>JAWWEW010000001.1:2536216-2547731 GCA_035583185.1 Anabacerthia variegaticeps | reverse complement strand
TGTGACCCTAAAATACGCAGGGGTGGCAGACAGGGCAGTTTCAGTGATGGAGGAAAGGATTTAGTGAAAGGAGAATATGGAGTGAACCTGAAGGGCAAGAGCTTCAGACAGCAGACACAGAGAGGTGGTTGAAGGAGTTCAGAGGTGAGGGACAAAGTGGGCAGCATTAAGGTATGGAAAAGTCAAGACCCAGTTTAAGGTGACTATTGTTGGACAGGGCTCTGAGCAATCTGAGCCAGGCAAAGATGTCCCTGGTCACTGCAGGGGTGGGTTTGACCCTCAAAGGTCCCTCCCAACCCAAGCTATGCTGTGGTTCCATGACAGTCTGTTTTAAGAGAGTGTATTTTTACTGCAAAAAGAAGGAACTTGGTTAGAAGGAGTTTTTTAGGGTGTGCACAAGGATAAGAAAGGTAGGCACTGGGCTGACCTCATTAGGGGTTTTGAGGACAGGCATTAAGACCATCTGCCCCCAAGAACTCCCAGTTTTCCTAACTGAGGTTCCTGCCCAACCTGGGACTTTGCAAAGCTTCAGCCTTTGTTAATACATGGATCAAACTCACAGATGAGCCTCGAGTGTGAAATATCCCATCCGGCCTGGAGCACTCACCAGCCCTGAGACAGAAATAATAATAATGTGGTGAAATGGGATATGGCAAACACCATCTGGCAGCTGTGCAAACAAGAAGAAGAACCCTATGAAGAACATTATTACACATTTGGGGACCTGCTGATTACATTGTATGTCTAAGGTTAGGCATTTTGGTGTGTAAAACCTGAGAACACAGTCTAAATCATGGATAATTTAATAGGTTGCACATGGACTTCACCTCTAGCTTATTAATTCTTTTTTTCTTCAACAATACATCCCTTTTTAAAGACTTTCTTACTTTTATGGTGAACTGCTAAAACTGTTGTTCCAGACACACAAAGCCTAAAGGAGAAATTCTTATTTTTCTCTAAGAGTAGGAATGTGCATCGTGGTCTGGTCCTACCAAGGTGTTCAGGTTTTCCATATAGCTGAGAGTTCATATTGGAAATTAATCTATCACCTGCACAGATGGCAAATCCTCTTCCCCTCAGAAAAACCAACGAGTTTTTTATTAATACCTTTTCTCCTTTTTTATCCCCTTCATGAAGAAGAACAACAGAAAATGATTAAGGAGAGTGTGTTAATAAAAAAAAAAAAAAGCTCTTTAAACCAACAAGCTTATGGATTTTGAAGGACTGCCAGGAGAGTCATTAACAGAAAAATATTCAAAAGGCAATTAAACATGTTCTCTGACTTCAATAGATTTGTCCCTGTCACCTCACAAGCAAACAGAACAAGGCAAAGCTCAGCCTTGTCCCCTGGCTGGTTCTCTGTGCTCAGCAGTGCATTTCAATTCCCCTTTCAGGCCAGAATTCCCCCTCCTGCTCCCTCTCCACCCAGGAAATCCTCCTCTTTCCTTCACCTATCTTACATGGACTCTCTGCTACTTGAAGCTCTGACTTCTCCCTCCTTTAAAGCATTGTTATTTACCAGGGCAGCCTGTCTCATCACACATGACTTGTACATGGTCCCCTATGCATTCCTGCTTTCTTTTCCCATCCCCTCTCGCTGCCTCATGCCAAATTCCTCATCTTACTGAAATGCACTGATGTGTACATCATCCTGGTGCTGTAGCAGATGGTGCTTTGGAGGAAAGTGATGAAGTTCACAAATAAAATGGACCAATCTAAAATTGCAGATGATTAAGTTTTCCAGTCATGGAGAAGGTTTTTGCATCAGATGCCACAGGAACTTGAAAACAGACTCAAGCACCTTGAACCCATGGTCCTACCTGTGATTGGCCTGAGAATCACTGAGAAAACAAAATTTAACCTCAGTTCTTCTATAAATGCAGGAACATTGTCAGCTAATACTGATTCACCTGTTCTTTCATGCTGTGTCAGGATGGAAAAGCAGATTGTTTCAGAATTATGGAACTGGAGAAAATTTGTTTTCTATGCAGCTCTGTCATATCTTCTATGCCACCCCCACCACAACACCTTCTATACATCTCCCAGCCTAACCTTATGGTTCTCTGCCTCATCCCATCCCTCCTGTGATTGTCCTAATCCCAGCTCTTTCCCCCCTGGTTTTTTCTCTTCAATAATCACCTTTTCTTCTCCTACTGCATAAAATGTGGGGCTTGCTGACGAGCTTGGCGAGGGACAGGATGTGTTGTGAGCAGCCCAGCTCTGTGCATGCCAACCACCCTGATGACCACTGCCTTGCTTCTCCCCAGCATCCACATTTAGCCCCTCTTCTGATCCCAGATGCTGACTTCCACAAAATTCTGTCCAATTTGGCATGGGGAGCGACTGCTTAAGCCTCATTTCCTTAGGAAAGCGGCTAAAACATTTCCCTTCCTTTCCCTACCCTGGATTGAATGACTGCAGGATGGATGGTGTAGCAGCCACACAAACATGACCTGGGCAGGAACGGCGCCAGCGCTCGCAGGTGCTTCTTTCAAAGGCCAGGGAAAACAGCTCCCAGTGTTGACTCATCTTGCAGCCCTCCTGCATTTTCCTAATTGCTCAGTGAATTATTCACCCCAGCTTGCTGTTGCCTCCCTCGCTGCTCCAACACCTCCTTTGAGGGTGGATTTGCATGCAACACCTACGTGGTATCCTGGGTGGATTTGCATGCAATGCCTATATAGCATCTTTCCCCTAAAGTACCACAATAACAGACTCAAAAAGTGAGCCCCCACTCCCACAGCACCAGGGACAGACCCTTCCCAGGGTGGGCCACAGCTCCTGGGTGACGAAGCAGAGAAATATTTGGAAGTCCTGGATGATGGATGAACACACTCTAATAATCAGGGTACAAGTGAAGTTAATGGAATATCCTCCAAAGGAAGATTGGACCTGTTCTAAGGCTGGAGAAAAACTGAAATTGTTCAAGTATAAAAGCACTTGTGACAAAACACAAGAGGAGGATGTATCAGTAGTAATCTGCAAGCTGACACAGCATTGCACTCATTAGCCCTTCATTTAACTGGGAGAAATACTCTTTTTTTCTTTCCTGTTGTGCAATGTATTCCTTTAAAACATACAGAGCATGTTGTACCATAGTTTTTCTCCCATTGCATTCAGCAAAATAAATTACATTTAAAAGTTACCTTCTTGGCAGAACTCAAAGCCTAACGTAATATTGAAACCAAGGGCCTGAGCTTTGTGAATGAGTCTAAAAGATGAAAGAAACTCTCACTTAAATGCTGACTGATTATGAGATACTGGTAATTAAACAGGAGTAATCCAGAAATTGTACATGCAAGGCTGAAAAAACAGCAGCTTTGATTTCCCAAACCCTGTCAGCAAAGCATTTCAGAGAGGTTACAAATCTCAATTGACCACAGCCCCACATGCCAGCCAAGGTAAGTGGTGGCACTCCTACACCAGGGAGGAAAGAAGGAGTACAATGGCAAGGAGCAATAGGTCAAGTCTGGCCAGCATGACGGCCTGGATTAAACCCCAGGCACTGCTGGATCTCAATCCATGCTTAAAAAAATCCCTGCTTCAACAACAAACAAAAAATTAGTGGTCAAATTTGATTGAATTTCAGAGACCGTCCTATAATCAATCATGACAGGGTTAATTCCCCTAAACACTCCCTAGCAGATGCTAATCTGCCTTGGAGTATATCCATGATGCCAGGATAACTATGAATGCACATCTCAAAAAGCAGTTTCTAAGTGAAGAATTGTGCATAGCTGTCTTTTCTACTCCTTTGCATCCCAAAATAACGAGGGGGACCCACAAACAAAACCTTTAGCAAACACTTCACACTAAAATCCAATACATGAATCACATCACCTCGAGGAGAGGTGATGGCTATGCAGATTGATTTAAATAACCCAATAAAACTGTAATAACTTAATCAGACTAATTAAGTGGGCCTGTTTATCATTGGTCCCTTCTGACCTTTAGTTCTATCGAGTATCCATTGCAAGCTGGACACTCTAAAAATTCCACTGTACTTTCCAGTATCCACCTACTCCACAGCTACTTTAAGCTCAACAAATTTTGAACAAATTCTTCTGCTACTGGAGGAAAAAGACCCCCCCAAAAACTCCAAACAACTCAAAACACACAAAAAAAGCACATTCCAGAAACCTAACCAATGCATAAATAACACATTCTCTATAAGGCTTTTACCAATGTTTGGAGAAATAATTCCTTATGCCAAAGTGAGCAAGCAGTCAAAACCCCAGTGCCATAAAGTCCTGTATGAAAGACAAATGAAAGCACTTCTCATTCTGGAAGAAAAAGGCAGAATTTAAATTATGGAATTAAATGACAAAGGAGGGCATGGGCTCCTAAGCTCTTATCTCCTGCTGGTGGGCTAAGGGCAGTGAAGCACTTTTGTAAGTGGACAAACCCAATCATTTTTACCCCCTAAAATGCAAATGCTTTTTGCCTGTCCTGGAGGGAGAACCCTCACTCTGTGTTCAGCTTGGGGTTTCTCCCAAAGCATAACACAGGAAAGCAAAGAACAAGCTCCAAAGCCCTGAGATGTCCAAGCTTTTCTGCACTGACTGTGGTGGTTCTGAGGACAAACCAGTCAGGACGGGGGTGTGGCCCTTGAATTCCTCAAACAGAAGCCACAGAGTTGTTTTTCTGAGGGTTTTATGACCGTTCTTGAGGGCCACTTTCCCCAAACATGCCATGACAAATATAAGTGGTCCCCAAGATGCAACAAGCAGAGCAGCTGGCCAGCAGCTGTTAGTTGGGATTGCTGAGTTCAGTCCCTTTTCCTTCAACTGAAACCTTATTTGGGGTATTCTCTGTTATCCCTGGATATCCATTAGGAAACTTAATGAACTTCTCATACTCTTGGAGACTTCAGCTTCGTTTTCAAGTTAATTTAAAGCAGGGCAACGAATTACAGAGTGCTTTGGAGGGGAGAAGAGACAGACAGGATGGGACTGAGAAAGCAACTAAAACTTCATTTATTTGGGACATCGGCCTAAAAAAGCACCACCTGGGAAGTTGGCTTCAGAACACAAGGGTAGACTTTGGGCTCTGTAGCAGAGCAAAAATCTAACCCTTAAAAGTGAGTTATTCTTTAAAATAATTCAAGAGTAGCAAGAAAAAAACCCCAAAACAGAGGGGAAGGAAAAGAAAAACCAACACACAAACACCACCACAGTTATTCAGTTTTTCTAACCAGAGGCAAGACACTCCACAGGCCCCTGTGGTTTCACCCATTCTTGCTCAAAATAACCTGGTTTGGATCTTTCTGGGTGCTTTTTATTTTTCAGAATTGGGGGGAAGAGAAGCAATGTCCACACATGTTGCCTCTGAGAGACAGGAACACTGGCATCAAGCAGCACAATTCAATGAATGGAAAGGTGTGGGCTTGCAGAGATTTATTTTTTTTCCAAAGTTAAATAATTTCATTTCAATGGCAGTAAGGTCAGTAAAGCATAAATCCGAGAAGACATCTCTAATTAAGTGATAAAGCTAATTGGATCTGAGTATATTTCCTGATAATAGCCTGCACTGTTGAGATAAATGCCTAGGAAAAGCCAAGGGAAGGATTTCTCTTCTTTCAGCTCCTACTGAGGGACAAGCTATGATTTGGCTTGATCACAACACTGGTTCTAATGTTTAAGAGGCATTGAAACAGAGATTACATTCTTTTTAATCAGTTAAGAAGATGTAAAAAACAAGTGAGCTGAGACATCATCCTGAGCTCTAAGGTTTTGGTAGTACAAAGTGAGGACCCGCTGAAATCCAGACAAAAACATGCTGTCTTCACCATAGTTTAACACAACCACATTTCCAGTTAAAAAATGAAATCTAAATAAAAAATAAAATATTAGAAACAAAACAAAGAAACAAACAAAAAACTCCACAACCCCAAGCCCCCTAAAGTTCCTGGTATAAACGAATAGCTAAAGTCTATTTCTTACACAGACACTGACTCTCGTGGAAAATCTAATTTGATTTCACTTAGGAACAAAAGCAGCCAAAAGCCAGGGAGGAACCTGATCCAATTAGTATTTTGCTTAAGGACACGTTTCCCTCCAAGTGCACAGAGGGTCTCCTTGACTTTGATATTAAAGCAGCTCACTGGGTGGCATCAAAGGGCTCGGTGTGTGGCAGAAGCAGCTCCTGAGTCTCCAGGTGAGCCAGCAGGAGAGCAAACAGCAATGGCAAACCCCAGAAGGGCAGCACCAAGAAGGGCTAAAATCAAAAGGAAAGGCTCCATAAGTGTCATTTGCCCAGAGCTCTCACGAAGGGGTTAACTCAGATGCCGAGCAAATATAATTTAGATGTCAACATTGTTAATTATTTAATTGCTCATAAAAGCACAATTGGTGCAGACTCGGTGAGGAATGACATCTCATTCCTGAGCCAAGGCTGGGGGAAGGGAGTTCAGCTTGGGGAAATGTTATGGATTTTATGGCCTCTCTATCCCCCCTCTCCACCAGCTTCCCATAAAACACCTTGGACATCCCATCAAGGAAGAGTCCCAGGCCCGTGGCAAGCCATGGAAGAAACCAAACACATCAACAACATGCCTTTGGTGCATTTTGTGTTTTGGGGTTTTTTTGTGTTTGGTCTGATTTTTCACTACAATACCTCTAAACCGATCAAGAAAAATATTCCACACTGGTAGGAACTGGTTTTCAGGAATAATTTTGGCTTAACTGAAACACTCACAGAATAATTTCTTTGAAAAAAAACAACTTTCCTTTGAAACGGTGTCTGACAATGCGTGCATAAAATAAACATTTCATCTCCAGAAGAAGTGAAAGAGGAAGGAAAATACTGGTGGTTTTCTGCTTTCTGATATCTGTGACTCCCTTGAAAAGGAGAGAAGGTGCCTGGCTATGGGCCAGAGCTGTATTCATGTTATTGTGATCAAAAATCTGCTTTTGTGCCCCACTGCAGGGCAACCTTATAAAAGTATCACACAATGACCAGGGCTTGTCAAAGAAACCCAAACTAAAGCCCAAAGCAAAAAACCCTGTGGTCGCTGGGTCGATTTAAAATGCAAGTATGACTTTTTTCCAAGCGCTGGCTGAAGTTTTTAAGTTGCCACTTTAAATGAAACACTTCGCAATTTCAATCACAAAAAAAATATTGTACAATAACCTTCAGTATAGTCTCGAGTGTGCTAAAGAGCTCCCTATTTGTCTCAAAAATACCCATCCTTCCATAAATCCACATTTTTCACCAGAAAAGTTTAAGAAAGTGAAAGTGAGATAGGTCTATGGCTCAGTTCTGCAATTCCTCCAGACAGCAGATCCAAGCAAAGCTCCCAAGATCAACCTCAAAGCACCTTTTCACTACAGCCAGTATTGCTAAGCTGGTTAATGAGATATGATTTGGGCTTTTTTTGTTCCAAAAATATATATTTATTATGTATCACTAAGACCCTACAGGAATTAAACTTCTTCTGCTTTATCCTAATGTACCAGAGAATGGAATTAGACTTAAGAAATACAACACACCAATCCCACCACAAGTCTCAATGGTTTCCTATTTAAAGCACTTCACAGAGAGATTTAGAATTTATTCATATTTTGCTTCAGGAGGCTTGGATTATTTCTAAATGAACAGGTAGCCTGATAGAATTTAGGCATTACAGGTCAAAACCACGTGGCCAGAAGTATTTTGGTGGAAGGATTTCTTTAACGAGAAGTGAATTTCTAATGCAGATAAGCTTTTGTGAATACTTCCTATTATCTCATTAGCATGTTTTCTGACCTCTGGACTTGAAAATCTCTTGCTCAGTCTGGATTCCTAATCTTATTTAAACCCATATTTAAATGCAGAATAACTGATTAGCCAATGTCCTTTGTGCTGCACAACCACGTTTCCTGCTTTTAGAATGAAAAGAGCCATCCCTTGCTTTTTAGTTCTCTAACCTTGCACTGAAAAAAGGCACAATGTGATAATACCCTGTGTCTCTTTCCTGCAAATTCAAGGATTTGGTTTTTTTTTTCCCCAAAGTGACACAGAATTAAGAAACCCCTCTAAAGATGTGTGATGGATTATACAATAATACTTCATATTTCTCATGTACAGGAACTGACACGATGCCAATGTGTGCCAGTATAACAACTAGCAAAGTTCCTAAATGTGATGTAAGGAAAATCTGCCTGCAAAGTTTAAATGTTGCCCATAAACCTCATTTGTTCAAATTGTGGTGCTTGGAAATGTGTACTGCATGTATAGATTCCAGAGCACTTAGCATTTTTAAGGAATACAGATATTACAAGATCACAAATTCATGTTATTTTATATTGGGACTTTTGGGTGCATTTATTGATTCTTTTTTAGCAAAACTAAGAAAACTAAGCAAGAAGTTCCACTTTTTAATTCTCTACACTTAGCTTCTGTATAATTTTGAAATTAACAATTACATCTAAGAAAATTCTGCAATAAACCAACACACTTTCTAAAATGAAACATTCAATAAAAATAATCCCCTCTGTACAATTAGCATACTCATTAATATATCACAGAAGATTCTCAGCTGGAAGGGAACCACAGGGATCAGCGAGTCCCATGAGAATAAGTGTGTATTTATACTAAAAGAGTATTTTTAATGCTATAAACTGCACTGTGGTGTAGATGCTGATTCAGGGCAGGCTTTGAGAAATACAACTATTTATTCCCTACTGGGTTTCATCAGGGACAGCCTTTCAAGGGTATGTGCTGGTTATTACTGTCCAGGTTCCTGATCCAATTTGTGACCTTGGTGGCAGAATAAAAGCTGTGCAGTGAGATGGCTCAATTAACCTCATCTGCAAATAATTTGCAACACAGAACACTAATAGTGTGATACCAATCCCTAAATGTCTGGGGTTTTTTCTAAATCAAAGTACACAGTAATTACTATTAACTGCCATTAATGCTGCTGGCACTTAAAATGGGATTAAGGATTTCACACTGGGGAGGGGGGAAAAATAGACCAAACCCACCTTTTTAATTCAGTTACATTCATTTGAAAAAGAAAATTAAAGTTATCTAAACTGAAAACAAGGGCCAGAGAGTCGTCACAAAGGTGGAATCTCTTTTTTTATCCAAGCTGGGGTTAATTAAGTTATAGCAGAATGCTCCTGTTCTGCCACATCCAGCTGATCCCTCATTCACTCATCCTGCCACCATACCTGTTACTGTTCTCTGGGGGAGGAGCAGGGGAGCCACCATGCTTATGAAACAAAATATGGGCAGTACATTTTTAATGAACCACAGAACACTTTGAATTTCATTTCAAGTGCAATTTAAGGAGCAGAGCCACAAACGTGCAATGAAGAGCTAATTCAGAGGTGCCACGTACCGCCCTGTGGTACTGCCATTTCTCCTAGAAAAAGAAATGTTATTTTCAATTTTGTCAGACATAAACATGAAATTTTAATCAACTGATGCCTCGTAAGTCACGCTGTTAATTGTGGCTTTGCTTGAATGTTAATTCTAGTTTTGATTTTTTTGTCTTTGCTTGCCACTGGCAGGTGTTCATGGCACTGCTCTGACTTTGATGTGCCTGCCTTCACTATTTCCTGCTTCAGTGCTAAGGACTGATTGGAAAATCATATTGTGCCTTTAAGCCAAATGCCTCGTGCCTGTTAACAAGCAAATATTCTGCAGCCACACGATTTATAAAATTGCACACTCACACTGGTAAAGTTTCCCCCTCCCAAAGGCAGAATATCTGGCAGAACACGTGACAAGAATAAACCTTTCGTGAAGGAAATAAAATATATAATGGGAAAGGAACCCCAGCCTTGTCCTCTGGTTATGTGGGCTACTCTCCTCTCGTTGCGTGATCCAAACAAAAAGAAAAAGCACGCCAGAAAATCCCTGAATACCCAGCCTTTAAATATGCAGGAGCCTCAGGCACGCAGCAGCAAGTTAGGTAAATGCATGCATTATCCAAATTGGAGGTGTGGAACCAACAGACAGCAAACCCTCTCACCCCCAGTCTCCGACTTCCCCCTGCTTTTCTACAAGAAAAGAAAAATAATTAACAAATTAAAGGGAGGCTCTTTTCAGCTTTGGGGTGGAAAATACCTAAGGGAAGTTGAGGTGTAATTTGTGGCCATTCCAAAGCTGTGATGTAAGGAAGCTGTCGCTTTTCATATCCCTCCAAGGAGCAGGTGACATACAAAGGCCATCAGGGACATGCACGTCTCTTTGCACCCACTGTCCCTATGACAGCATTTTAGAGGCAGAAAAGAGAAAATAATCGCTATTTCCCTCTTCTCTATTAAGCCAATGCTTTTTAAAGTGTCAGACAAAACTCACTGAATGCATATATTGTACCTAACAGATGATTGTTGCATCCAGGTTAATTAAACTTTCAAAGGAATAACTTCCACACTTTGATATAAACCCCTCACCACTGCCCCAAGCACGGTGTCAGAAGGTGAAGTGCTCTGCAAAATACAGGGGATGGACAGCAGTGTTTACCAAACAGCTCGTGAGCATTCAGTTCAGCACACTGGGCTAAAGAGCTGCTTTAAATGTATGGAAAACTAGCAGTGTGCTGCACAATTTCAGCAGCAATTTCACCGTGTAGCCCCTTGGAGCACCTGATAATGAACACAAGGGATTCAGGCTGACTTGCAGCAGCCCCAGCAGGAGTGTGCTTGTGCATGCAGGTGATGTGCTAAGCAATGATAACCAAAGAGGTCTTCCTGCTGGTGGGTTTCTCCAGGGAACGAGCCAAAACCAGCACTGCTTGCTTGCCAAACTCCCCAAAACAGTGCCCCACATCCCTCCATCCCCTATCAGACCCTTGGGTCAAACATCTCCCCCCGTCCCATGTCCATGCCAGATACTTCAACTTCAGCTTAAGGAAGGAGTTTTTAATGTTACATCGTGATGGAGAAAACTGAAAGTGTAAAACAAGAACAATAAGGGGGAAGCAAATAATCAGTAAAGAGTGTACAGAGTGAAAAAAAAATACCAGTGTAAAACAGAGGTTGTGCTTAATCATGATGATAGCAAAATTCAGTTCATAATTTCCACTGTTGTTTGACTACCATTAACTAAAAATGTCTCATCAAGAGATTTCCCATTGGAAGAAAATAATTCAAGCAATGTTTCATGGCTACTCCAAAGCAAGTTCCCTTCAGTTCCTCAGCTAGCAGTAAAGCTAAATGAGGTACAAAGAACTCAGCTGCTAATTGTTAGTGAAGCGAACAAACCAGAGTTAAGAACACTGTCTCAGTCACAATATTTCGTTGGATGGTATTATAAAAACCAGGTATGCTAATCACCCCAGCAATTAATGAAATCACACTTAATTGAATAGTTAAATATAATGAAATTCACTCCTCCCCTACCTGCCCCACCCAACAAGAAAGAATTAAAGTACTTCAGAAAAAGAAATGCCTATTTAAACATCTTCTCTATTAAAAATACAAACCCCAACCGAGCAAACCCCTAATGAGAACTGCAGAGTGTGTGGGTTATGGACAACCAAAGCAGTAAGTCCCTTGCACAGTGTTCTTGGGGGTGACAAAAG
>JAWWEW010000001.1:2519933-2536116 GCA_035583185.1 Anabacerthia variegaticeps | reverse complement strand
CAAGAAGTCCCTTGCACAGTGTTCTTTGGGGTGACAAAAGCAAGAAGTCCCTTGCACAGTGTTCTTTGGGGTGACAAAAGCAAGAAGTCCCTTGCACAGTGTTCTTTGGGGTGACAACTCCACACCGGCACAGAATAATGCGTATTCCCCTTACACATTTGCACACCAATGCACCAGGGGACAAACTCCAACCCCTACAAAAACAAATGATCTTGATGCCCTACCCCTAATCAGGAGTAACACAGCCTGGTGCCTAAAGTACCTTTGACCTTGGTGACCTTTCTCAGAAGGATAAAATCTAGGGCGAGGAAAACAACGACTTCGTTCGTATTCTCTTAAATTCCGCTGAGTTTTGCAGTTTGGCTACGCGCAATTTTCACGAGATTCATCAGTGCTTGGGGATTTTTAATACCAGGTTTTGGTTTAGTGTGAATCATCCCCGTGTTTGCACAGAAAAGCCTCCCCAATGGGTTGTGATGCTCTGCATTGCACCTTCAGAGAAGCAGGATAAAGCCGACAGCAGCCATGGCGGTGCCGAAATCCCCTTTCCTCTTCTTTCAGAACCCAGCAAGCAAAATATCCACAAGCCTTTCCTCAATATACATATACACATTCCCAAAAATCTATTATTTGAAACAGCATTATTCTCTTGTGGGCTGGTAGAGAAGTTCTGCCATAAAGTGGAATAAATTTTGAGTCATCTCAATTAACATGCACCAGTAAAAATAGAGGAGAAAACACGCCCTGTAATTCTCTGTAAGTTTATTCCCCTTGTCAGCTTCCATCCACAACAAAACTAAATCACAGCTGTCAGCATTTGTTATTAAGCTTCTCTTTGTGCAACTGCTTAACTAATTAATAAAACTACTGTTTCTCTTTTCTTGACTGTATAAAAAAATATTAGTTTACATTCTTCAGTTTCTTCTTGTGCGAGTCCTTAATTCTTTATAGAACAGGAGCAAACTATTGTTCCTGACCCTTATATGCCTTATAATAGCATTAATCATGCTAAATTCTTTTGGTGCTCATGTGGATATAATGTAATTATAACAAATTCCTGAAGATAATTTCTTATTCCCATTGCTCTTTGAGACAAATCTAAAATACACCGAATGTCTATAAATGAGAACGTCCTGGAAAGTGTCTCTTGGTAAAATAAAGTTTATAAGGTAAATAGTAAACATCAATAAGGAAGGGTAAAAAGTACTAAGCTGAAAGGGATATATAACAAACCCCAATTCATTGTAATACATTTTTCCATGTTTTCATGCCACTCCCCAAAGCAGTAAAAGCTTTCAGAGCACTGTCTTGAACTCCGAACACAATTTATCCACATATTAACACAGACTTACTTTTAAAGCACATAAATCTGCAAAATATTCTGTATGTGCACGTGAGGCCAATCCCCAAACATAACTTGCAACCTGGACTTCAACAATATTTTTATCCTAATAAAATGTTGGCAGATAGAGGATTTTTTTTAATTCACTATGAGTGTTTTTATAAGTGTGGTCAGGAGGTTTGGTGAGGTTATTTTACTAGCAAAAAATATTAAAAAAAATTGCTTTTAATTAAACTCATCTGCCAGGAGTGCAATTCGTGACCTTCATATAGAACATTTCTGAGTGGGATTCTTCATGCACAAAAGCCACAAAACATCCACTAGGTCAAACCACACATCATTTGGAGAATAAAATTCTTTATCAGTAGATCATAATTTTAAGAGTTGTCCTTTTCTTCCTTTTGCATAACCCTCAAACCCACAGATTTACAACCTGATTTCATTTAGAATATATTCCTTTTAAAATACAGGCAAAGCAATCAGGCACAGAACTTTCACACTCCCAAAGTGGACAAATTTAAGGTACAAATATGCAAAAAAAAATTAAAAGAAATATTAGATGTTATTATGGAAGTTTAATAAAGTGCATTTAAAAAAGAAACCCGTATATGGGACTCTCCACATGACAAGTGTAACCAGTGAGATTTGAGATCAAAAGGGACAATTTCTACAGCATTTCTATAAAATAACAACATAAATGTATAATAATAAATACTAGACACCAGTATCCTAATAATATATATCCTAAATATATTATATAAAATATATGTCCTAAACCAGCCTACCCTTATCTATGAGAAAAGATAAAGTAACTGTGGCATTTAATCCATAAAGGAAAACACATTTAGTGCTTTCAGATTTCTCACAGCTCAAAAAAAAAAATGGATTACAACCTGCAGTATGAATTGCCCAGAAAAACCAGACTTCTGGATTTAAAATAAAGCAAAAAATTGCTGCTCCTCTATGTAGCTTTTATTATGATTCTCTTCCTTTTAGAAACCAAATAAAGTCTGGAGGAGATCACCAGGAATAGGTGGAATTTAGGACCAGACCAAGAGTGATTTCAGAGCAGTGAAACACAAACAAAGCAATTCTGCTTCACACAGTGAAACTTCAACGTTGTCTAGCCAGAATCTAACACAAATGATTTGATTTTTTTAATATTGAAGAGCATCTCAAAACAGGACACTTCATTAAGTTCCTAATCAGCAGCACTGCATTGTTCCTAACCCTGCCCTGATCCCTCTATTCTCCCTTCCACATTGCCCCACGTTACATCTCGTACCACGCAAAGACCAAGTCAGGAAGCAATTCTCCACTGAACTGGGCAATGCAATACAAGTAATTCAGTGTGCAGGAAAAGCAAAATCCCCTGCTGCACAAATGGCTGGTTATTGCTTGGATTTGGGATTAAAGAGGGCGTGGGAAATGAAAGAAAAAGTGAGTTTGAAGGCTATAAACGATTGCCTCTGTTTACAGGACACACAGAAGAGAGGGTGTCCCTTTCTGCTCACGCCCCGGGGATGTTGTTGTAGCAGAATAAATAATTATAAACACCTCTCTTTGGTGATAACAGCGACTCCTGCGAGCCTCTTGCTCAGAAATCAAACAGCACATGGCAATCAAATAGTTATTTTGGTAAGATGCTACTGGTAAAACTGGATGCAGGCACAGCCTCTGACGTGTCAATGCCACTTCATTTTCCCCTCTGAGCACCAGTACTAGAGATGCTGCTCTCAAAGGTTCTCACAGCAGAGCAGGGCAGGCTGAGGCCAAGTGACAAAATCCCCCCCACGTGTTCTCACAACCTAAAAACAAACTGAAGGCAGTCACCTCCTCTAAGGAAAGCCACAGCAAAGCAAACAGACACACAGAGAAACAGGGATGTGCTCAAGGCAAAGCCTCCCCCATAAAAAAATAGAACTAAACCAAGATACAACTCAGATTGTCTCCGCACTGAGCAGCCAGTCTATAAACTGCTTCCCACAAGTCAGAGGTTTGCCCTTTGGAAAGCCAGACATCTTCCTAAAGACAATATAAGTGGCAGAAAGAGGCCCTTAATAAATGTTTGCTTCCTTTGCAGCTCCTCACAGATCAGACATTCCCTCCAGTGACCCCTGGATTTGGGAAGAGCTGAAGGACAGCAGTGGAGCAGCAAACCTGGAGCCTCCCTGTGCCCCAACCCCACGCCCAGTTATCCAAAAGGGAAAGATGCACAAACCTCAGCAATGCACTCCCAACTGCTCATTCTAGAACGAGGGGCCCTGATTGAGTCCATGAGCTCGCTCTTGCCATGGCTGGGGAGGGCAGGGGAAGGTATTCCCAAATTCCCAGACCTCCTTAAAGTGCTCAGAGCAGCATGGCTAATCTGACCACACAACACTCAGGACAGGTGCTCCTACAGGGAACCTGCCCCTTTGTTTAAAAAAAGGCAAAATAAAACAAATAAACTAAAGCACTTCACCCCCCAGCCACTTTCCCTGCACATTAAAAATGTATTTTTCCTATACTGTGCCCCTTTTTTTCCTCCCCTCCACCCCCATCTCCAGATGCCCCCCCATTCCCAGACCCTCTCCAACATAAGTCTCTTTTGGGGGGTCTGAACCAGCTGGTGGTTTTGCACATACAAATAACAACTAAAGACTGTCATCTCCCTGCTTACAAAGGTTCCTGAGGTGCCTCAGGTGACCCACACAGAGAGATCAAAAAGCAAAACAGCAACATGCAGTCTTTGGGTTTGGGCACCATCCACACCTCTTGTGCTGCACTTGCCTTTCCCTGAAGGTGCCTCAGAAAGGGAGTATTTTAATATCACACTAAAAGTGAGCAGCTCACATAACCATCACCATTTTCACCTTTCACTGTGTAAATTATATTAATGGGGGGGAAAAAAAAAAAAGCAAACAAGAAGAAGAAAGAGAGCATTGGTTCTTTACAAGGAATGAAAGAGAAGCACCATCTCGTTTCTGTCTGGGGGTTTGACTTAATATCCATTTGTTCACACAGTACTGCTTGCAAAAAAATATTTGTTTGATATAAAGGACATTGAATAATTTATGCAATATTTAATAATGCAGTAAACCAGAGAGAGTTCAGCAAGGCAGGCATGGCACTCTGCATTATTTGCCTTGCTTTTCCAAATAACCCCCCACATTTAAACACCATTAGCACATGCAACATAACTAAAAAAACCCCAAAGAAACACTGTCTAATTTGGATATTAAACAAAGCACCTGGGACTAGTTCCTAGGACAAAGCAGCAACTTCCTTAGTTGTGTATTTTTGATTTAAAAAAAAATAAAATAAGGGGCTTCAAGAACAAAACCAAAATTACTGGAAGGGGATTTATTTCAGCACCCAGTTCCTTCCAAGTGAGTGCAGAAGGCCCACGCAGTGAGTCAGAGTGAGTCACTGGTGTGGGACATGACTGATGGGTCCTGAGCCTGCTACAGGGGTATCCTCAAAGCAAATCCACTTTGCAGCACCAATAATTGCATCAAGGCAAGCACAAAGCTTTCCCAGCACATCACAGGGCTCCTGACTTGGCATTCTCTAAACAGCCATCAGATACATAAGCAATATATCAACTGCCAGGGCAGCTGACTCTGGTTTGTGGCTTGTATGAAAGCATTTAATATACCTTTCACTCCTTCCTTAAATCCAAAGGGTTTTTTCTCTTTTGGCATCTCCAAAGTAGGGTTTAAGACCTCCGGATGTTACAAACTAAAGTGTATAACTCTAGGTTTTTGAGCACTTTTATGTTCTCCAAATTATAATTTGATGCTTAATTTGTTGAATTAACTCTACGTGGTCCATGGATTACAGATTTACCTTTGGGGCTGTCCATTTTCCTTTCCAAAAATAAAATATGATTTAAAGAAACCAATGTGATCTTGCAGGTTTCTTAAATTTATCAATAACAGTTTACTTTTTTCCTTAAAAAATTATTATTAATATAAAAAGTAGATTAGTCTTTAATTTGTATTATTTTGTACTGTATAAAAGGCAAAATATTATGTTTCTTACAAAGCTGTGTTGCCAAAGAACATATATATTTATATTCCATCTTTCTTTTTATAAACACTGGCTTTAAAGATTAAAAAAGAAGCTAAAATTAGAAGTTTACAACTTGGCTTTTACCACCAGCATCAGGATTCAAAGGAGACAGTTTCCACTCGTGAAAAAGCAAAAATTAAAATCAATCTTTACAATCTCTCTCCTGAGCTAAATCGTGTCCCTACGTTTGCCACAGGAATTCCTAATTCAAGTTATGTTTAATTCCAAAGGATAACATGTATTGTATGACCAGATAGCCCTTCAAACCAGATTTTTGCACTTGTTGTGTAATGGATTAAGTCGCTTCAAAATTTCCTCCTCCCTGACCGACTTATTGTTTTAATCAATTTGGAAAGAGTTTGTTGCTTCAGGAAGTTAAGTGCCCTCCTATGCCACACAACGACTCAGGGAACTTAAAAATCTCACTTTGTTACATTTAATGCTTTTGTCAGTCTCCACTTAAAGTCTTTTACTACCAGAATTTTCACATACTCACTGAGCAGTGAGTTCACACCACTCATAACAAGAGGTCATTAATAATAAGCTCCAGACTTTACCAAAGGGAGATCACCACCGAATGATCATTGCTGTAATTAATTGATTAGTATTGTGGAAGGCACCAAAACAAAGGAAATGATCTTTCATTGTTGTACTTCAGAATTTTACATAGCTCACATTCATCAGCGTGGCCGTGAGCCACTGCATTGCAAGGCACATGACACAGCATCCCTAGTTCAGATTCTGCAAAACAAACAGGAATTGTTTGCATCTAGAAAAGCTCTATGATTACAATTCATCCTGCCCCTTACAGAGGAGACAAATCCCACTGGTTTTGCACTGGAAACCTCCATCATTAGGCTACATTTCATCTTTACCCACCTAGCCCCACATTCACCATTTAAGGAGAAAACGAAGGGCAGGATTTCTTCCTCCAGCTCTGAAAGGAAGATCATTTAGCGGGCAGACAAGCACACCCCCATGGCCTTTTCTCCTCCCCGAATCCGAGCAGGCAGCAGGAAGAGCAGGTTGGAGAAGAGCCTGCAGATGGGCTCTTCCAAAAGGCAGGGCAGGAGGGAGCGCTGCTCAGGCATTGCTAATCCAAGAGGACAGGACCTGCTCATTACAGACCCTCTGCTGATGAGTCGATCTCAATGAAACCACCGCCTCGAATCCAAGGGAGACCCTGTGCTTCCTGAATTTTTAAAGGTGTGGAAGCGCCACAATACCAGTGGTTAGCGTGCAAATCCTCACTTAGGCAGTGCAGAGGGGGCTGAGCTGTGAGAAAGCTTCAGGTGGGCGCCCTGGAGCAGCACCTCATCAGGAGGTTCCATTAGCCCTCGCCTCGGCCCCACGACTGGCCCTAAGTGGTCACGGCCGATTAATTCCAATTAGTCTTCGCGGGCTCGGAGTTATGACAGATTCGTGTTTTGGCTGAAGGAAATCGGTGGCAATCAGGAAAGCACCAAAACATGACAACAGAAGGGAGCGCTCCTGCCAACGAGGAGGTGGATCAAATCCCTGGGCTGGGAGCAGAGCTTGGGGAGAACATCACTCCATCCTCTCCTGGGGGTTGGCCTGCGCTTTTAAGAGGCTGGGAAATAAAGAAAGGGCCTCCTCTAGATGGCACTAGGAAAAGAAGGATGTGCTCCAGCAAAGAACAGCTCTTTGGATGCAGAATATTTATTTCTCTGCTTTGTTGCCTTTTTGTCTCTGTCCGTGCAGTAATTGCACACGAAAAGCACGGGGTGGTTTGTATGGGATGTACCTAAAATGGTTTCATCAGCAGGCACATCTAAAAAGGTAGAACTGGGAATACAACAAATGATTCCCTTTTATGCCAGTGAAAGAAAAATTCCCATTTCAGTCTACCCACAGATCAAACTCAAAAGCAAAGAAATCTCATTCTGAATTCAAAGACAATGATTTTGACTTCTTGTCTTTTTAAGTAACATCTTTGCTACAAAAAAAAAAGCATCATATTCACGCTGTTTAATAAAAGCATTAATTTAAACAGCCTGACATGTGTTTATAGAGTCAGCAGCCTCTCAGGTAGATTCAAATGATTCAAGTTTACCTATCAAAATACCTTCCTTCCTTCCCAAAACTGACTTAAATTCACAAGTCCTCTGGTCAGTAATTCTTCCCTTTCTACATCATGGGTGGGGAGGGGAAGAAAAACCTGACACCACTTAAGACAAATGTTGAGATATTAAAAGCTAGTAATCTAAGAAATCTCCTGGCATGATTACATTGATTTTCTGCAGGCTATGCAAGTGCATGCCCTATAAATATTGTAATAAATTAGGCTACAGTATTATAATTTTCACAGCAGTACAACGAAACTAAAGCCATGCAGAAACTTTGCTACATCCACAAAAAGTTGAGGGGTTTTTGGTTTGGTTTTCATGTATTGGGTGCCTATTCCAAACATCCCCTCCCAGACTCGGAGTACTGGAACAGCCCCCTGCTACAATATGATCTCCAAGAGGAATATTCATTTCCCCCAAACACTCCATTTCTGTCTACAAGTAGAGCTGCTTGAATACCAATTTCCCATTTAAAAAAACACAAGCTCTTCATACAAATGAAACAGTTTTCAGGAGTGGAACTGTTCTGAAGAGATTTCTCACTCAAAGAATAAAATATCGACATTTCTTTACATCTTCTAAGAATTTGTGAAGATAGATATTTATATATAGGAACAGTATAAAGACTAAAGGTTTATTTCCACATTAGAAAGCATTAAAAATCAGTGTTGCACTCCAAAAAAAACACGTTTCAGCAATTAGTCACTTTTGTTCTTAAGAAAAAGCAATTTTTAATCCCTTTCTACATCTATTTGTAGTGATATTGGAACAAAAAGACTAAAATTGGGGAGAAAAAACTATACCCATAGTGACCAAATATTTTTGAAATAAGAAACAGTCCCAAAAAAAAAAAAGCTCCTGAAAGTCTTTGATTTTCAATAAATATATAGTTAATTTTATCAGGTGTAGTCAATACTTTTCACTCATTCTCCAACTGAAATATATCAGTAATAAACTTGATCTAAAGTTATTAAAACTGCCAGCACACCATGACTAGGACTGGGGATGAAGTGCTAACTCTAAATCTGCAGGTATTAAGCACAACCCAACCACATGGAAAGTGTTTAAAAAATAAAATAAAAAACCCCCAAAACATTTAACCCTTAAGTACAATCACAAAACCTCACCTTTTAAGCGCCAAAACTGGAGGGCAAGGGCAATTTTTATGTATTTAATTTTTTTTTAATAGCTTTTTTAGGTCCACCATGTGCATACGGCTTCGTGTTATTTGGTGTTCCCTTGGCTGGGGGAGCTGCTTAGAAAGAAACAGGAGATATTTTGGGTTTTTAAAAGTGCTGCAAACCTGCAAATATAGTGATGGCTCAGGGAAATAAAACAGCCCCCAGCCCAGTCCTGCAGAAATCCCCTGAGAAAGTGAGCACTCATAAGATTTTTCCCATTTTCCCTGGTTTTTTTGCTCTGTTTCTTCAACCTTTGAGTAGTTTCAGTGGGATAACTAAGAAAGCATCCATCCCTCTCAGGCTCCCTCTGCTTTTTGTTGTTGTTTACATCTTTTGGTCCACTCTCAGAATTTCCAAGCAATCCTCTTACATTTTTTCCTCCACTGTTAACTGTTCTTTTATGGTCTCTTCCTCAGCTCAGGACTTCCCAAAACTGAGCCCACAGAGACTGGGATTTGCTGCTTTTATGGGCTGTTGGTCTTGAATGAACCTTTCTGGTGTGATCTGGTAGAGTTTCTGTCAAAGAATTTCAGAGTCTGCCAGCAACTGACCCACCTCCATGTTTGAAAAATGTATGGAGCACACATTCCTTACCCCATCTTTGCAATAAAATAATCTGCTCCCCTTATGGCTCCCTTTTTTTTCTTTTTTTTTTTCCTGTTTGCACAGTCACTAATGAACCATCCTAGACACTCGATCCATTTTCCATATGACCCCTTTGCTCATCTGTTTCTGCAACTGCAAAAACAGGGGGCAGGAATATAATATGCTTGAACAGGAAGCCTCTGACTTTTCAGTCCCAAACATTCCCAAAGTTACACCCAGCATTTTTAATTCAGTGCAGTCCTACGAAAATAAAAAATATAAATAAATAATTCGACGCAGTCTGAGGAAAATAAAAAAAATTGGACACAAATAGAGCAATGAGATGAGTTTTCTTAAAATACTGGGTTTCTTCAGGCTGAGTTCTAAACTGAAACCAAAGCTTTAATCAGCCCTTAATTACATAACTTAATGCACGCCAGAAGTTCAATTCAGCCATCCAATTAAGACAAAGCATAAGTAAACATGGATTCGTTCCTGAGAAGGAAAACATCCCAGGGAGGCCATCCCTGAGCAGATTGGCAAACTGCTTGGAGGATTCCACACATGGATTTCAGGAGAGCAGAAGGTCCAGGAATTATTTAATCTAGGTTTTGCTTTATGGCATACTTTGCAAGAAGAAAGGAAAATGTGACTTCTCAGAGCAGTTCAAGATATCCAAGGTATTCCAGACACAAACTCAGGAGTCATTAAAACTCAGATTGAGTTCTCAGAGAGTCTTTCCAGAAGTTTTTGGTTCATCTTCATTACAGAGATTGACACCAGTGCAAAGAGTTATCCCCAGGAGCACTTCAACACTTACAGTATATCTTAAAACAATCCTTCCTCTACAAGTACTGAGTAAAGAATTAAAAAATTTAAGTTCTGTTTTCCAGAGAGAAGGAGCAAGAAAAGGGTATTTTTTTCTGAAAGGCAAGAGTAAAATTTAGTCTCACTTCAGATTGTGAGAATAAAAGTGTGGTGATTATTTCTCAGTTTGGTAGACCAAGATTTATTTCCAATTTCCCCATTCTCATTCTAGGGAGTATTTTTTCTATGCAAGCACCTGAAGAAGTTGGACTCAAACAACACATGCAAGTAACCAAATAACATAACAGGCCCCAAACCAATATCCAGTGCTTTAAAAAGCCCCAGTAGCTTTACCTATAGACCAATTTTTGAACCCAGCTGTTTGGCTGGTAGCAGGAAAGCTCTAGGCAATACCAAGACCACCAAAAATGGATCACACTGGTCAGGAGCAGCCAAAAAAATATAAATTACTCCCTCCCCTTCCAGCAGCAATAACTTGGAGCATATGCAGGCTGCAGTCCCTTGAAACCCTGGGTGCATGGAGTTTTCAGAAACATCCCTGAAGCTCCTACAGGAACAAACAGCCAGGCAGGGGCTTGTGCTGCAAAGATGAACCAGACTTTCACCACAAAACTGCAGAAGAAAAGTCTGTCTAATTCTGTCTGGTAACAATCTGTACTCACTTTCAGTAATAAGAGAAATTAAAGCTATGCAGGATAGAATTTATTCTACAAACCACGAGCTCATGTTAATTGTTAAGCCTGACCACAGCCACCAGCTGCAGAAACTTCTGAAATGTATGATCTTGTTCAGCTGCAAGGTAAGAGATCGAGGCAGGAATTCCGAGGTGAAGTTTCATCACCTACATTGCATCAGGAAATCAAATTAAGCCACAGTGTTGTCTTTATGCCCTACAAAAACCCAGCTATGTTTAGTTATTATTGATCAGGAGCACCAATTCTGTAGCAGTGACTAAGGCTTTGCTGAGGGATGGAGCACAGTCTGAGACCAATAATCATGTGCTACAGTACACGAGCCTACAGAGAAAACACAAGGTAAACCTGGCCTAGATTGAAGCAAATATATTGTCATTAAGTTAAGGAAGTGCCCTAAAAGAATTGTGTGGGATGAGCCCAGTGAGTGCTGAAAACTGATTCTCGCTCTGATCAAATTACAGAGCTCTCCAGTAATGATTTGATGGCTTCCATTACATTAAATGCCACCACACCTTTATCAACAAGACAAAGGGGGCCAAGAGCCAGAGTGCCAAGCCCAGTATTTCTCAGCTGCCACTTCGGAATGAAGTGCCCTGCCAGTTTTCTGAACACACAAATAAATTAAGGCTGCTGGTTTATAAGTGGGGAATGAAAAGGTTGACTCCGGGCATCAGGGGGGCATTCACCACCCTCCATCTCAGGTCCCTGAGGGTACAGGGTGGCACAGGGTCCTGCCAGGGTGATACCCTGATGGTAAGAACACCCATTACTTCATGTGACATCCTGCCACGTGTGGCAGTGGCCTTTTGGAACAGCCTGGCCCAGATCCTTGGCCACATCTTTGAGGACAAACACGAGCC
Source organism: Anabacerthia variegaticeps (assembly GCA_035583185.1). Lineage (NCBI taxonomy): Eukaryota > Metazoa > Chordata > Aves > Passeriformes > Furnariidae > Anabacerthia > Anabacerthia variegaticeps. The sequence goes on along the minus strand of JAWWEW010000001.1, from coordinate 2,524,482 downwards.
CGAGTGGGACCAGACTTCCCAACACCCAGCACTGCTCGCAGGCAATGCAGAAGATTAAATCACCACCCATAAATTCATCAAAAGCCTGGATCTAAATGAAGGCTTGTACACCGAGCTCCAGATCAAACCCACTTTTAAAATAAGATATAAACTGCATCTGTTTAGCATGTGTAAAACAGGAGCAGTGGGGATGATCTGCTTGTAAGATAAGCAATGACTGTGGAACATTTCAAAATCCTTTGATATTGCTACACCAGAACAAGATGATATCATTTCTATTGTCAGCCTGGTGTACTCGAGGCTCTCTAAAAATTATATGCAGCTCTGACAAATGAAAAAAAGCAGAGTCAAATCAGCCAAAGGACAAAAGCTGAGATCTGAAAGCGCTTACAAGGAGCTGAGAGAACCAGATTTTTGACTGAAAAAACTGCTTGACATTGAGCCTGAAAGTGAGAATTGTCAGTGTTGCCCCTATTGGCAAAATGATCTCAGGATTTCATCTCAGAGCACACTGACAAATCTCCTCGAGATGGCAGAGAGGAATTTAAGGAGTTGATTTTGGAAGCGTAACTTCCAGCCTTGAACTTTTCAAGCAGAATTTGATGGTGTGAATAGGGCACCCAGAATTATGACAGCCTTAACTATGAGGAACAGATTCTTGGCTGGAATCCCAAAAAAAGTCCTTAAGGAGGTATGGACCACAGTTCTGGCATCTTTCTTTTAAGAGGTCTAAACTTCTTGGTGTAAGGAACATTTAAATTTTATGCTGTCCTGAAATAATCCCAGGTAGAGCAATGTAAATTATTTATATTTCCAGTGATGAGCCAACCTGAACAGCAACACACTCACACAAAATTAAATATTTTACTTGAGCAGAAACAACATTTTTTCCCCCCTTTTAAATGCTTAAGCCTTCACTTTCAGCCCGTTTTGAAAAGGAAACAACATTTCAAAAATAAAGAAAACAGCGTAGCAAAGCTTTGTTTGCAAAGATAAGCATTCTTTTTAAAACTATTTCTTGAATTAAGCAGTAAATAAAAGTTCTGGTCTATTTTTTCCTCTCAGCAATCAAAACACACGGTAGAAAATAAACAGACAAGGGAGTGTCTGGGACTGCATCAAAGCTGGAAGATGTTATGTTTATCTACAGCTTACCACAGTAACCAGCACTGGATGGTTCAAACTTCCCCCTGTGCGTTCTTTCCTTGTTGTTATTCCAACAGAAGGAATTTTAATGGAGAGATGAACATCTGCCAGCTTGAGACTTTAACATCTGTTCTTCCATGAAGGCAGAGTGAGGGGGAGACCTCAGCCAACTTTTGCCAAAACAGGATTTTTCATCTCAAACAAACACACCCCCACCCGATTTCTGGGGAGACCAGGGGGCAGAGGCACTTAGAGAAGCTGCTTCTTTCATCTATTTTTTTTTCCCCATTTCATTTTACTTTCTTTTTTGTCTACCCTGAAAAGGTACTTTGGACTGGGCACCCTGAACTTTGCCAGCATAAGGAAAAGGACAAACCCTAAGTAATCTTGCCCTTTCCTGTGCTACAGAAAATCATATTGTCCTCTTCTTTCCCAGGTCTTAAATCCCTCTGATGGTGAAGAACCAAGGCAGCTCTTTCCTCCATGCCACGCTGCAGAGGTGACTGGATGCCCAGGGACACGATGGAATGCCCATTTGGCCAAAAAGATATACAGCCAGATTTTAAATAAAACTTAGAAAATAAGTGCTAACAGCATCATCTGTTAGGATTTTTTAAATCCTAAGTGAAAGATGTACAATGCCTTGAATCTCAGGGGTATTTCATTCTAAAAGGAATTGAAATAAAATTACTTTTATTGCCATCTCTTTTGCTGTTTATCAAGTTAAAGATGCTTCCTACAGGTATTGTGAGGAATTGATTCCTGTTTTTAAAGTGCCACCGAGGTGGTGCAGGCACCTGGTTTTGAGACAGGTTGTGCAAGAATAAAGTCTATTTTAGGGTACAAAAAGGCTTTAACTTGTTCCATCTCTGCCAAGCAATAGTACCTCAGTTCTGCATGTAAATTGGAGAATAAAGCACTGAAATGACTTGGGCAGAGGCATGCATAGTAATTCAATAGCAGAGTTTGGAGTCCTGGTTTCCAGGTGTCCCGTGACAATCCTCTTTTAATGCCAATTTATTTTTTTACTTAAAACCCAGACAGCAGCAGCATGTTTACATTGAGACACAAACCAATAAATTCTGCCCACGCTGCTTAAACACTCACAACATCAATTGCACTGTGCTACCATATTTCTTGTCTCTTAAGTCATGTAGAGCCACAGAACAGAGTAATAGAATATCCTGAATTGGAAGGGACTCACAGGAATCACCGAGTCCAACTCCTGGCCCTGCACAGCTCAGCTCCAAAATCACCCCACGTGCCTGAGAGCACAGTCCAAATGCTTCCTGAACTCTGGCAGGCTTGGTGCCTGAGTTCAAGCACAGGCTCATTATTGAAAAGCTCCCTAATTAGACCACAAAAGCAGTTGGGATTGCCTTCAAGAGCGAGCTTGTTCTTTGGCAGCAGCAACACCCAACATTTCTCGCCCTTGTGTTGGGTTTGCGTGGCAATATTTTGTTAAGGGGGGACCACAAGGGGGGCTTTGTGAGGAGCTGCCAGAACCTTCCTCCGTGCCCAGCAGAGCCAGTGCCAGTTGGCTCCAGGATGGTCCAGCCACTGGCCAAGGCCAAGCCCATCAGGGACAGTGGTGGTGCCTCTGGGGTGAAATGACTAAAAAGTGGAAGAAGAAAACTTCATTACTACAGCTGGAGAGCAGAGTGAGACCAAGTGAGAGCAAAACTGCAGTGCTGGGGAAGGTCACACTGGAGGAGCATCTCCCGTGCTCTTTGACTAGTAATAATTTCATTTCTCCAGGGCAAGCCTGTTTTGCCCATGACAGTAACTGGTGAGGGATCTCTCCCTGTCTTTCCATGAGTCTCCTGTAATATTTTTAGTCCCCTGTGCAGCTGAGGAGGGGAGAGACAGAGAAGCTGGGGGGGCACCTGGTGCCCAGCCAGTGTCTGGACCACAGCACTGATCCTTCATGCCAACCACATCGTTACCAGATAATTTTAAAGTTACTTTAGAATGGTTAATAAATGCTTCTTCAAAGGACTCGGAGATGGTAATTTCCTGCTCATCACTATAACATTGCCTGTTAATTTATGCAAGCCTTTTATTGAATTATTTAAAAGGAAGAGAAAGAACACGGAGGTGTCTTTTCATTATGGCTTGGAACAGTTTCCTCTTCTACGGCCTAAGACTTCTGTAATTCAAAACTGTTTCCTCACAGCTGTGACTGAAGAAGCTGCCACTTGATAAATGGTCAGAATTTCAGCTTGTCCAGAGTTTTAGGAGACAGATATTGACCTCTGCAGAGATAATTGAAACTTGTCTTCCCTTTTTAAATTGAGGCATATCCCCTTGTAGCTTTCAAATCCATCAGAAGCACCAACTGCCTTTCTTGGAGGCAAGACATGAGCCATCATCAAAAAACCTGAAAACTAATGCTAAATCACTAAGTGCAAAGTGCCTTTCTCACTTTGATTCAATACACCCATCCCACAGTGAGCAAGAAGTGCAAGGACTATCCATTTCAGCCTTCCTTACAGAGTGGAACCAAGACAAAGTAAGGATCTTTTCGCCTCATAGCTAGAGACAAAACAAAGGAAAGATGAGCTTAAATTAATTGACCATGTACTGATTTCAGGATAGGTTTCATGCTTAAAACACACCTTCGAAAAGCACTCAGTCTTTTTTCATTTTCTCACTGCCATAAACATACACAGGTGTGTTTAGGCTGATAGAACTTAATACTCCTTTGCTATACTCAGAAACCCAACTCCAACATACAAGATACATAACTAACAAATATATATTTCTGCAGATGAAAGCGTGCGTTTTGCATTGGCCACAAAATGTCAAAGCTATCAAACAAACACAAGTAAATCCTTACGTTTTATAACTAAACTTCCAGTTTCGGGTTCCAGAAGGCAGGTAGCAAAGAGAGACTCGAGGGGAGAGATTTGGGGTTTGCTGCTGTCTCTTCTCTCATCAAGGGTCAAAAGAGCTCTGCCAGTTTTGCCCATTTCCCTCCACAGAACAGCCCAGCCTTTTCTCACAACACAAAAGTGTATGTATTTACTGTACACACACACACACGATGCTCATATATTAACCTTTAATCCAAAGTTTTGTTGCCATGGAAACAGCAGCAAGCAGCTCTGTGTCAAAGTGCTGATAATTTCTTTGTGAGCATGAAATGGATGAGCATCTGCTGGAAACACAGATTAAAGAGAGCGACAATGGGAATGCAAATACTTCTCTCAACTCCAGGTTTTGATATTCTTACCTTCAAGAAACATCCACAGCAAAATCCAGCTGAAGTGCTGGATTAAGCTAAATTCCATCCCAAGCACAATTTTTGAGGAATAAGAGTCTGGAGACAAAAGGTTAATCAAGAACTGCTTAGGTGGACCTAAAATGCAGAACAGCAACGTTTGGTAAGAAGAAACTGAGG
>JAWWEW010000001.1:2461256-2519833 GCA_035583185.1 Anabacerthia variegaticeps | reverse complement strand
AGACAAAAGGTTAATCAAGAACTGCTTAGGTGGACCTAAAATGCAGAACAGCAACGTTTGGTAAGAAGAAACTGAGGGCTACAATTTCCAAGCATGGACTGTTGCATTGGATGCGTTTTCCATACCCATAGGATTGTTGGCAGGATCAGAACTAAGAGCAAAAGAGGTCTCAACCAAAAGTGAAAAACAAAAATACTTTTCATATCAAAAGGACCTTCAGTAGATCTGTTTTACCCAGTAGGGACCAATCAAACACACACTTCAAAATACTTTGCCAAATTCCTGGTCTGAGTAAAAAAATTAAGTGAAGAGAAATGAAGACATTTTCCAAAAATCAAGCCTAAAAATATAGAGTGAAACATACAAATATGAAGAGTTTCATCCTTCAAACACTACTCTCCTGTAACTATTTGTATCACCAACAGTATGGAGAGCTAAGAGTTTTGTGAGGAAAGGTGTAGAAATACTTGGGATTTATAAATTCTCCCCAAATCCATGCATTTCTGTCTATGACAATATTGACACACTCAATATTCAACATTCCAAACTCTAGTTTGCTAGATGTAGCTGTGGCTTCAAGCCCTGCCCAAAGGCAAGGTTTGGAGGGAAGAGCCCACCTAGCACGTTCACTGCATTTATTAGCAACCAGAAGGTATCATTTCTAAAACAGGAAAAGTGATGCTAAAAAATTACCTATGTCAAAACCAAGTCATTAATAGAGATAGAAAAATGTCAACAGACCCACAAAAAATATTTGAAAATAATTCTTTTATTACCTTATAGAACATTTCCAGCCTTTCAAATACTAATAATGATAGGCAGGAAACACATCTGGCAGCCCTAACCCAACCCTGTGCACGTGTGAACTGCAGACTTGGAATTCTTGCACTCTTCTGTGGATATAAAAGGGTGATATGTGGGCTTTGATCCTTTAATAACTCTGCTTAAGAGGGTTTAACTGCACGAATTAATCACCAGCCTTCTGAATCGCATTAATTAATTCCCGCTTTGGAAATTATTATTATTATTCTTATTATATAACCACGTTACATAAGGCAGGGCATCTAAACTTCCCCTTCATCTGGTAACTTGTGTGAGGATCATGAGAGCCACTCTGCATCACAAGAGGGTTGGGCACTTAACGAGGGCAATGTTCAAATGGTCTTACTGCAAAAGTAACAATGTGGGGGGACGCCCTCCAAAATTCAGTGGTAATAATTAAAAGAGACTGCAATACCACTCTTTTTATTTTTATTTTTTTTTTTAATGTATTTTCTTTGAACAGAGCGAGTTAGCACGATACCCTTTGTGTTTTTCAGGCAGTATTAATTTTCAGGACTGTGAGGGGGGAAGGCCTGTGGGGCAAACTTGAAAAAGATTAGTCTAATGTACAGAAGAGAGAGTTTTATCTGTCAGTTTGAAAAAGAACTTTAAAGACGTCGTGATATGGAGCGGAATTATCGGCACTATTAATTGCACAGGCATATTAAAAAGACCCTGGAAAGTGACCTCCTCTAATACAGAGAATGCATGTAGAAAAATATGTCTTAATCTTCTTTTCTGCGCTGAGATAAATGTCAAGTGTATCTATCACCTCAATTAACCATAGGAAAAAAGCTGTCAAAATCTAATTCTTTTTTTGACAAGGCGTTTATTCTGAAACCAGCAGAGGGAGAAACAGGCACTTGTATTAGAAAGAGATGAGTGTCAAAGGGTTCTGAAACACATGGTGAGTTTTCCATGTGCAAAATGCTGATTAGAACCATGGTAAATCAGGGCTAGCGTGTTCTGGGTTTGTTGCCTGAGCTACAGGGAAACTGGGGGCTTTGTGGCATGGTTTACTCCAGCACTGAGGTTACACTGACAAAGGAATGTTTTTCAGCTACAGTACCATGCAAAATGCAAAAGAGCTGGTGAAAGGACAGAACTTTAACTTCGGGGACATTAAAGGCTATTTTGCAGAATATGGTAAAACATATTTATCATCACAGTTGATTTTTTTCCCCCCCCTTTAAATACAAATGAAACCTTTCTGTTCCTTTGCCTGTTACATCAATGTGATCTCATCAGGGCATTAGGATGGATTCACCTTTCCTCAGGCACTCACACACAGGAGTTTTCCTGAGCTACCCTTGATTTTTGCAGCAGAGCAATAAAAGGCCAAGCAGAAAAACTATATTTGCACATCTTTCATAACTGAGCTTTGAAAGCAAAATGAGTGACCTACTAATAAAACTTTGATATTACCAGCAGCTCAAAAGAATTCTGCTAATTGATCCAACCGAATATTACTTCAGCTAGAAACCATTCAGAAGAGGAAAACTGCCTATCCAAAGCAATACAGTTAAAAAGAGCAATTTGGGACCGTGAAATTGCCTTAAAGTCATCCAGATTTCTTTCTTAATTTTCAAAACTTAGTGTGTGCCTACATATCCATGTGTGCATTCATCCAGCTGTTTGACACACCTGCTTAAAACAAGAGTCTGAATTTTTAAAAAAAATGAAAATTACAACAAAGCTTCCCATGCAAAGTATTAATTTTAAGGGAGAAGGGGAACGACTGTAAGAACTGAGATGGAAATGCAGTAAAAGTCTAGGGTTCTTCAACCTCCAGAACTAAATTATTTCATCTTTATCAAGAGCCTCAGAGCAGTGGGTGATGCTCTTTGCCACCCCAAACAAACGATGCCCAGAAAAGCTGTGTATCTACAGTGGGAATGTACGTGACCTGCGGTGTTTGCTAAAGGATAGAGGTGCATTCAAGGATTAAATCAACTGCATCTCACCAAAAGGACAGGCTCCCCCAGGGAAAGCTCCAGGATTGCTTGTTAGCTGGAGCACGGCTGAAAAACAACACATCACTCCTCCACTTGTTTGTGTTGTCACGTGCTTTGGAATTCAGTGGCACTTTGTCATACTGTGTCACAACTGGCTCCCTCTCTCCATAAGAGTAATGGAAATAACAGATCCTAACAGTGTGATAATACAAACACAAGTCCTCAGGCAGGTGCCTACTCTACTACATTATGTTTTTCCTGCTGCTGTTTCAAACGTTACTCCAAAATCAAAATTGGCCCAGTCAGAATCACAACAGAAAGTGTGTCCCTCTTACAAGACTTCTTTTCTATGAGCAATATAAGCCATGCAGTCCTGCTAACCACGAGGACAGCATGAGTGTAAGTCTGCTAACAGAAAATGATTCAAACCAAGAAAGTTACTGGTAACACCAATATTTCTGAAAATATAGATTATGAAACTTAAATTATTTCTAGGAAGTAGGATAAAGCAAGCAACCCCTATGCAAATATTAATTATAACATAGAGAATTCAGGCAACAAACAGAGTTTGAGAACAGAGAAATTTTCTATTTGCTCTTTTTTAAACTCATCCAAAGGAATTTGGAGAGAAAAGTCTTGGTATCCTGGATAACTATGTGAATGAAGTATAAGGTAATCAGGCATGTATAAAAATGTGATTAATGTTGCATAATCATTCAATACCACATTCTCTTCTATTTTTTAATGTACAAACACCGAAACACTCAGTCAAAACTGGTGCGAGTGAAGAAAGGATTCCCTTTCCCCTTTCCCACACAGAGCATCAGCTATGCCAAGAAGGTAAAAAAACCCCAACCAAACCAACCCAATAATCTGAAAGTCTTTTTTTAATTCCAAGAAAGAAAAGTGCTACCCAATGGAGCTTTACTTCAACAACAACACCACATCTTCTGGCCCACAGAATCTGTGTGCATATCAGAATAGAACAGGGTCCAGGAAGCATTTTAACATCTTTAAATGCCAAAACATTGAGATTTTTAGCAGGAACAGGCAGGACACAGCTAGCAGAGACCCAGCACAGAAGAAGAATGACAAATAGAGAAGTCCATTCCACCAGCATGTGCCAAAGTCCTCCCCACCCAACAGGCCAGGGGTGGCTTTGCAAAGCAGCACATGATGGGTCAGGGCAAAGGGTGGTGCACACAGAGGGCTCCTCTGCAGGGCCAGAGAGGCAGCATATTCTGAACATGCTCAGCATATTCTGAACCACTGACAAGAACTCCAGCTGCTGCTGCTCTCTGGTCTGCTGAAGGTGCCAAGAAGTCATCAAAAACCAGCTCAAGATCCCATTCAGTCAGAAGAAAGTACAACTTTGAACCCCTCAGGGTCCTGATCCTCTTTGATTCCTGGTACTGTGTTTTGCTTTGCCATTTCACCCCCTCCTTTTTCCTGGATCTGCACTTGCACTTAAGAAGATTCTTATGAATTAAGTTTCCACTATCAAATCCAGGCACAAAGCTGCACTCAGTGTTCACATGTCACAGAGCATCGTGTCACAGCTCTGCTGGTGCTGGCACTCCTCCTACAGGGATCAAGGGACACAGTGGACAGTGAAGTCCCTGTTCCTGTGTCCCTGTCTGAGCTACAGTCCTTGCCTGGCAGGTGACCAAGCAGCTTGTCTTCAGCTCTAATTTCTCCCCTACTTAATCACACGATTCTCCTGAAGTTAATATTCATTCCTGCCACGGGCATTACCCACCTACATGGTGCCTAAGCAGGGACCAAGCAAAGCCTCTCTACTCTGCCTGTCTCGAGGCACCTGAGGCACTGACAGTATTTAATCCCCATCCAGTGTAACATGGAAAGAAAACTGCATGAAACTTTCCTTAGAAGCTGCACTGTCTCTTAATACATAAAACCTGAAGTGTGTTTGATAAAACCCACATAGAAGTGGGAATAGTTGCATATAGATACGTAATATTACATGTAATAGAGGACTGACTCATTCCAACTTATTTTGAAAATAATTTTAGAAAGCTCACTTGCATGTAAATCCTGAAGATTTCCTCTTGCTCAAAAAAATAAAATGGTTTATTTTTAAAGAGAATCTCATAAGTTTATGGTGTTTGTACCTCTCATCCCCCCCTCCATCCTGTAAGATCTTAGATTTTAAGAACAATATTCACATAACTTAATGAGACACACTCTGATGGCAGCTCATTGTGGAAGAGCTTGAACACCACAAGGGACAATTCTCACCTAGTGAAAGGTGGCTGATCTGTCACCAGCACACTTCTGGCATGGCCCATGATTAACGGAGCACAGAAATAAAAGGAAAAGATTTAACTGGCCCTTTTCATTCAAATACATCTAAGCAGTTTCTACTTAAAACTAGTCAACATTAGACAATTATTTTCTTTCTTTCCAGCCAAAATAAAACAGAAATAAAATCTGTCTGAAACATGCAATGTTTGCCTTCCCCATTTATGTTTTTGTTGTGCTGAATTGATAGATTTAAGAGAGTGAAAGAGACAAAATCGGGCTTAACAAACCAATAAAATCTTACAGTGAACAGGAGAGCACGAAGATTTGTATAAATATTTGCAGGAAGTGAAAAGGACAGACGCACAATCAAATAATCCAGAGAACGTGGGTACACTTGCTTTTAAAAGACAACATTTCTGTCCCAACCTAAAAAAATAAGGAGACAAAGAGAATGCTTTCATCAGCTGGACAGCTCCAAAAGCCTTCAGCAGTCCGGGTTTGTTACCAAAATAAAAACTATTTAGGGAAAACATCTTCGTGGAAAGAAGCTTCCAAGCACATTCTTATCACTGCCTACTTGAAGGTCAGTTTGTCCAAATGGACAATTTGGCCTGCATGGATAAATACTTACATAACACAGCCTGAAGAGCAATGATATTGAACCCAAACTGTGTGCCTGTAACGTGGCTTTGCACGGCTGTGCCAGTCCCCCCTGAGTGTGAGAGGACCCCCCGAGTGTGAAATCAAACTCAACGAGCCATGGGAAGAGTGTGCACAAACCCCCACGATCAGAGTGCTAACCCAGTCACCTGGGATGGAATTCCCATTACTGGCAACAGCAATTATTCAGGCACACCAAGGACAGAGCAAACCCCTCACTCCCGATGTTTGTGCAGGGGCTGGCGCTGAAAAAAAGGATTATTCTGGGGTTTTCCACGCACAAAGAGCAACTGTATGCTAATGGGCCCCCTTCCTGCTGGAAGCTGCAGGGAAGGAGGCTTGTCAGGCTCCTGCACAGCTCCCACTAATGCAAGCACGCTCTCCTGAGCAGACAGAACATGAGCTGAGGCATCTTGAGCCTAAGAGACATTTGATGGCAATTGGAAGAAAGCAACTTGTCAGTCAGGGAAGCCTCTGGGTTGGAGCCCAGTGCTGAGCCAGGAGGGTTAGAGGGGCTTTGTGCCTCTCCTCACTGCACAAGGAGGGTCCAGCCTTGCTCTCCAGCACAGGGAATCCTGGAGCTGCATCCCCATCCTTCCCCAGACAGCACCAGCACAACCAGAAAGCTCCAGCTGATGTTTTCTTTGCACCCCTGATCCCAGAGAATTCACGCATTGCCAGCTGAAGCTTTGTTTTGCTATAAAGGAATATACCACAGCGTTCCTCTTTCTCTCTAAATGGTGCCCGTGTGGAAAACATCAAGGCAGACAGTCACAAAAACACACAGCAAAATAAAATGCAAGACCTTACCTAGATAAGGCCAAAAGAATGGAAGAACAGCTAATAAAAGGGTTTCTGAAGAAAATAACAAGAAATGAAAAACTGCATTTACACAATTGAGTTGACCTGGTCCTTGCCAAGCATGTTGAAACAGGTTTTAGCTCCACTTCATTTATAGCTCAGACAGACTATCGTGCCAGTTAATGAGCTCAAGTGGCTTGGGAGGTTTTGCTTTTTGGATTCTGCTTTTTGAAGGGGTTGGGGTTTTTTGGTATTGGGGGTTTTGAGGGATAGTCTCTGTTAGGATTCTTTTAAGTGCTGTAATTTGGTTTTTGGTTTGTTCTTTTTTCTTAACTGAACTAAGCCCGATGTACCGTGTTAAAATTTTTCCAATAAATTTAGGAGGAGGGGAAGAAAAGAAAACCACACCCCAAAGTAGCACTGGAACATTTGTCTACCCAAATATAGGCATTCATTTGGCTAAGCAAAGATGGCCTGTTTGCAATGGCAATCATATATGACAACGACAAGAGAAGTGGAAGGTGTAGGACAGGGAACCTGTGGCAAACCATCACCATCTGCTCACATTTCACCACGAAAAAAATAAAAATCTGTGCAACTGAACCTTGAGGAGACAGTATGAGAAGACTTTCAAATCCTTTGGAACAAAGACATAAAACACTGATTAAAATTCACCCTGAGTCCCGGTGTGTTCCTCTGCAACCCACTAGTGTGAGCAACTTTTGCAGAAACACTTCACACAAAGCCTTTTAACCCGTTACAGATCAAGTGTGAGAAAAGCAGTGGGTTTGTTCCTAAAGCTGAGAATTCAAGCAGTTACACATCAGGTGAGTGGAATAGCACTATTTAGGATGAGACTTGTCAAGGTAGCCCCAAGATTTACTTCTCTCGGGGTGGCATCTAAATATTAGAAATAAACAGTACAGAAATAATAATTCTTTTGGGTTCCTATCTTGCCTGTGAGCAACATCCCTTTGGCACTAATGCCTCCCTTTCCTATTTAATTATGGCTGTAGTATTGCAGACACACCACAGATTAATGAGTGGTGAGGAGTCCTTGTGAATCATGCCACGTACAACAGAGCTCCTCTTTCTTCCACTCTCAATGCCTTCCCCTAATGCTTGCTCAATTAGGTCTCCCTGTCAATATCCCAGGGAAGTATAGACTGAAGGTGATCTTTGTGATGACATCAATATCTTTAATGTAATGACTATGAGCAATGAACTACTCTAAAATTAATGTCAATTTTCTGGAAGTTTCTGCTCTTCTATCAGACTTTCTCTTCTCATTTTGTATGGGTAAGATTTGGAGGCACCACCCTTTATTCTATTTATTTTTTTTTTCTGATTAATGCAAGGCTCATCTAGGACAGTGGGGCCAGGAATGGGGTTACAGGGCTGGTACACAGCCAGTGAAATGACACACACACACACATAGATCTGAGGGGAAATGCCACAGTTCCCTTCAGCTTGGGGACATTTGTCCCTATTCCCAGCCCTGGCAGCATCCCAGACAGGCAGAGACACCTTTAGGAAAGGGCTGGAGCACACAGGTCAGGAACAAGAGCCACCTACAGAGCCCAGCACCCCAAAACCTCCTAAAGGCACTGACAGAAGTCCCTTTGCTGCATCCCTCACTTTTACTGGATCTTCAGTACAGCTTCATTACATGTCCTAAACAGGGCTCCAATACTGAGATGTTGCCTTGATTCATCTTTTATATCTGGAGATGATTATACATTACTTTCACCAGCCTTGCAAACTAGCCCAAACATAAATAAAAGATATTAGCAAGATCAAAGAAAGATCAGAAAGAGGTTTTGGTGGTTGAGAAAGAAAAACACAAATAACATGCTCCTGAATATTTTTGAAAAAGGCCCCAGCTTTCCTATGTTTCAAAAGCAGTAATAATACAGACAGTCATTATTCAAGAGAGGTAAAAACTATCCTTCAACAGAAGTTTTTTTTAATCAAAACTGCAAGCCTGAACTTTTTCCCTAGAAGGGGTGCTGTTCTGCAGTCTGCCATTCACTGGGCTTGGTAAAAGAAGTTACTAAATCCAACTATATTTTAGGTGGAGATGAAGCAAAACAGTTGAAAGTGATCCTTTCCCGCTTTCATATCTACATCTTCCAAATCTAAGAGCTTTTATTTAGTTCACTTGGAATCAAATCATCAGGAAGCAATTAGTCTCCTTAAAATGGAAAAAGGCTCTATCATACTCACTTATTTTTAATACCCCTTATCAGGTACAGCAGGGAATATGGAGGATCAAGGGAGAGAGATCACTGCTCACCAAGAGAGGCACACATTAGACAGATACACAATATACCTCAGAGAGCTGCCTGCTATTGCCACCTCATATTCCTGAGCTTGGAATTTATGCACTCCGTTTAAAGGGGATTTTGGGAAATTGGTGTCCTGGTAGTCTGCTCACAGCCTTGAGAGATCGTGTCGAGGTCTCTCAGAGGACAAAGGACTATTCTATGTCTTATTTTATACTGACATGCCTCTGCAAACCAGGACCCCTCCATCCTAGGAATTACAGAAACACAAAGTAAAGGAGACAGACGCACTCAGAGATGGGACAACTAACACTGGCCTCTGGTGGCCTGTGCAGAAACTGGCCAGACTCTGGAAATGGTATTTGCTGAGCTAGGACCAGGCTTTCCTATGGGAAGAGCCTACCCACAGTGGCTGGGGCCATGGTGTTAATTAAGCTGTGGCTTATTCTCCCAGGCCAGCTAAGCCACAGCCACTGTTTAACCTCCCAAACCCTCCCCAGCCCCTCTCCCAGCTCTGCCCCTCTGGTTTCCCGATGGAGCAGCCTGTGCCCCCAGCCCTGAGATACCAGGGATGCTTCTGTTGAGACACTCCACCCTAAATCAGGCAGCTCTCCTACAAGCCCTTCCAACAGGGCTGGGATTTGGGATGAAATCTGCTGTTTCCCTCTAAGATCTGCAGTGCCAAGACCATCAGTGGTGTGCCCTTGCTCACAGCAACCTGACCCCTTTTCCAGGCACTGGTTTGGGTGGCATCCCTGCCAGCTCACAGCAATCCTGCCTCCTTCCCCAAGGGCCTGGGGCAAGGATTGCCATCTCCTGCAGCCCCAGAGAACAAAAACAAATACCCAGCTTTAGCACCTGATTTCAGGTGGAGGGAGAGTTTGCACCAGAAACTAAGTTCACAGCAGACTGGGGAAAGTTTCTGTAACTCATCTGAGTACTCTGGATGGGGAACTGATGGGAACACTCCCTGTTATTTGCCACTCCTGAAGGGAAATGTCATTGTCCTGTGCATCACTTTCAGCTCCCTTTTGTGACTTTCAGAGAAAGGCTTGCCCCATTCTTTTCACTGGATACACCTGGTGCAGTCACACCCCATTGATACCCCCTGGATTTTATCCAGGGGAACAAGAATTTCCCATAAACTGCTTCATATTCCTCCTGCCAGGGAGTAAGAAGTTTCCCAAGGGCCTTGGTAAATGCATGCTGCCCAACCCATGGCACAGAGCTGTGCAAGGGGCTGGGTTTGCTGTATCCTTGGTGCACAGCAAAGTGCAATACCCTCGTTCAGCTTCTCAACTGCAGTGAAAGAACTAGTCTCACAATTTACTATTTATTTCCATGCCCTAGGCATGCCTCCCTTTAAAACAGGAGCAGCAGGCAGGCAGCCTCCTTTTTGCATAGGTCTGCACAAAGACTAGGTGAGAACACAGTCAGATAGCAGGGGTCTGGCCAGGACAGAGGTCCAGAGCATCAGAGTGGTTCTCCCGGTACATCTGGCCACGCTCCCCCATGCCCTGTGTCCCCTCTCTGCTGCAGGCATCACTCAGGGCATGCTGGCACAGCCACCTGGTAGCTCACAAGAGACTATCTGGGAGGGCCAGAGCCAGCACATGGGCTTCTCAGGCACAGCTTGGTCTAGGGGTATTCATCCTTCTGCTGCTCTAAAAGCAACACCCAGTCACACAACATCCTCATTGTTCATCCGAGAGAAAAAAAAACAACCTCAGAACGGCTACAAAAGGAAAAACTATGTATGGGCACTCATGGCCCAACACATGCTTTGTCTGGACAGCGATACTGCCAAGAAAGAGGTGGCATTTGGCCAGAAAGCCTCGGCACAGCAACAAAAACCCACTGAAAGCTCAATTATGAGGTGGCAAAGCGGGCCACGGGTGTTTGTGAGGATGCGAGCGAGCGCGGCGACGTGTGGCGTGAGCACTGCGAGCTGCTGGGCAATGGCCACGTCCATCTGTCACAGGGCTGGACACATGGCTGTGTGACAGGCAGTGCTGGTCACTGTGACAGACCACGCTTTCAGCACTTCATCAGCGCTGCTGCCCAAGGGCTGCCTGACAACTGTCGAGTATCACTGCATAGGAGGGGTTATAAAGACCTTTTCAAGGGACAATAATGAAGAAGCTTTGTGGATCACTGCGAAGAGTTCTGCTCAAGCACGAGGGGCTTGGCAGGGGAAAAAAGCGTGGAGATGGAAATAGAAAAAGCAGGTGGTGAAAATAAACCCCTTCCTTCTCCCAGGGTGCTCTCATCCCGTATTGTCGAGGAAATACCAAGATGTGACCTGTACTTGGGGTGTGCAGTCACCACAGACCTGCTGGACTGTGGGACTTGGTCACATCACTGGCACTGCCCACATGGTGCTTCCCATGGAAAATCCTGGCTTTTAATGCTTCCATTATCACTTCATATTAAAGGATGAACTCTGGATTAATGGGAGAAGTTCAGCCTGCACAGAAGCCTCATATATGTGGGTTACTAAAATAACCTTTGAGAAAAGCCCCAGAAGCTTTATTGTTCTGCATTTCAAAAGCTTCCTCAAACAGCATTTAGAAATATTCCCAAGTCCTTCTCACTCCACTTTTCTTACTCTCTGTGAATGTGAGCCCTGATCTTTGCCTGAGCTACACTATTGGTATAAGACACACTACTTTTGATACCACAGCAAAACTGGTGGAGATTTGCTTCAGTGGATGGGTATGCATGGGATGGGATAAAAAAAGAAATGGTGCTGTGTTGCTCTGAGAACAAAATACAACCAAATAAAAAATAAAAATAATAATAATAAAATGAAAAAAATCAACCCACTAAACACTGTATTTCCTGGGCATTGTCTAGACAGCCAAATGCAATGGGTGTATCTTAAAGCCCTTCCCTGCACTCCCCATAAGGAATTGGCTGGTGCAGCCAACACTTCATTAGTTATCCATTAAATACTTTCTACCATTACAGCCAAAGGTGAGCCAGAGATGTAGAGTTTAGCAGATTAAAAGCATTCTTCGTTTCTGCAACCCTTGTGTCCTGCAGTAGTTTAACTTCTCTAGTCTATCACCAACAGATAAACCACTTCTATAATCATGTTTCTTCTACTTTCTATATGCATGCTTTGATTTATGGCTTGCTTTCATTCTATTTGACCACATTTTTTTTTTTTTCAGACAAGGGGTTTTTTGTTACACCTACTGAATGGAAAAAAAAATTACACAGGTGTATAACCAGGGTGAAATTGCAACCACAAATTTTCCATATAAATGTTCTTCCATAACATGCATAATAGAAAAATAGCCTAGTCATGTCAAGCTGCTTTATGGTTCAGGCACTGTATGAAATTTACACTTGCAAATGGATCAAAGTATTAAAGCACCTACAGGAGCTTGCATATGTGAGGCTAGCCAAAATATCAAGTGAAAGAAAGCATTTGCTGATAAATATTACTTTGATAGAAGTCTTACAGCAGTTTCAGTTGGGATTAGAGGCTGGGATTTTTTTTTTCCCTCCAAATTTTGTCAAGAGCTGCATAACTGTCCCTTCTGATTGAGGTTTTAATCCTCTTGAAATTCATGCAATACTTCTAAAGGTAATTCAGCATCTGAAACTGTTCCACTGCTTCTCTCAAGGGAAAACAGGAGAGTCAGGCAGTCCACGACAACTTTCACACACAAGAAAAGGTTATATCTACTTGTAGCAAAAAGTCTGCAAACATCTGTGTATTTGTGTGTACACACACTATAAATATAACACATATGTATGTATACACAATATAAACATAAAAACAGGAAAGGCAAGACTAAACTAAATGTCCACCTAACAGTTTTGATAGCTGGGGTTCAGGCAGTCTGCTCTTAGACACTGAGTACATCCCACAGTCCTAAAGGCTCTGTGCTTTCTGTTGTTTCCAACAGCTTAGCTTTGAGACATTCTGAATGAAAAAAACAATTGCTTATGTACGGAAAAAGTGCAACAGAGCTGTCACTCACTGTAGGGACGTGCATCAATGAGCTGATGTGGAGGAACACCCAGGCTGAAGCCATGAATACACTTCCTTGCCAGCCCATCATGATAGTTTTAATTGTCCTAGAGATTCTGGACATTGAGAAGCATCTCCTGAGCCACTGGATGAGTGGCCTCATCACAGAGGAGACATCTAGAGTGGTTCAAGTTATTGAGTGAGGTCCAGTGGTCACATCTTGATGGGCAGCCTTCCTCCCACCCAGATTTCAGCCCCTTCCAGAAGCACCACTCAACCAGCCTGTCTCTGGAAGGGGATAGACAGCCAGCGAACAGGAGTTGCAGAACTGGACCCAAATGGACAAAATAAAGGCAGGGGAAGGGAGCAGAGTGCGCAAATCCATCTCAGAGAAAGGAAATTCAGTGAGAGCAAGGGCCACTCCAGGGGCTTGCCCCACTAGCGGAAGTTACCTACAAATGAGCTGTGGATTAAATCAGACATTCTACCCTGCAAGCCACAAACCATCCACTTAGACAGAAGTGCATCCTTCCTCCTCTTAAGGAGAAGGATGGATTTGCTGAACACAAGCATCAATTCATCCACAGAAATGTCTGAGTTATTTCTGAATACCAGAGCCAGAGGAATATATTCTTCCTAAGGAGAATTTAACTGTTTAGAAAAACAGAATAAGTTTTCTATAAAGGTGTGGCATTAATCAGTTCCAAGCAGATACACTGAAAGAATGTTTTAGACACCTAAAACTCTAAGTCTCAATAAGTATTTATCAATGATCTGGACAAGAGGATAAAGTGCACCCTCAGTAATTTCACAGATGACACTAAGCTGAGTGGGAGTGTTGATCTTTTCCAGCCTAAATGATTCTGATCTCTTATATTAGCTCAACAGGTCCTGCTTTATTGTGAAGGTGTTAGAGAGGAAGGTAAATCATTTGCCATAACAGAAGCCAAGCTACCAAAATAGAATATCTCATTAAATTAATCTCTCCACATGAAAATTAATCTCTTATCTTTCGCTTTGCCTTTCTTCTATTTTTTGTGTCTCTGGAGTCTCTATCAAGCTGGACAAAGCTGCTAAGCTGCAAACTTAATGGATTCTGTGTATTTGAACTGATCAACAGGGGTTTACCATTATTTATTTTTGGGACAGAATGCCATAGAACTGAAATAAATTTGTTGCTATACAAGCAAAAACATTTCAGGAAAAGAGCACTTATTATTTTTGTATCTCATACAAGTCATAGTGACATTTACTTTTTTCAGTTTATCAAGTAACTCCAAAATTAATAGAGAATTCCTTAATAGGGTTTTCATGTGAACTAAGAAGGGGAAATAAACTTTACAGCGGCATTTAAAAGATAATCCAATTTTAAGCATTAACTAGGCCAATGCATCATATAAATTTTAAATTAATTGATACCAATTTACTTATTACTATTTAATTCTGGCTTGATGGCCTCCAGGGATGTCTCAGAATCTTGCCAGGCTTGGATGATCATATACTGATATCATGTATCACTGAATATAATCAGAATGAGTGTATAAACCTAAAATAGCAGAGTTGTTGCATGGTAGACAAACAGGAATTGTTATAGACAGTTTGTACCAATTAAAAAAAGTTCAGCCAGTTAACTAAACACCTGAGGCAATCTTTCAGCCTTCAAAGGGGGAGAAAAGGTCTATTCCAGCACCGAAGAGTAATTATATCCAGCCTGTGACTGGCAGTTGAGTTTACAAAAAGGTTAAGAAAGCCCTGTAGGTCAGCACAGCCAAATAACACCGAGGGAGCTGCGCTGAGAGAGCTTCGACGAGAACAGTAATTGAGGAGCAGAAATGTCAACACTTAATCATAGTCCTTCCAATCTTCACTGGGTCACAAGAAAGAGTTTGATGCCAAGCTACCAAACAGCCTTTGCAAAGCAGCACCAATTGCATTTGGAAATGATCTAGATGTTGCATTTTCCCAAGGAGTGTGGTTTTTTCCCAGCCTTCCCACTGCAGTGGTTACGGGATGTGCTCGTCCAACAAAGAGCCCAAATTACAAGGTGTGGAAAACTTCTGCACCAAGAGTTACCTGCCCGAGCACTGCCACTTGCTTCAAGCCTTAAGAACAGCCAAAAGCACCTCAAGAAAGTTCTTAAGTGTCAGAGAGCTTCGGAAAAGTAGGGCTTGAGGCCATATGAACGCTATTTATTGCTTAAGAGCAATCCAATTGCCTGAGAGATTGTCCCCTGGCTGTTTTATAGCCAAGGAAAAGGCCGTGCCCCCACCCGGTACCATTAGATTTCAGAAGAGATAATCCATGGAGCAGGTGATAAAACCCCAATTACAGCCCCTCCATATCACTGCCATCCCATCAAACAGAAAGCGGTGGCTGGGGAGGAAAGGCAGTCACAGCAGCATAAAATATGCTGTCCTAACACTCCTCCACAGGTGAATCACAGCATGAAAGAGCCCCTCTTCCCTCTCTTTACTTGGATGTTCACAAAAAGGGCACAAGAGCAGCTCGATATCCCTGCTGTCCCGCATGGGGCACACGGGGAGAAGAGTCAAGTGACTTAATGCACAAGGAAAAGGAAAAAACAACCTCTTTTGGCTCAAAGCATGGAAATTAATTTGAAAAAACCTTTGACGTGCTATCTGCACCAAGATGTCCACAGAACCACAGCTTCCCTCTGAGCTCCTGGGACACTTTCAGCCTCAGAAAAACAAAAAGGACAGGCCAATGTCCCCATGCAATTCTGAGAACATAAGGGCTTCTGTAGCATGGCCTCGAATAGTGAGCTGCACTGATTTACTGCTCTTAAAGCAGGCAGGGGAGAAGGCACCCTCACGCTAGATGAAGACATTAAGTGAGGAAATGACTGTTATAGGAGTGAATTAATTTTCATTGATCTAATTTCCTGACAGACATCCCAGCAGTGGAGAGTTTACTAACTGTGGGCTCCTCCTTTGTCAGGTATCCCTCCTCAGGCTTTTACTGCCGAGGCAGAACAATGGAACCAAAGATTGGAGGAAATACTTAACATTTCTCTCAAATCACCAATTAGTGCTCCTCTGGGGTAAAAGCTGTCTCATGCTGTTCAGCCTTTAGAAAAGATTTGCTGAATGCAAGCACAAGGATGGCATCTTAATACGGAGATGCTGCTGCTGCTGGATCAAATTACTGTGGTAAAATATTGCATTTCTTTCTCTCTTTTATTTGTCAGCCCTTTTACCATGCTTTGAGGGGAGCCCAGTGAGTTTTACCTGAATATTTAACTGCACAAGTAGACAGTAATTGGAAATATTAAAGCTTCAAGAGCTCTGTCACTTATTACCCAAGGAATATTTTTTATCACCATTTTGTTCAAATGACACAAATAGTTTCCTTTCTGGTTATCTATCCAGAGGCTTTGAAACACAGTAGTTGACAGGGTATCCATGGCATGAGCATGGAAAAAAACAAAGTCTGAATGCACTGATATGGTTGGCACTTTGTCTATCTTAAGCCCTAAAAGAACAAATGAAGTCAATAGCAAAGTCCATCATTATCTGCAGCCAGGATCAGGTTTGCAGGTAGATGTGCACAGCATCATTTCATCTGCGAATAGAAACATCTGAAGGGAAGATTCAACTCTCCTAATCAAACACAAGACCTTCAAATGGAGCAGAAACCCACCAGGTGTAAGGAAACTATTCACCTTTTGGTTCTGTATCCAGTGCTAATCAAACTTGACATCAGCACAGAGAGGTTTTTTTAAATTCCCAGATCTTGGGAGTTAAAAACAGATTAAAAAAAAATAAGAAAACCAGTTTATTTACTACATTTCTAGCTAAGCTTGTTTAAAAGAAAAGCTTCAAAAATCTAACTCAGGTACATCCTCAATAGTGAAATACTAAGAGTTAATAAAAAAGGTATCATAGATCCCTCTCATTTTATAACTTCATATTTTGAATGGCCATTCTTTTAGTGGAGGCACAAGGTTGAAAGCTTGGCCTTGCTGAGCTTTCATTTTTTCTAGTCCTTCATAAACTTTTAGTATGAAATTTTAATTGTCTTAATTTCATAGAATCGTCCAGGTTGGAAAAGACTTTTGAGATGATCAAGTGCAAACTGTTAACCCAGCCCCACCAAGGCCACCACTAAACCATGTCCCTAAGTGCCACATCTCCATGCCTTTTAAATACTTTGCCTTGAAGAGCACAAAAGCAGCAACTTGTTTGGACATTGTGACATACATTCAATACCTCAGTGGAATTTTTCTGTTCAAATGTACACAGACACGTGGAAATGCACCTATGGAGCTCATTTGTCCATCTGGATGTGCAACTGTGGCAACAATAATTTAGCATCACAAAGGCCATACAAAGACTTAAGGAATAGCTTTGTAAAATGTGAGAAATGCTATCCCTAAAGAATTGAGGTCATTTACAAAACAGAGCAGCGTGTTGCCGGGGCACTAAAGGACCTTCGAGGCTCTGGTTACTACCACAGTTTACATCTGCATGCTCACAGGTCACTAAAAATGCAAATAGAACAGAGATTCAGCACTGAGAAGAATTCAAATACATGACCAATGTGGCAGTTCCCTGTCCATAAAAAAAACAACCCTCCTTTTCTAATTTATTCCTATGGTACAAAGTCTTAAAAGTTCATCCCTCTTCCCCCCAGCACATAATTTCTTCATGCTATTTTCAATGCCAGCATGCAAGACATTTTAAATACTCTTAGATCACTTTCTATTCCCA
This sequence comes from Anabacerthia variegaticeps, assembly GCA_035583185.1. Taxonomy (NCBI): domain Eukaryota; kingdom Metazoa; phylum Chordata; class Aves; order Passeriformes; family Furnariidae; genus Anabacerthia; species Anabacerthia variegaticeps. Next base: position 2,502,330 of record JAWWEW010000001.1, on the reverse strand, counting down.
ATTTTAGATGAACTTCTGATGGTGCTACCTTCCTAGCTGTGGCATTTAAAACAAATAAGGACCTCAAGAAAAAAGGCAATAAAGGCAGTCCAAAGGGATGGCTTAAGCTTCTCATTGCAATATTGGGGATTTTCATGCCTGTTTAATTAAAATAAAACCTCCAATTGCAGTTATTTGATCAATTCTATAAAAAGACCTCCAGTTGTACATACAATAGGGAAGTCCCTCTCTTGATTATTTCTCTAATAAGGAGCAGGTCCAAGGCAGGCAAACACAGAATGAGAGTGACTCTGGAAACAGCTCCCTCTCAATAACCCCTAATAATGGCAATTACCAGATGGCAGAACATGATGGGAAAGAGGCATTCTTTGGTCAACAAAATTCAGACAGGATGAAACTGTATGTGGGAAAAACAAGGCTTGCAAAGCTATAGCCATTTAAAAAAAATCTATGTCCTAGATTTCATAATACATTGTCTCCAGATATCAAGCCATTTCTGAAGGAGATGTGACACATCATGAGGCTGGTGACAACTGCAAGAAGAAATCACAAAACCAATGGCCTTGTCCGATCTAAAGAAAAAACAAGAGAGTGTTTTGGGGGCTGAAGTTGATCATTAATTTTTAATTAGGCTAAGATCTATCTGACAGCTCTTCCTTGTATTTACTTCAGGTATCAAGGCAATCCTTGAAGGGACTCCTATGTGGGGTTTGTTCATTCCTGTGAAAGTCTGGGGTTATGTTTGCAATTCAATCATTGACATTCCACATGAACTTGAAAAATAGATCCCATTTTTCCATGACCAAGCATTCTGTATGGGGGGACTTATTGAATTCCACACATTTTCTCCTCTATTATTCCAAAAGCTAAAGTTTTCCCTCATGGATACTTTTGAAAGCAACTTGCTGTCTAGAAAAATAAGTAATGGAAACCCAAGTCTTAAACAAGTGTGGAAAGATGTTCAGTATTTGCAAATCTTCCCAAGGCTGCTCCACATTTTCACCCTTCTAATACCAGCAAACAAAGAATGCTTGACCTGTCAGGGGGAAATCACGAGTATCAGATTATCAGCCACTCACACATCACATTGTATGGTAATGAAACTAATTCTGGTTATAAACAGACTCCTGTAAGCACAACAATCCACTCAAAAAATAACTTCATTGAGTGTTGACTGGGACTCCATCCTTGCAGTGGTTTCATCCAGAAAATACACATATACTTGAAAAATATATTTCCAGAAAATACACATATACTTGAAAAATATCTTATTTTTAGTTTCCTAAGAACCCTTCATGCCAAGGTATACAGGGTTGGCTAAAATAGCCACATCCATCTTTACTATGAAATACATGAGGAAATTACTTTACTGCTTTTACTCATCTTAAAGCTCAGAAAGAAAAAAAAATATAATAATAGGCATGCCATGTAGCAGATTAACTTGAACATTAACTGCAGAGCATTGAGAAGAGAGTGAGTAATGATACTTAACTCACTGGTGATGGCTCTGGTCCCCAGCTCTCCCCTGCTCTCAATCAAGAGCAATTCTGTTCAAGTTAGTCAAATGGACTGAGGTGAAATTGGTGCGAGATCAATACCCAGTTCAAGAACTAATGAAACCTAGAAAAGAGTTTTTGCAGGGTCTTTTGTTTTCAAGAAGGAAGGTCAGGAGGGGAAGAGGCAGCAGTTTATTGTAGACATTTAAAGCTTGGCTCAAGTTCAGTCCTTCTTTCCCCATAAAATATCAATAAGAAAATTGATGTCTCAAAGTGCCAACGTTTTTTCAGTGTTGTTTTGGGGGTCCTTGAGGACAGTTTTTTGTTGTCGTTTGGTGGTGGGATGGTTGTGCTGTTATTTTTAACAGAAACGCCAGAATTTCATGACAAAACATTTGAAGAAAATGTTGTCTAGCCTGAGGATTTAAATGCAGTGTTATTGATGAAGCTTTTATTCCTTAGCATTGGAAAAAACACCATATGTTACACTCTAGGCACATTACCTAGCCCTGGTAATTTTATGTATGTATTTATTAGAAGAGTTCGATGCATTTCTGAGGCTGCAAACAGAACATGGGCTCACTTAACGAGCTTAATAGCTTGTTAAGGTATTAAACAGTGCTGGACTCCTCTTGCCCACCTATCACTCCTAAAAACAAAGCCCCTCCTTGGAGCAGCCAGGAGCTGGGCACAGTTCACCCTTCCAGTACCTTGGGGGGTCAGGAAGACCAGCTCAGGCTGCAGTTTGTGAACCCAAAACTCCAGGCTGTGATACCATGGCAAAGATTTTACCCTCCCAACACCTGCTCTCCCTTCCCAGCATGGTTACAAATACTTGTAAAGCCACAACATACATTTCATCCAGCTTTAAAACCCTAAACCCCTCTGAAATAAGTGAATAACTTGCCACAACAGTTACCTGATTTTCTAAACACTGCATGAACTTGATATTCCCCCCTCAAAATAATAACAGCTGCTAACAAATTTGGAGGGTGACATTTTCAGAGGTAACACTTCTACATGTTAGAGCTGACCCAAAACTTTAAATGTGCTAGAAAGTTGAGGGTTTGTCCATTTTTAAATAAAATTCATTTTGGTAAAATACATTTGTACTCATCACAGAGATAACGTAGAAATTATGCCTCTTGTCTCCAAGCATTATATAGATGGAAGATGGACAGTGGAGTCTATCAATGCAATTTAATGTACAAATTTTGCAGGTATGCTATTTGATTATCAGTCATAAAAGAACTTCCAGCTGACTCCACAACCTCCTTATTTTGCAGGCTCAGTGGTGTTCTGTCCCTCACTCTTCTGACATGAGCCCATTTCAGGCTCCACTCCACAGATGGTTTTGCAAGACAGTGACCCCAACAGCATAAACCAAATTAGCTTTTTGCCACAGCTAAGAAGGCTGCACAGGGCAGAGGCAAGTACCAAGGAAAAGCAAAGGGCACAAAAATAAAGAGTCAGAGCTTGGACTAAAGGAGGGAAAGGCCACAAAGAGCCAGGGGAGCTGTCACCCACAAACAGCCACCAGCAGAACAGCAGCCACAGCTTTCCTCTGCCCTGCCCAGCATCTCCTCCCAGGCTGCCACTGCCAAAGGCAAAGCCCTGCTATGGCTGTGCCTGGACTCAGCTCTGTATCTGCACTCCTGCAACAGCCCTTATCTCTCAGGTTCATTAGAGATAAAAACACGCTGGGGGCCACTCTCTCTGAGAGCAGCTTTCCTGTGCTCCAGGGGAAAGGGAGATGTACTCAGCCTCAGAGGACAATTATTTATAGGGATGATATTTAAAAGGCTAACATTTATGCTAAGTGTACATATAATCAGTACTCTTGCAAAATTATATACTGATATAGACAATAAAAACCAAATTAAAACGCTTTGATTTTGCCTTTTAAAACATCCTTGAAAATGTAGATGAACTCACACTCTGGCTGAAATCATCAAGTAACCATTCAGCAAATAAACTCTTCCAAAGGTGACCTATGAGGCTCATTACTGGTATTAAACATGTGCTTAGTGCCACCCCATACCATGCAGTCAAATACTCATTTACTGTATTCAAGCCCAATGAAATAAAAGAAAAGAAAAAAATAAATTCTCGCTCTGGAACTTGCACCTTTCCCCTCGTTTCCATTTGATTTATTTCAGTGCTCAGAGAACTGAGCATCTCCAAGAGGGAGATGTCCCATCTCACAGCTACAGCCCTGGAAATGCTGAGAGCAGCCCCAGGAGAACCATCTGAGCAAAGAGAGCTGAGCAAAGCCCTGAGGTGTCATGGGCAAGCCCTCCTCAGTCCCTGAAGGGCTTACCAGGCAATGCAATTACAGCAGTTGAGCCAACTCAGATTTATTTTTTCTTTTTCCCCTCCAAGTCCCAGGCCCACTCCATGTTCACCAGCAGATTGAGGTCTGCCAGTATGTCCATCCATTCCCAGTCCATCACTTTGTGACCCCTGCACACCTTGCTGGCCAAGCTCCCTTTTCACATCACACACCTGCTGTTTTCATTTTCAGGCACATACCTAAAAGCTCAATTTGCTCTGGAGAAACAAAAACCAAACCACTAAAAAGTCTCTCCCCTCCCCCCCCAAAAAAAAACCCCTTATATTAAACCGGATGTAGGGAAGATGGTTAGAGATAGGGAATTGTAAACCTGTGAAACCTCATAAGTCTCAAACACAGAGACATACCCACACATCCTTTGCAGTGCACATCCAGCAGGTCTGATGTGATGTCTGTGCTAAGCTGTATTGTCCAAAACTATGAGACAACCCAGGGAAAGAAAAGGCACAGAACAACAGTGCACATCTAATGAACTATTGCTGAATTCTTTTTGGTTTTCACAAGCTGTCCTGCTATTTTGATCAAAATTTCCTCAGCATGCAGGTATGCAAAATATGATTTTGAAAAATCAAGCCAAGTTAGAGATTACTGCTATTAAAAAAACCCCAAACAAATAAACCCCACCAAAACAAAATAGAAATCCATTCTGGATTTATTCAACCATTTCGCCTTGTATACCCACATAATTTATGACAATGCCATGATTAGTTTGTTTCCTTGGCATCCTGTGTAAGTAATTCCTCTACGTTGTATGCCTTGCACTAACAGAGTCCTGTCGGAGACCAAGTGAGGCTTTCAAGGAGACCTTTTGGCACATTTTGACAATTCTGAGACTACAGAGGGCTTTGTTTTCACATATGACTTCATAGCCGTGTTTTAGTGGCTTCTCAGACAGGAAGAGAAACAGAATTTGTTTCTCCTACAATAGCAATAAGGAGATTTTACTTGTTGTTAATGAGAGACATTATCTTACCAGAGAGCTGACTCTTCTCATTTTCATTTATATAGGAGATTGATTAACACTTAGCTAATTGGCACATGCAAATAAGCATTAGCTGAATTTGTTTTTCTTTACAACTCAACTACTATAATTTAGATGCTCATTTAGATTAAAATCTGTTATTATTTTGGAAGGTAATCATCTGCCTGTTGTCAAAAATAAACCAGCAAAATATATTACTAATTGTATCTTACATATGTTTCAGAAAATAGTTAATTAACTTTACTAAAAAAAAGCAAGGCATAAAAAGAGCAAAGCTTCACAATATTGGAGCCAGGTTTCCTAATACAGAAGACATTTTCTCTAGTGAAGCAGGGTCAGATAAATAGAGGATAACTAGAGATGCAATCACATCTGAAGCCATGAAGACTTTTTGTGGTTGGAAGTCCTTTTTGGGTATTTTGGGCTGAGTAAGAGCAGGTGGTTAGATGCTGGTGTGCAGCAGTACGAGAGCACAGACCTCACAGCAGCAACTCAGTGGGCTCAGCTCATTTTATGACTTAGGAAACAGTGCAGCCTCATACAGAAATGATTCCAAAAAACCAACTTTCTCTTTGCTCTCTTCCTGCACTTTTACTGGAGGAACTCAAATGGATGTAAATTATTAGCTTTATTACTTACTATCTCACAGAACTAATGCAACTAATGTATGTCCTTCGCACTATAAAGGCTTAAACTTTTATTAACACCTTCAAAGACTTTTTCTAGAGCTGTCAGATGTATTAAAATATTTTAGTAGAACCTTTCATTAGATGATGAGCTTTTCATCAGGTGATCATGAAGCACCAAGCCATAGACCAAAGCCAACCCCACCCAAGAGATAACAAGGCAATATTCAGAATTCAGAAGAAGCACAGTAAAAAGGACAAAGCAGAACTACCTTACTCTTCTCATGAAGCCAGGCTTAATTTCTCACCCTTTCTGCTTCAAGATGAAAACTTCTCAGGAAACTAAGAGAGGGAAAACAGTATATGGATGCTCTCTGACTGTTTGTCCCCATTCTCGTCTTCATATATCCAGGTATCTTGATTACTTTTCTCTTTAACACACAGCCATTGAGTGCAAGGGAAAGAACTGGATTGTTGTGTCCTATTTCATTTGAAATAAGCTCTTCAGAGCTAGTTGGTGAGTCTTTCTCCTTTACTTCCCTCTAAAGGGCCAGAAGGGATGTGAACAGGTTGTCTTCCCTGTGCAGTTGCACTCTGCCTACCAGGAATGTGTGCACCCAGATGGCTGAGGGCTATCAAGGAGGACATGGACACATGGGCTCTACCAACCACTTCCTCTGAAGGAGATCTTAGTCTCTGTTGCATTTAATGCACAATGTATGGACACACCATGAGGATTCTCCCAGTTCCTTGGTGACATCCTGCTAAAATCACGCTTAAACAGAGTGCCAAGATAACCAGCTTGAAGTTATTGTTACATCCAAGCACATCACTGACCTCTTGCCATCTGAGTTGGAAACAGCAAAGCAAGGACACCTACTTGGGCTTCCTGGGACAGTTTCTGTGCTCTCTGAAGAGTGGAGCAAAATCACTCTCTACAGAGCTATTTCAGTGATTTAAAGGGACTGTTATCATGGCAGAGGATGAAAGTGGGAGCTCCAGACAATAAAATATTGAAACTGGGGCAAGTGGTTTAAAACAGAGATGACTGCTAGTAGTCAAAGTTGCATTATCAATAATGAGTGGCACAAAGTCAGAGAACTTCCCACTCAGCCTCTAACAGAAACAACTGCCTAAGTAAAACTTAAAATTCCTAAGTATGTAGGGCAGATCACAATCAAATGAGCTCTACACCAAACAACTTGAAAAGGTTACCAGGACTGCAGGAAAAAAACCTATATGTGCATTCTCCATTAAAGTCTAAAATAATTTAGAGGCTTTAACTAAAATGTCAGCATGTGTCAAGAAATATTAACTTATATAATACTGCACCAATTTGCTTGCCAGACAGTTAGAATGCCAAGTTTCTATAATATTACTTCATGCTTTTCAAAGTGTTCTTACATGGCTACAATAATTCAGCATGATTGAAACAGCAGTAAATTTTTTCCTGTTTAATTTTCACTTTCCATTTTATCCCACAACTGCTACGAACCCGGTTATATTTGGTTACAATTCCAAACCTATAATGATTTACATTAAAGAATGCTTGTTTTCATATACCCAGGCTAAGCTGGTCTTTAAGGGGTTGAACACTTCAGCACTCATTTAATCAAATGGCTCATAATTCTATACCATAATCTTATATAAACCTTTGCATCCCTGTATGCCTTGAAACATAAACATTGAATCAACCACCTTTTTGAGGATCCAAGTCCACTGGGAGCTCAGTTTGACAAACACCTATTAGCACATCTAAGTTCTCAGAGGAACCAGCCCCAAGACCATACAACATTTTTGATGATTACTACCAGAATATTAAGATAGATTAGTGCCCTTTCCTTCAGCATAAATACAAGACTGAGCCATCTGGACCTTAAAACCTGGCAAATAGCGGAGAGAATTATATTAAGATTTAGGAAATATGTTCCATAATACAAAGTATTTGTGAACTAGCTTTGATCTAGGCTAAAAGATTATATGAAGGATTCCTCCCCCCCCCAAGAACCACACAGAGATGCCTGCAATTCTGTAACCTATACCAGACAGTAATGCCATAGAGAATTATCCTACCCCTTTGCAAACACCCACTGCATTTTTAATTGCACTTCACGTGTTCCTTCCAATGCCCAGTTTGAAATGGGTCCCTGCCTGTGAGACAAGATGACTGGGAGCTGGCAGAGCAGCAAGGAAGACTAAAAGAAAGCTCTGTCCTGCAAGGCAGAGCTGCATTTCCATAAATATCTGTGGTACAGCCCCCAGACTCCTGCTGGTTACCAGGATGATCTGTCATGCTCTTTAAACCTGGTCATAATTTATGTCTGTTTTTCTGGGAACCTCCATCACGTGCCTGCATTTTAGCTCTCATTAACTACAACAAATTAAATGAGAAAATGGATAGTTAAATAACTTGCTAGAAAACCATTGGGACCACTAACTACATATGAGGGTTTGTAACCCCTTAAATAATGGGGGTTCTTTTATCTCTTGGTTGTCAGATGTTTCTTCAGCTTTAAAACAGAGATATTCTGAAGGGTGATAGCAAGCCAAAAAAGAACAGCCAGAGCCAGCTGCATTCAATCCACATTAAAAAAAAATATACAGACCTAAAGTCAATCGATTTTTTTAAAAATGTTTTTAATCTTCCTTCCAAAATGTATCACATAATTAGATATTGTATATTTGGGGGTTTATTTTAATAGGAAATACAGTACATGTGAATTGATAGCCTGACAGAGAAATCAATATATCATTATCTGACTTTTGCTTCCAAGCCACCAACAAACAAGAAAAGACTGGAGATTAAGAAGGCAGAATCTCCTCTTGGCAGTGTTTTAGTAACTGGTAGAAACAATGGCAAGAAATCAGGGCTGGTAATTACAAAAAGGGGTGCAGGTAGGTCTGTGCAGGCTGCTCCAAACCTCTGGAAGCATCCATGGAAACCTCTGGAACTCCACATCCAACAGAGGGCTTGGATTTACCAGGGATTTGGGCATGTTTTGAATGCCTAGAACACTTAATGCAGAACATACAGCATCTGTTCAGCTCTGGCCCTGGGGTGTAGATACAGAGTCCTCATGGCTCCAATTCTTCAGTGGGGATGTGGCAGCAAGATATAGGATTTTTGGGAAGGGTTCTACCTGAGGAACTCGAGAGGTGAGCCCATATAGTGAGGGAACAAAGGGTTTAACCATTATACAATAAATAACCATGCACCAGAAATGGCATGAAACAGTGAAAATGCCAAATGAAAACAGATCTTATTTCATGCTGGTTCCCCCCTTCCCCTCCATTTAAAAAGAAAATATGCATTTTTACAGTTCTATAACTTTTCAATTAAAAAAATTACAAAAGATTGCTGCACCAACGTGCTACAAATACCACTACTGCCTGTTACACCTGGTTTTTTGACACATGCACTAGTCAGAGAAGACTGACTCGTGAGCTGGGATGTGTGTGTAGTCATAAATACAACATGGCTCACCCTGCAGTGGTTAATCCCAGCAATTCATCAGATCATCTGTAAAGAGTGTTAATCCTTACATGCACCACTAGCACATCTCCACCAATATGACCTCCCATACTCAACATTTCACACAATAGTACAGAATAAAAACATCACTGAATATCAACAACTTCTAAAAACATCCACTCACCTAAAATGTCAAGTTTTTAGTCTATACATATCACACACACTGAGTCAGTGACAAGTACTCCCCACAGTACTGGAACCACTGCTTAAAAACATGAGCAGGTTTTACAACCATATTTTTCCTTCAGATATGCTCTCACTGAAGTTATCTGTGCCAAACTTTGATTCAAAAAGTGTTTCCAAAGCTGAGATGTCATCTAGGTAAGAACAATGGAAGGGCGGGGGGGGAAGACATCATCCACACTATTATGACAAATCTAAGCTTGAATTTAAAATACACACACACACAAGAGAAAAACATGCAAAATAAAATTCCCAAGCAAAAAACACACCTCACCCACACAGAAAAAACCCAGAACGACATGGGCACACAAAGATTTCATGCTGTCCAAAGATTTAATGAAGTCCAGAGCAGAGGCTGAAGATGTGACTTCTCCTAATAAGTTGGAATACAGATTGCTCCCTGGGAGACTTGCATGAGAGCTCTGAATTTGGGAGCCAAGCTGAATTCTCTTCAAGGGAAAACCTGTGTTCAAATTGTCAGCCCTCTGTACCTCTTAGTGCTAAGGTACAAGAAAAAAATGAACATTTTTGCTCCCAGAATCCATCTAAGGAATCTATCCATGCACAGAAATGAGATGCCTGTGCTTTCAAGTCCTGGGGAGTCATGATTTTATTTCATTTCACTGCAACACTTTTTCTAAGACACTCACAGGTCACTCTTGGTGTGTCTGTATCAGAAAGAGAGGACGACTCCACTGAATCCAATGAAGTTGTACAAACTTGACATGAACTTGGTCTGTAAGCCACAAAAAATAGCTGCCCATAATGTGATTCTGTTTAGTCTCAAAGATCTCTTTAGCAAAGTCCACCCAGAAATAAGGAGAACCCAAGTAGCTTGGTAGAACATGATCACAAGAAAGGGGAGGTGTGAACATAAAACAAACTTCTCCAAGTTTAAAAAAAAGTCACTTGGGGGAAGAAAGGGACCAGTTTTATATTCATGATTTTGAGAAGTCCCAGCTACATCTCCTTATGGAGAGACCAGTAAGAAAAAAGTGTGACAGAGCAACACATCAGCAAAAAAACCCTCTTTTTTGAATCTGAGGGAAGTTGCAAGGCTGGATTACGGATTTGGATGTTGGCACTCTGAGCCAGCAGCACACTTGGCAGGCAGCTCTGGGTTCGTGGTGCTGAGGGAGGAGACAACCTGGAGCCCTGCTGCCTTGGTCTTTGCTGCTGTGTGTCTGCACAGCTCACCAGATGTGCTGCTGCTGCTTCTGCTGCCTTCACTCTGAGGGTCAGTGAGACCCTCAGTTTGCTTCCAATCTGCTCCCCTCATTGTTATTCTCCAGCACACAGAGGGTTTCTTGCCCAGGGAATGTCAATATCCAGCATGAAATGATGCTTAGTTGGCAGTGACAAGCCTATCACCTGAAGGAATCATCTAACATTGATTTTCAGGTTCTGCACTTCAGCTCCCCTACTGCTCTCAAACCCTCATGGTCATGAAGAATAAAGCTCACCTACCTGAAATCCTGAGCTCAACTGAAAACACAATTTATTTTTTTCTTTTTTATTTCTCTGAAATTAAAATCTGAAAAAAAACACACGGGGCTAGAAACCTACTCAAAGGAAAACCAGAAATGTAAGGGTCTCTTGTAGCTCCTGCACTCCAAAGCAGCCTAACATACTTCTGCATGGTTACACCTGGTCAGGACTTATTCCATTCTAAAATGTAATTCTGCTTCATTTTTTGAGCATCCTAAGCTAAACATTCTCCTAGAAAGAAGAAGGAGAACGTGTGTGTTTGTGTGATACCAAGACAGCTGCAAAGCTGAGCAAGCCTTGTTTGTTAGAGCTGCTGAAGAGCTGCATTTGCAGTTTGCTGAACCTGCATCCTTACAAGCCATGACACATTTTCCCCTGCCAGGAGATTGCCACACAAGACAGATGTGTGTATGTAAATAATTACTAGATCATGTCCTTTCCATAAAGGCAGCTCATCTGACAATAATAAACAAAAACACGCAAACACAGCACAAAAGAAAATGCCTGCAGATAGTCCCATTTACATTAAAGACAGATGTTGTGACCCCAAGCACGTTGCCTTCCTAAGGATCATTTTTTGGTTTATTCTGCCAAGCATAACTGTACATGTTACACGAAGTTTAAAAGAAAAACCCAACCACACCACACCCAAGCAAGCAAACCTGGTGTTCTTTTATTCCTTGTGCCTGAAACAGGAGGTGACTGCAAAGGGCTCAACAGGCTTCAGCTAAAGCTGGGTGCTTCAAAGTTGTCACTCTGAATGTAAAGACAACGACTACACTAGCACAAAGACAGGTTTTACATGCTGATTTCAATGGGGAATTTTATTCTACTTATTTGTATTACCCTTTTCTTTCACCCAAATAAGGGCTTCGATTTGCAAAAACCCTCCAATTCCTGTCCCTGAAAAGAAAGGAAACATTTCATTCCAGATGTATTTGGGGAGTTGGAGGGCAGGAAACCCACTGATGGTTTTGCAAGACATTTACATTTTAGCCAAACATGCTTGAATGGGGTTTTTTGGTCCAGCCAGTCCTCCCCAAAATTGTCACTCCCCATCATCCCCACCACTGCACCTCCCAGAGTGGAGCCAGAGACATTTCTATTCTCCCATGAAATGCAGCTCGTGGGAGGCACCCAAACCAGCATATGTTGGATGCTCCCCCTTTCCCTCCCCTGGCATGAACCCCACAGAGCTGGAGCACAAGTGGGCTGACAGCTGCTGCTGGAGGCACTATTCCCAGGGAGGGAGCTGCTTCTCCTGCCCCAAATTCCCCTCTCTCACAGCCACACACCCAGACTGGATGCTGGGCAAGCTGCTGCTGGAGCCTTCTCATCTGTCCTCCTTCCTGGGAAGCTGCACGTCCTACAAAACCCTCCAAGGAAGCCAAGGGTTCCAAAGAGAGAGCCAGTGAATCCTATGGACATTATTCCTATTTTATCCCATCTTAAGAACTCAGCTCTGTTGCCCCTGGTATCCTTCATGCATTATAATCTTACTTTCTGCATGTGTTGCAACAAAAAGTTTCCTCCTAAGTTGTTTTTTGTCCTTGCACAAAGACAAAGAATCTTATAAGAAGTTCCAACTTTCACTCCTCAAAACTGGTTAGCAGAAATTATTGTTATCTTGGTATGTCATGTGATTGTGTCAAATATCTTTTCAGATAAAAGGAGTTTATCATTTCACACTTAAATAACAGCTGAGAGTGAGAGAGAGCCTAAAGCTAAAAAAGTCTTCATCATACCAACAAGAAAATGATCCAGAACCATCTTAGACAAATATCTTAATAAGAAAAGGAAAACTTTTGCCCTCTCACTTTAGAAACAGAGATACACTAATTTAGTCAGATCCTCATTAAAGATTTACTAGGGAGGAAGGAAGGGAACAGAACCAAGGCAAATAGTTGCAGTAACTTTAAAAAGAAACTTCCAGCAGCAGATCAGAAACCAAGAAACATCAGCCTTCTCCCATGTAGGACACTGAAGTGCTAGTTCTGGGCTCTAGCAGGGATTTCACATCAGAGAAAAGACCACACACCATTTCCCAGGCATTGGCAGCAGTTCAAACAAGCCCACGCACTTCTGGTGGGGGACAAGCTCTCAATGGCTCCACCTGAACTCGGAGCAAGCCTTAAATGTGCTGTAAATACACAGAGCCAATGTAGACATGCTAAGTACTTAAAGCTCTGAAGGTGGGGAATATGTAAATTAAAATAAAACAGGGGGGAGAGGAAATTAAGCTTTGCAGGTGATGGTTGAGGTGCAAGAACATCAGAAAATTGTGGTAGTACTATGGTGGAACCAAAACCACTTCAGCTGTTCCATTGCTCCAGGTAAATGTGTTTCCTGGGGCAAAATCCCTCCCCCAAAAACATCCCTTCAACCCATTTTCAACTTTGTTTTTTTTTTAATAAACCAACCTTATAACTGCACAGAAAGCATTCCTCATGTCCCTCACATTCAGGTTTTTAATCCCTGATGAAGCCCTATGGGGTACTTTGCATAGGCCAAGGAGGGATCCATATGAAACATATGGAGTTACACACATTGTGGTCCAAGACTTCCTGACACTGAGATCTGTGAGGCTGTACAATGTTCTCCCAAAGGAAGGGGAGGAGACTCCAACATGGGAGACCTTTAAACCTGGTACTACCAGAAGAATGGCAGACACTAACCCTGTAGTAACTACACAACTATTCTTATAGTAGCTACTCGTGGAATTTGAAGTTTGTCATGGTTACCCTCAATAGAAAGGCCAATTAAACACTGTAAAATCCAACAAAGGACCGTATAAATCTATTTGCATGGTTTCCTCAATCTTTAATGGGTTTTTGCAGCACAGGAACCAGATGTACTTTTATTGAACTGGGACCTTAAATATGGTGTAATTCATATGGCCAAAATAACTAGGTAATAATAGTGAATTTACTAGGGGACCATAACAATTATGGGATATTTCTCTTTATTATGTATAAGCAAAAAGCTAACCACAAACGTAATTTACAAACTATTATTTTCATATATGAAATAAGCTACATGGTAAGTGGCGGGGGGACTGCACTGAAACAGCAAACTACATTTCAGGCAGAAAAGGCACTGTGTAATAGCATGGCTGGATTGAGAGTCTCTGCCTTGCAGCTGCCCCAAGGAGATGTTGGCAGAAGAAGGAGAAAAGTCTCAGCCCTGACTGCCACATTCTGTTTGGGCAAGGACTGGCTGGGTAAAGAACACCTACGGTTTTCTCTTGCTCTGCTTAACGTGACTTTCAAGAGTCCTGTTCTAATAGGAAATGTCTCATCCAAAACTAACAGGATTTAAGCCTAATTACAGCATTCTATTTTTTATATAGACCAGAGCATAACAGAAGAGTTCTTAGTACCAGACTAAGGCTATGAAGTGCTGGGATGTGGAGTTTCATCATTTCAAAATTCAATCTCTTTCTTCACGGGGTATCCATACACTTAACATTGATTGTCACACGCTTCCCAGGATCCAATCCAATTCCTAAAGGTTTTCTGTTTGCTTTTCAAATTATTACTAATTATGACTACTTTTAGGGTAGGGGTTGTGCTGTTTTATTGCTTTGAGGGTTGTTGATTTTTACTTTTCATGGAATTCAGCAGCAGGGTATGTGCATTTCTAATATCAGATTTGTTTCCTCAAGTGATATTCAGAAAAGTACACCTGAAAGTCACCTGAAAACTTTCAATGAATTCTGATTGAAATAATAAAAATAGCAAGTGAAGTTTCTCATCTGCATTTGAAACAAAAATCTTAGAAACAGCTCAGGCTGTTTCTTCCAAGAGTTTCTCGTCTCTTACCCTGTTCATTTGGTTTTCCACTCTACAAACAGATGCTTTTGTAAAAGTGTCATACATTCTGGTAGATGACCCTTCCAAATTACCTTTTCTCCCCCAACATGTGGTTGTGTGAGTACACAGCTCTCATCTGTAGGTGCATTTAGGGTGGAAACACAAGAGAAGCACTTGAAGAGGAGGGGAGGAGGATACAGCTCCTTAAACACCATCCCCACATCAGCCGCCCTGCATGGCAGGGGACAGCTCAGGGAGCCAAAACAGCCACAGTAAGACAAGGATGGCAGCACCTCATCCACGGCACCGTCTGCTTTAACTTCTCAGGAGGCTTTTTATCTGTGCAAAATTCATTGGGTTTTTTTTCTGATGCTTCCAGTTTTACTGATAGCCTAAAATATTTTAGTCTTTACAGAGAGCAGCATTCACTGGAAACAAAGATTTTTACATTGTAGAAGGGAGAAGAAGGGGGGGGGGGAAAAATTCTGATTAGTCCACTTTAGTTTAATTAAATCAAATGATTCCAAGAAGAATTTTCAAAGTCCTTTGCAGTATTAACAACTCCTCAGATGATTAGCTTTTAACAAGTCTCTCTCAGAGAATAAGCACCATTCCCTCCTGAAAACCCAAATTTAAAGCATATATTGTTCTCATAAAAGGGGATAAGTCTGCTAACTCCTCAATTTAACCCCAGAGCAGAGGAGGTGGACATGGAAACCAGTATATGACTCTCAGAGAATGCTCCTTGGTCCCCCTGTGGCAGAGCCTGTGCCCAGCCCACCAGGTAAAGCTGGCAGCCCCTGCAGGCTCAGCCTCACAAGGAGTCCCACTGCTCCCCAACAGCATTTTTAGGATACAGATACACAGCCACCACTACAAGCTGTGCTGGCTTCCAACCAGCCCACCAGCAGCACCTTCCTTGGCCTCAAAAACTTGCCCAATTTCAGCATAATAAAGCACTTGCAGGTGAAAGGCTCTGTGCTCCATCCCCCATCACACCCCACCTGCTCCTGCCAACATCCACATATTAATTAATTGTGCAGCATTCCCAACCAAGAGCTTGCTTCTTTGTCACCATTCAAAATCAATCCTGCCAGAAGCAACCAGACCTCATAAAGAACAGCTAATAATTAATTACACTCCAATGGTCTTCCAGCTAACTCCCATACATCATGGGCTGTTGGATGCTTTTAATCAAAGTGCTTCATTATCATACAGCAATGTATCACTATTTTTTTATAAAGGATGGCATTTTTATAGCAGTAACCTTAAACTTTCCAGCTACACATCTTACTAGTTAAGAGATGCCACGAACAGCTCCAGACATGATGGCAAACTATTCTTCCCTTTGAAAAGTGAAGCAGCATCCACACACTTTGGGAGGAAACCACGGGTACCAAATCACCTCAAAAGAACACCCACGTATGTAAGCAACTTGAAAATCACTTTTCTCCTGCTTCCATCTAGCCAGATGAAGTACCTGTTCCATCAGCAGAGGGTGGTGCTAAGGAATTCCCTGGTGCAATGCTACAGTCCATGTGGGGATGGTCTTGTGCAGGGAGAGCACAAGACATTACTGGGTTATGAGACAAACACCAGCCATGAGTTAAGGATCGTGTGTGCTCCCCTCTGCCATGCAGTTCTGCATTTTCTTCAGTCAAATAACCCAGATTCCTTCTCACACATGTCCAATATGCATAATAAAATCTCCAAAATGCATAATAAATGCTGTCTTTATTCAATAAAGTCCCTTCTAAACCATTCCCTTTCACCTTTCCCTGCCTCGTCAAGGTTCACCCTCTACACAAATGTCTCTTATGAAAGAGTTGGCCTAAAAATGAAAACCAAGAAAGGATCATAGATTCATCTAGGTTGGAAAAGACCACTTTGCATAAAACTCTTTATAATGTGGTGGGTTTTACATTTATTTCTGCCCTGCTGTTAATGTATGGGTAGTTACCATGCTTTTATGGGAATTGCATATATTACAGAACCTTTGTTAATTTTGAGACAGAGTAATAACCTGGTAACAGTCTGGTGGAAAATGAATCACACAAGAGCAAACACCTCTCTCTAGCATCTCTGTTCAGACATCAAGGGTAAAGGGCACACAGAATTCACATTCCAAGCCCCCATGTTTTACATACATTGCCCACTTCCAAATCTGTTAGGGCTCCTGATGAGAAAAATTTCTCTCAGGTATGTGGAATACAACTTTAAAGATCCCAAACAGCAGGGAAGGTAAAAGAGGCTTCAGGCTAGAAAGGCTTTATTGAAATAAAGCAAATTATACAGAAATCATTCAGAAGTTGGGCCATATGACCTCCCCCATTTCTTTTTCCACGGACACAGGAGGCAAATACCTTTTTACCTACACAGAACAACACGTGGGTTACAAACCATGCTGTGAAGGCCAGCTCTTGCCCAAGTTCCATACAGCTTGACATACCAATATGGGATGGAAACTAAGAGGTGAGGTTGGTAGATACCTGGAAAGGCACACAAGCCAGCTCAGGTATTTCTGCTTGCTTTTTAACTCCTTGTGAGGCATGAATGCAACAGGAGAAAATTGATTCTCTCCTCAAAAAGGAAAAAATAGCAAGGAAAATAACTTCACCCTCAATCCTTAAAGTCTCCTCTATCTTGCTTTGCCAAAGAGCATACATTGAGAAAGCATACCATAGCAACAGCACCACAAACACCTCTATCAGACCCCATAATTTCATATATGTTTTATCTAGTTAGATGGTAGAACAAATCCAGGAGAAACCCTTCCACCAAGTATTTGCATGGAAAATTACTGCTTCCTCCAGCAAGCAGTGCTTCACAAATAAAACCAACTAATTCTCATCTCTGGAGTGTTTTAAGTAGTCTAAGTTAAGATCCCTTTCCACTCTCACGTAATGCATTTCTGGGACTGAAGAGGCAGCTGATGGAAGTTTCTGTAGCACCACACACCCTTGCTGGCATTTGGCTGCTTGTGGGATGAGAATGGGCATTTGCAGTGTTCAGAAGCCATCAAGATTCAACACAAATAGGAAAAAGGTTTTAAAGAAGGTTTCTGGGCTCCTCTACCCACCACAAAATGAATTTTGAATTGTGCCTTTGGCAAATAAGTAACATTTACACAGATGGTAATAGAAAGATAAGGAAAAGACAGGCTAATGCTGAGACAGTGGCACTAAATTTAATGCACTGAAAACACATACATGCTTTTACTTGTCATCCTAACAAAATAAGTGGTGTTAGCATACAGGCCAACTTGAAAATTTGAGGTCTTTTCAATTAGTTCAGTCACGTTTCTGGTCTCACAAGTAATTGTCCTTTGGGTTCTGATAGCATTTGGTGCTCAGACTTTTGTTTCTGGAATGTTTATAAAAGTCACCTTCCTATGGCATTAAAGCAAAACATCAGCAGTTCAGAAATATGTTTCCCAATAAGATAGATGCACAATTAAGCTCCAGCTCCTCAAGCTACAGTAAGTATTTCCTCAGCTACAGAAGGTGTGCAAAGCCCTGCTTCATTTGAATACACTAATTGCCCACGAGATGCCCCATTTCCTGACCTTATGCTGCTTTTACACAGAGGTCTCATCTCATTTCATTAAAGCTGGTCAGCTGGAGTGCATTTGTGCAGGCACAGGGACTGCTGCCAGCACAGCAGGATGTGCTGCACTTGGACCAGACCAACACTGCAGGTCCCTCCTAACCAAAAATACTCTCTTCTTGAACAGCATCTGTGCCCCCAGCAGGCAGGCAGGGTGGGCTCCAGAGGGTGCTGGTGCTGATGGGACTTCCCTGTTTATCACTGCTACAACACTGGGGATACAGAGAACAGCCTTCCCTTGGACACACACACTTTTCATCCAGCATTTACACATTAAATTATCCCCTGAATCGCCATTTCTCACCATGCTGGCCCCATCTGATGGTGCCAGGTTCCTTTTGTTCTGCAGGAATCAGAAACCAACCCTTGAGCCCTCACACTGACAGGTCTGGGACAGAAGTGTTTGTTTCCTGCTACACAAGTCCAACCACATGATAAAGCAGCTGGCAAGAGATGGTCCCAGAGAAGGAGGGTTCCCACAACAGGCTAAAGCCCCAGGTTTTGGTTGTTAGAAGCCACCTCTAGATGTGCTTTGGTCACTCAGCTCCCACCACTGACACGTGTCCCCATTGTGCCTGCACAGGAGCCTTCAGCCTCAGGATATAACTCCATGTCACAGCCACTCCTCTGAGAGCACTGAAAAGCCTGGCAGCACTTGGCAACCCTTGGAACAGCACCAGCACCTTCGGTTCCTCTCAGGACAAATATCTAAAAGTCCCAAAATGCTCTGAAATGCCAGCGTGGGCAACTGCTCTGCAGCCCAGGCGCATTCACTGAGGCTCTCAGGCATTTCCACCCGAGGCAGGAGCGTGTCCGTGGGGTATAAGTCATCTCCTGAACATTCTCCCTCTTTCCAATCTGCTACCTGCCAGTTGAGAGATGTCACTATTCAAAACAACAAGCTTCAAGAGGTGGAAGGCATGGGAATAATTCTGAATCGGGAGTACGGAGTTACTGCTGCAAATGAAAGGTCATTTTGCCAATTATCTCCTGCATATATTTTGTATTAAATCCTGCATTGTGATGAGCTTCACTGGGTTTCCTTCTGATTGCTCTATGGAGAACTGAATATTTACACAGAGCATAAGGTTAAATTACAAGTCATTGAAAAATTATGATGACAGATTTCAGTTTAATAAGCAGTGGCAGGAGGAAAAATATATGTATGCATATATATAAAATACATATACTGCTCTTAATTGATTGAAAAAGCCTGCTTAAGAGCTCTCCTTCCCATGCAAGAGAAGCAGCATCAGGAAGGATTTTGGGTCAGAACAAACAGTGACTAGAGGCAGTTTAAAAGAGTTTAGTTTCCTTTATGACTTAATGCTCTCATTGATAAACTTTTTCTAATCCCATCGTGCTAACACTAAACCACCCAATTTCAACACCAAACACAAGTGTCTGAAGCCATAATTAAAGCAAGCTTTTTATTATTATTATTATTATGATTATTTTCCCTCTCTCCCCCTGCCCCATTTGGTTCCAAGCAGTCCCCTGAGCCCCAGCAGAGGAGCTGGAGGGCACCAGTGCCCTGCTCACCCGTGACTGATGGTGGCTGGGTGGGGGCCAGGCGTGAAGCCCACGGGGTCTGGTGACAGAGACAGATGCCTCTGGGAAGCGAGCGTGTAGCTGTACAGATGGCACCAGCAAGACATCCTTGGCTTCTCCAACTGGGGGGATGTTATCCCACCGAGAAGTGTCTCTGAGCAGAGAGGAGAGGAGCAGGGTAGGAAAGTATCAGCTTGCCTATCAAGTGGGAAAGATTTTTTAAGCCAGATTGAGTAGCGGCAGATAACAGAATTCTCATGTTCTAAAAGCAACGATCTGGCCCAGAGGGCTGAAATCTGGGGAAGTGATAAGAAACCATAACAGAGTCTAGCAGAAGAAGCAGCAGTGTGACACTTTGGGAAACTTACTTAGAGGTCTATCTATATAGCAACCCTCTGAGCAGGAGGAAAGGAAGGGGGGAATTAGAAGCTCTAATATTTGAATCAGTACCAGAAGAGATTTTTTTTTGGGCAAACTCTGTACAGCTGAGCATAACTTACTCTGTAGGAAAAAAGCAGGACTTTATTCATTAAATTTTAAGACTATTTAAATGTGAAACTGAGTTAAAAAGACAAAAAAGCTAAAAAAAAAACCCAAGGGTGATGTCATTATAGGAATTTCACTGTGACTAGGTTAAAAAGCAGAAAAAAGCCACTGTTCCCTGATGCACAGGGCAGAGGATTCCACCTTGGTGTGCTGGTAAAGCAGCACAGAGCCACACTGACCAACTGGAATTCAGGGGGATAACCTTCCATCTGGATAACATCCCCCACCCCTGCTACAAAAAAATGCAGAGAAAATAATAGAGGGGAGTCATTTCAGCTCCAGTCCTGACTAACAGGGGAGTAGGAGAGTACCAATTCAGAATGTGACATATGGGAGTAATAAATAACACTTTGAATTAAAGCAATCAAGAAAATAAAACAAAAAAAAAAGAAGAAAGGCATGTGTATATATATACATAATTATTTTAAGCAAAACATCTTTTCTTCTGATATGGAGGAACAGAATGCATAGCAAGACCATCACGGCTGTGCCAGAAAGAAGCACTTGAAAACAGAAAGAAACATAAATCACATGTCAAAAACAAGTTTACATGACTGAGGAACACAAAAGAACCAACATTAATCAAAGTGCACTAAAGACAAGACACAAAGCTAACCAGAAAGGGACCAAATGAATCAAGAACAACTTGCTTGGCATACAACAAGAGGAAACAAAGCAAAGCGAGACCTTCATCCTAAAGAGGAGGGGATGATGCATTTCCTCCCTTGTGCCACAGATTTCCCCACAAGGGGAAATGCCCCCATCCTCCTGGGGTAACTAATGGGAGAGCAGACCAAGGGCTGCACAGCAGCTGTAAATAAGGACAACATGCCCATGGAAGACATCAGAAGCTGCAGGGAGTGGTCTCCTGAGCAGGCAGGAGCACCCTCACAAACCAAAGGGGCACAGAGAGGCAAACACAGCACTGCCTGGTGCTGAGGAAAGGCCACCCACTGCTTGTATGGGGACAGGGAATCTCCCAGCCCAAAGCCACTGCCAGAACTACCCCAGCTCTGTCAAAACCTGCCACTCCTGCTATATGGCGCCTGGTGAGACCAAAGGGGGCAGGTTCCCACTGGCAGACCAACCTCTGCTCTGGTAGGGAGCTGTCTCACTTCGATAAAACATGATTTACTCATTTGGTAGGGTACAATAAGCTGCATAGTTTTTCACAAATTGCGTTCCTAAATTAATTGCAACAATAGAATAAAAGTCTCCGGTGTTTTCTCCCTCTCTCCTCCTTTTCCCCCTGTACAAGGCCTTTGAAAGGATAAATAGACAGGTACTTCTCTGCAGTTCTGCAGTGCCTACTTGATCTCCATGGGAAGTTGTCCATTGATAGAGAATAATTAGGAAATTGCACGCTGCTTGGATCTGTAAGAGCACACATCTCTTTCTGCAGCAGCTACAAAGTGGTAGGTTTGCTCCAATAACACCTAAATTAGGTCAGCATTCCCCTATCATTATCTTTGACTTCTCTGGGAACCCAAATAGCAGAGAGGAAACATTTAAGTGCCATCTCCAATCCAGGAGTGTTTGCACAAGCGACAAGGACCCAGCAGAGTCTCCTGGCTGCTCTCAGGACCAGAGCCCAGACCCTGCTTGCCTCAAACACACAGCATGTGCACATCTGGAAAACAAAGCAGGGAATTTTAAACAGGCTTGGGAAGTAAGCTGCTACTAGTATGGGATCTTTAAAACAAGTTAGTCACATAGGACACGTGAGAAAGTGCATTTTGAGACAGCAGAAGCTGCTTTTAATCTGATGCACAGTTACGTCGATGCATTGCATGCCCAATGAACAGTATGGGTGGATTCCTGAAAATCCTCCTCAAATTTTAAACGAACATTAAACTCTGGAAAATTAAAATGATGGAAGATTTCCCTACACTAACACTAGCTTAAATCAGTTTTCATGGGAGAAACACACTTCCACTATAGACCAAGTTTATGCTTCCAGCATGGTTAACAATGCTCACTGCACGAGTAATGCCAGGAATGCACCAGAACTGAGTTTTTAACCATTCACAGTTTCATAAATTTTTTCCATTTTTAACTGTTGCTTTTGAAATCGTAACTGCAGTCTCTTCATATTTAATACATTTTCCACTTCTTGAGAGGGAAAAAAAAACCAGCTAATTATGCAAGGAGGGGAGGTCTCCTCAGTAGCACCTCAACAGCAGGAGAAGGCAGACCAAGGGATTTTGGCTCAGAGGAAAAGACTGTAGATATCAACCAGATGATTTCTGCTATACCATAGGACAGGTGGTTCACACATTCAAGGGCAGACAAGCTTTTATTTGCTTCAAGAGACATACAAAATAGATTTTAGGAAGGGGTTCCTCCACCTTTGTAGTTCAATAAATCTATCTCAAGATCTTCCAGAAATCAAACATGAGATGTTGCTGCTGTAACCCCTTGCCAGGCATCAGAGAGGTGACTCATGCCAACTGCTTGTCTTTATTTGATCTCAAATGACTTTCAATAATGCTTTCCTGTGGCAATAATTTGCATTCTTATTAAGATGAATTAAGATCATCATGTTGTATCACGACACACCTAATTAACACAAAACAACTTTGTAGCTTTATCAGTAAGATGCATTTTCATGGAAAGTCCAATGTCCTTGCACTCAAAAGCTTATAATGGTGTTACCTTTCTGTATTTTCACTGCATGAACACAACAAATGCTTTCTGTGGGTTCTTTGTGTATTATAAAGTATTGCATGTGGAGACAGGCAACATTTTGCTTAATATATAGTGGGAGTACAAGTACTGTGTTAAAACTACCCTTGTACTGTACCTGACTGTGCATTAATACACTTGAGTGGATTTAGTTAAGGAAAAGATAACCACTTCTAAAACTTGATATGATCCATTTGGACCAGGAATAGAAGCTCTGTGTGAAAGTAAGAGGTGGGGAATAGGAGACATTCCCTCTACCCCCATATGCTCTTTTATTTTGA
The DNA here is from genome assembly GCA_035583185.1 of Anabacerthia variegaticeps. Classification (NCBI taxonomy): domain Eukaryota; kingdom Metazoa; phylum Chordata; class Aves; order Passeriformes; family Furnariidae; genus Anabacerthia; species Anabacerthia variegaticeps. Next base: position 2,479,189 of record JAWWEW010000001.1, on the reverse strand, counting down.
CTTGGGAACATGATATAATTTTAAATACACACTCTTCGAGCAGCATGATGGAGAAATTTCCTCTCTAAAAAGCAGGAAGCTATTTTTCAAAGGCTGCCTTTTAATTTTGAAAAAGACTGCATTCAAGCCAGAAGATCAGCTACCAATATTTTTTAAGTGATCTGAAGCATGACAAGCTTGGCCAGCAATAGAAAACCCATACAATCTATCCACTATTGTCTGAGGGTTAATATAGTTATAGCAAGCCTATTACTTCTGAGCCTCCTAATGAAAAATGTTCTATTTAACAAAGTGAACATCAACATCCTGAAGAGGTTCTTCTGCTATCTGTCTTCTACCTTTAATTTTAATTAAGGAAACAAATGGACAGTAAATTTGAAGCAAAGAATCAACATTAATCTCTAAATCAAAACGATTTACATTGAGATTACAATTAATCACATGCATGAAATATCTTATTTAATAGGGTGATGCCCTCAGTTACTTTGTTTAATCACTAAAACAATTCAATTCCCAAAATTAGAATTTGGAACCAGTCCAAACATAACCCATTAGGATTATCAATCCAGCAGGAACAGTGACACTAAACCTCTGAAAAAATAAACTCCTCAAAACTTTTTTATTGCTCCCCTGAAGAATGTCAAGTGGGTGCAGACTGAGTGACCCCCAGCTGAAAACAGGGAGGGGTAATGCCACATCCAATCAAGGGGATGACCCCAGGATGTTTGCTCTGAAACTTGTGGGTGACATTACTCAAAGAAAGGCCATTAAACCAGATTTTAGCCTCAAGCAAACAGATAAACTCCACCCCATCCCTCCATTTCCCTCCAGTTATGCTTTGGCTAATTAACACAGCCAAGATTTTTACCACCATCCTTAATAAAGAGCATAATAAATCCTTAATAAACAGCACTCAGAGGTCCCAGCTGCCATGGGGGATATGGCACATGGATCAGGTCTTGGCCCAGATGCACAGACAGGCTGGCATCAAAGTGTTGGCTCCAGGGAACAGCAGTGACAGCTCCTACAGCTGGATAGGCCTTTATCACCTTCACTTTAAACCTCTTTCTTCAGCCACCTTATTCAAACAGAGCTAACATAACCATTGTCCATGCCCTCCTGTTGTCCAAAGGGGGGATCACATGGCCCTAAAAAAACCTTGCTGTTGTGGAGGTGTATGGTGGGATGTGAGAAGGCAAACCAATGCAGGATTTAACCTCCCTGTCATATTTTAGCCAGCACATCAAAACGTGGCTACAACACTTCACCAAAGCAGGAATTTACACACACACACCTCTTTTACCTCAAGCCAAATGCCTTAAGTCTTCAGATTCTGCCTCAGCAAGATTAACACAAGACTATTCATCATGTGATCAATAAGCCTGTCCTCTCATGGGCTCTTTTTCTCTTGCCCCACTCAACTTGCACTCTGTGGCAGGATAGATTTATTTAAGGGAATGGTATACATTAACTGAAGACTGTTCAATGATTTCTGTTCTCATTTGTACCCTAGCACTATGTCTCCACATTTAAAAAGAAAAGAAAAAAGGAAAAAGGGGAAGAAAATCAAGAAGAAACTGGATCATGATGCTCTGGATGTCCCAAAGTGTGTTTGTAGTGTGCTTGTGTATGCCTGTGTCATATCTTACCAGAGAGCACTCACATACTGCTTTCTTACTTAAATGACACTTCTCATCTCAACATTCATTTTTCAAGTAGATTTTCCTTGCTCCACATCTTCAGAGCTGCACTACCAGCAGAGGAGAACAAGTCCTTCTGGCTCCCTGCCCCCTCCATGTGCCAAATCTCCTCCAGTGGCACCTCTGCCACCTTCCTCTTTTCCTCCCTCACATGGTTCCAGCCACTCACCGCTCCCCAAATCCACTAGCAGAGCCAGCAAAGCAAAAAGCACCCCCAGCTCCAAAGCCAGACCTGCCCCTGAGTCTCACCCCAGCACATCCTCCCCTTCCAATCAGGCTGCCAAGACCCCACAGAGAGACCCCAACCCCAAAAGACAATGAAATCTCCTGTTACCCCTCAAACCATCAGCCCATCCCACTGCCCAGAACAGGTGAGCAACATCCATCCTTCCTGCAACCCTCAGGTTTACCCACCAGGTGCTCTGGGACCAGCACCAGACAGAAGGAGAATCAACATGTAGGGACACACTCTGGGCATTTTCCTCCAGCACGTGCTAAAATGCCCAAAAGAACAAGAGGAGGTGGCTGCTTGATGAGATAAAGGGCCAGAACCCAAGTCCGGACCCACCATGGACCATGACAGGTAAGACTGTTTTCTGTTTATGACTCTTCAGGTAAAAATGTGCTTTTATATCACACAACTCTTTGGCAGCTCTCTTTGAGAACATGGCACATGCAACATATAAGGGATTAGAGGTAGGACTGTTCTTTAACCAGCCTTCTCTTTTGCTGAAAAAATGTTATTTTTTTCCTTCCAGGGGCAATATAGGCTTCCATTTCCCTGGGTTGCTAAGGTAAGTGGAGGAAGTACCTGCAGTTAATGCAAAAATGGGACATTGGAGAGGGCACCATTTTATAAAATATATATTTAAAACAAAAATTCTTCCCAGACAGCTTCTCTTCTTGACATATCAACTACCATGTTGCCTTCAGGCAAGAAATAGAGAATATTAACCAACAAATCAAGTAAACACATCTTGTGTGCTTTTGGAGGGCAACAAGATAATGGTTTCCTAAATAATTCTTGCTTTTGTTGGTGCAGACCCAGAAGGATGTAGACAGGAGCAACACATCTTTGCTCTTCTGACCACCCACAGCAATTTAAAGGGGCTCACGAGCCAAGCATTAGAATTCTCTGTTTCACAAAAGCTCAGCAAGAAGATGTAAACACCCGAAACCAAGGGTGGTGACTTCCCAAGCCTGGGCACTTGCTCCAGCAGCACCACAAGCCAGAGTTCCCCTGGGAGCTGGAGGCTCCTGAGGCAAGGATGAGCCCATGGTGGGCACACACACACAGCAGACCCAGTGGCCACAGCCACCCCACAGAGCTGGGGAGGGTGGATTGATCTAGGCATGGGGAAATGGGACACCTCACATTGGGGGAACCCGACCCTTCCCAGTGGTAGCACCAATTCAAGGAAAGAGTGATGAATGGAGAAGAATTGATCCTCCCAGTCCTTGTCAGGCGTCCAACTGCTGCCTTAAACAAAGAGGTCTATGTGTAGTGCTACCAGGCAGTCACTCACATCATGCCACAGCTTATAAAGCCTCCCCATACCTGCCCCCACCTAAGCCCACCCTTCCTTTTTGACAGCTACTTATGCACTAAACCTCTTTTTCCACACACTCCCACGACTGACAGTGGAAAAGATCCCTGAGGAATAGCAGTCCTGTCCAAGCAGCTACCCCCAGATCACAGCCCACTCTCTCTAAGAAACAAAGCCACAAAAAGTTTTCAGAAAAACCCAAGGAGTCTGGGCCAAAGAAATTCTTCCAAAGAAGAGAGACAGATGGAGGGAAGTCTTGTGGAGCTTCCTTGTCCAAAACAGAGTTAGCCAACAGGTGGCAAAGGAGATAGGAGGGAGGAGGTGCATGAAGTGCAGTGTCAAAACCCAGCTTGGACTACACACAATCAAGTATTAATTGTTGTCTTTTGGCAGTACGTGCCACACCTATGAAATTTAATTTTTTCCATCTTGATACGTTTCCTGAATTAATTCCGCGGCGAGGCAGAAGAGTCACATCAATCCGCCTGTGAAGGGCAGCAGCACACCTCTCCTTCAGAGCCAACCCTCAAATCTCATTAACTGCAGCAGCATCCTTGGGGCCCCGTGTTTGCACAGGCTGTCCCCGAAAGGGGAAGGGGGGGAGAGGAGATGAGCGCACCCCACACGAGCAGACGGCTCCCTGCTCCATCTGGCTCCATCCCACCCCCACCAGAAGAGTCCCCGGGGCAAAGCTCTGCCAACAAAAAGGGGCTTTGCAAACACCACGTGAGATAAGCACGGCAGCACATGCAGCTTCTGGCATCTGTTCATCATTAGAGATAACCTCACCTGGATGGCTGGGGAAACAGCCCACCTGCTTTTAAAAATAGGCTTCGTCTTTTCTCCCAGCAACCTGCTCGTGCTGAGTGATGCTTTCAAAATATACCAAGACACAGTGCTAACACCGAAGCATTTCCTTCCCCAGCCAGGCAGGGAGAAGATCTGCATCTCACAAAAGGCCAACATATGGTGCTGATAGCTCCCTGATTATGTCAACATTTATTAGTTAAGTAAAAATCACCAGCCTTCTTTAAAGGAAGGAGCCCAGATGCCTGCAATTAATATTTCTCCACCCTAGCGAAGAAACTGTAACTTAATTCCTAATGTCTTTACTTGAAAAGGCTCAAAACTCACAAATTATGTCATTAGAAACAGCAACTGGTAACAAGAGGTTGGGTATAATGTATTTTCATTAGCTGAGGCTAATTGGAGCCAAATGAGTAAAACAATGCAGCGAGGGCAGGCAACAGAAATCCTTGGGTCTTTAGGAGACGAAATAAATGAGGGTAATCAGTGGTGTATGCAGAATACAGCGTGTTCAATTAATATAAATAGGATAGCAGTCAACTGCAGCGCTCACTGGGGCACAGATGAGAGCTGGTGGGCAGCAGATGTCTTATTATATCCTACAAACACAGGCAGCACGGCAGCCTGAACCAGGGAAAACCCTCAGGTTTGAGACACCCCCCAAAAAACCACGCAGGAATTGCCACGGGAGGGAATTCTGCTGAGCTGGTGGAGGAACCAGCAGGGACCTGGGGAGGAGATGGAGAAAGGGAGGAGGCAGCTGCCTGTCACCTTAGAGGAAAGGCAGGCAAGGCAGCCCTACCCTTGGCAGCTCTACCCCTTTGCCACCTGCACACACACATATTTCGTGGGGGTGGATTTGCTGATCCATCCTCCTCCTCCTCCATCTTTTCATCACGTCAGTTTAATTGATTTTGCAATTTCAGCTTTCAGACCCTTCTCAAGTGAGAACAACCAACCTTGTCTTTCACTTCAATCTTCCTCTCAATAAGATCAAGGCTGCTGTCCTTCAATTTTCTCTTTTTTTTTAGAAAGGAGAATAATTATGAGCTCCCTCTTCAGTATTTGTTTCTGGTCCAATCCGTGGCAGAGTGTAAATTTATTTTGGTTTTGTTCCCATTAGGCAACCCCCCTTTTTTAATATTATGCTTTGGGATTCAAGGCTTGAGAGATTATGTTACTTTATAGCTCAAAAGTCACAAAATTCATATGCTTTTTCAAGTTACTGGCATTTCTACACAATTCCAAATATATATTTCTTTCCTATTCCCAAATAGGAATTGCCAATGATTCTATTACTGTTTTCCAAGTACCAGTCTCAGAGAGCCACAACCCTGTACAGCCAACACTGAAGTCTCCTGAAACCAAAACTACTGAATTTAAGCAAATTCTCCAAAAGCTTAGTGAACTATCACATCCACAGATATCCTGCCTCTTTTTCATATCCTGCAAAACAATAATAGAACTCTGCATCCATTCATGAACTCACAATTTCATGATCAAATCTGCACTGACTCATCTTGGCTTTCATGACTTACCATCAATAAATGATGCTCTGGTGACTTAAGCAGCGTATGATAAACATGCTTTCAGTTAAAGACTGATTTTATATTCTAGCAACTCATTTATTTTTGTTTTACCATTTGAAACAGACTTAGGTGGGGTCTTTTGTTCTTAATTCCAACATTGCCCTCCTTCCTTATTCTCTCCCAGAAGAAAATAGCTTTCACACTAAAGAAACCTGGGAGGGAAAGACAGATGTGCAATCCTAGGGAGGTCAAAAAGCCATAATTATGAAACTCAAGGTAAGTTTTTTCTCAGAGCATTTTTCCTTTGTGCTCTACTGCATGGCTGGTGTCTGAAGATTAGGGCAGACAGCAAATTAGGCAGGAGCTGTCTATGCAAAACAGCCCCATGCAACAGTCAAACACACAAGATGACACATCAGGAAGGGTTTAGCAAAGAGTTGCACACAGGAGCAAAGAGTTAGAACCAATTACGTGTACTAAGTCATGCAAAATTACTCAGGAGCAGCTGAACATTCATATCCATGATCTGTTCAAATTTGTTCCAAATTCCTGAAGCTTGCCTAGACATTTGTCTCTTAGCTCTGTTTGTGGGTCCTAGAAATCCATCTACGTTTGCATATCAAATTCAAAGAAAAAAGTTCCTCCTGCAAAATCGAACAGCCCAAATCCTGCACCAAATTTTAGAAGGATGCCTGAGTCTGCATCATCCAAACAGCTTTAAAACCCAAGTAGGGGCCAACTCTAGACCCTGCCATTGCCAAAACTAGAAATTCACAGCCAAAAGTTAAGCTGAAAAAAAAAAAAAAGAATCCAAGTAATCCACCAAACATTTCACAGGCAACTGGTGTTATTTTATTGAACCTCCACCAGCCCAACTGTGCTGAGAGACATTAATTTCTTGCTGTCCTGTGTGATGGAAACAGAACAAGGTGTAAGGCAGAGCAAGCAGATAACCTGAAATAAGGGAAAGTGCATGTCTGAGCTGACCAAGGCTGTTGGCAGACAAAAGATCAGCTCCCTGGATCATTTACAGACACTACAAAACAAGCCCGACTTAGGTTGAAACTATTTTTTTCCTGAGAACAATCCATTTCTCCTATGAAATACTGGAGAAAAAGGAGCAGATGACTGATGTCCATGCACTTTTTCAGTCCTGAAGTCATTAGATTGCCACTGAAACCAAAATAATCCTGCTCCTTTCCTCCCTCAGTGGCAGATGAGGAGGAGAAACTTGAAGGAAAAACCTACACATCCAACAGGAGACTCAATAAGTTCCTTTTAATGCTAGAGAAGAATCTGTGAGGATAGAAGTGTCTCAACACTTACTTGAGATGAATTTCTAGTCCCAGTTCTGACAGCAGGGAAACTCCTAGGAATATTTGGGATATTTGTCCCTTCTGCCTTCTTGGATTCCTCCCCCCATTTTTAAGTAACAAACCATAAAGACAGTTAAAAAACCCCAAACAAACAACCAACCTGAACTATTTCTGTAAAACAACCTTCCCAAAAGACAAACCCTGAAACCCACACATTTAAAATATTTCCCTCAAATTCTCAAGAGAATGTAAAGCAACAGTTAAAAATGCCCATGCGAATAATGTGGAGAAACTCTCATGACATTTATTCTCACTGTAGAAATTAATCAGGATGAGGACTTTTATTAATATCTATTTTGAGCTAGGAGTAATTTTCCCAAAGACAGCAGGAGGAACACAAGTCAAAAGGTGTTATTCCCAAGCACAGTATCCAAGCCACCTTCAGAGCCAAACCATACATATTTTGCCATTATAGCAGTATTTTGCTTTCACATAAAATAGTGGAAGAAGGGATAGGGGAATGATCAGAAAGAACAAGTTGCACATTTTTCAGCACATATCTGACATGTGCCTTTGTAGAGCTTAAAACAACCCAGTTAAGCCCCCACTAGGAGAGCCTTGAAGGACCTGCTTTAGGTCAGAATTCAGGGAGATTTGAGCTCTGGGTGCCAACAAAAGCACATCCTGCCCTGGGACTTCCAGAATGTTCTGCTTGGCACCAGCCTTGCCAAGCAGGAAGCACAGCCAGAGCTCTGGAGAAGAACTGGGAAGAGGGAAGGAGCAGAAAGCAAAGGGAACAAAGCTCTGTGTGTTGGAATGAAGTGCATCTCCCCTCAATCAATCTTACACCAGTGCATTTAATACAACAGGGAGTTGCTTTTTCGGTTTTAAGTTGCTCCTCTAGGATCTTATTCCTTCCCCAAAACAACCTTCACAGAACTGAGACACTTCAGGTTTTTGCAGGTAAACAGAGCTTGTTGGAGAACCCGTTTTCCCACATGGTATGTAAGAGTGTGTTATACATAAAACTTGGCTTAGCTTTTACTATGTAGGTCATGGTATGTAGGGCAAGCAACTTGTGAGCCAGATCACTGACACCAGAGGTGCTACCACACACAGCCCACCTGCAGCAATTCATTTTTCCAACTGCAGGCCCATCCCAAAGGTTTATTTGGGAGATGGCTCAGGTTAAACTCCTCCACTCCACATTAATATACATGTTTGGGCACTGGTGTCCAAAGGCTCCCTATTTCCCACCAGCACTGCATCTTTGGCTTTGTCCTATATTGCCTTTGCTATGGAGGGAAAAGGAAATAGGAGCTTTCAAAGACAATAATAGGAGAGGGCACACTAATTGAAAATCACTCTCTTGGGCTTGACTATCAGCCATTGAAACTGCAGGGGCTGACCTAGTGACCTTCCCATCAATGCCAGCTAGGACAGGGATCTTATAACTTTATTTCCCTTGAAAAAATAAAGCCCTATTGAATCCACAGAGCCTTGGATCACTGTATAACAGAAAAGTATTACAGGTATTTGGTGTTTGCATTTGACAATATCAGCATTTTAACAGGACAAACCCATCTCTGAGCATTTCCACTGCTCCACAGCCAGAGAAACCCATAGGACACTTTCTAGTTGTATTTCACAGCCAGAGATGAAGATAGCTCAGCTAATGTCCACCCTCAAAAGGAAAAACATCTTTGCCAGATCCCTTCAACACTGCAAATATAAAAACTACATTACCCACAGTTCGTGGCTTTGCTTTGACACATTCAGGGTTTTCCCACAGAGAATTTTGCTTCAGGGGCTGGGGGAGAACCTCAACCACCACGATATATCCAAACCACACAGCTTTCCTTTCTCAGCTCCTTGGAATGGCACAAGGAAGCTGCTGGCACCACAGGCATTTACAAACGTGGAAAAAGTCTCAATAGAAAGTTACAGCCAGGATCAAGGGTTGGGTTTCTCTTTCACCTTGTTGCCACTCAAGTCTTGATGAAGTTGCACATCCCTTCCCTCTTCCCTCCCTCAGTCCCTCACTTTATAAATCAGTTGTGCCTCTCTGGGTTATTCTTTAGTTTGCAGCAGCCACTCTCCCTGTTGGATTGCCAGTAATAATGGCCATGAAGTCCATGTTCAAACTCAGGTGTCCCAGTTAGACCCTTCCAATGGAACCTGCATAAATGGATGGCCCTGTTCAAATCTGTGCCTGCTGCAAACAGAAGACAGTTTTCCCATTATCACTTATAATTATCACCTGATTTCCACCGTACACCAAATCCACCTTTCCAGGCTAACGGCTTTTCAAATCAGTAAAAACAACCAGCACCTGGCTAAGGTGAAAGGCCCCAAAATTCTCCTGAGCAGCTTCTACTTTGATGAACATTTTCCAGGTTTCAGGCACACAAAAAAGAGTTGTATTTCAACTAGTGTAAAAGTATGAGCATTTCAGCTGCAGTTTTCACGTGTGCTTTAAACATTAAAACACCAGATTAAGGTCAGCATGGTTTCTGAATGCCCTGTTAGCATGCAAGTTTCAACTCTCATTTCTCCTCTCTCTTACAAGAAGTGATTCTCTGTCCTTTTTATGTTTAGAAAGGAGACTGCTTTGCTCTTGACCAAGACCACTAGTAATTAAAGTTAAAAAGAGAGTAGGGAAACTAAGGGTTGAGAGAAAGAGAGCACCAAGACTTTATGAAGGGACATACCATAGACAAGAGTAATGAAGGGTTTTCAGAACATTCACCAGCTGCATAAAAGCTGCAACACAAATAGAGGCTACATCCATTTCCAAAAAAAACCAACTTTTACACCTCTCTTCGTGAGAGGGTCTCACCAACCTTCTCTGCACCAGGGCAGGGGCTGTGCTGGGCTCAGGCAGAGAGTCCTTCTGCTGGGAGAAGAAGCTGCTCCACTCAGACAGGGAATCTTCTGGAAAACTCAAAGGAAGCCTCAGAGAAAAACCCCTTCTGCTCCTGAAAGCAGAAAGAGCTTAACCTTAATTGCTGCCTGATTTTTTGTACTGCACTCCCATCATTCATTGCTATTGACAAGCCAGCTGTAATTAATCATACATGATTGCCTCAACCAAGACACCACAGAAAATAACAATTAGTAGATTAGCATATACATATAACTTTGCAATCTCAGCAAGACTTTACAAGCATTAACTAATCAGGGTTTCTTAACTCCTTTCACCTGTCTCTCATCCACTTCCCCTCCTTTCTTGCTGAGCTCTTGCTTGCTTGCAGGGACCCTCCTTCCTCTCCCAGCTGTGGCAAATCTGTATTCTGTCCCAACCACACCTTACTCGCTCCCTCATCTTCTCTTTTCCTCTTTCCCCCTTCAGGCATCCTCGTTCCAATTAAAAACCCCACCTGGAGGAGATGGGAGATGCCTAAATACCCTAATGAACAGTGAGATGTAGCAAAAGGGATATTTACAGCTTTACAATGAGCTGAGCAACACGGAGGAAAGGAAATGTGACTGGCAGAAATAGGGTAAGGCGTGTTTGCCTCACAGTGAGGGCAGCAGAGAACTACAGAAAAGAAAGAATTAGCAGAGAAAAGGAAAAGGACAGTGCCCATTAATGTTTATTTTTTCTTTCCAAGGAGTTCTCTTGTTGCAAGCTGATTTTTTTCTGTAGCAAAAACCAGAAGCTGATGTTGACAGACATTTAAAATGCATTCAAATTCCATCACTCTGGTTTCAATCCCTACAAATTGCCAGAAGTTCACAGAACTGAAGGGAGATGTGGATAAATCTCACTTTGCCTTCCAGAAAGAAGAAAACTGTAAAATAAACACCAAAGATTCAAAATAAGTCTTTTTCTTTTCTGTTCAGTGTGATTTAAAAAAAAAAAAAGTTGCAAGAGAAATTTCAAGGAGAGAACAAATAATTTTTGGGATCTGTTTGGCCTTCAGGGCTGTGAGCTCACATTGACAGCTTTTCATCCACAAGGACCCAGAATCTCTGGGGAGGCTCAGGAGAGGTGGATCACTCTTGGTTTCACCCTGGTTCATGCTGCAATGGTTCCACACCTCCAGGTGTACTGTGGTCACACACAGAGCCCAGCACGGACTGTATTTCCTCCCTTGATAAATAACTTGTCTTTTTGAAGAAAATTTGAGGGTTCCTGTGAGGTGTTGCAGACACCAGACACCTGAGGGGGGAGTTTGCTCCTGCTCACACTGATTGCCTGGTTTGAGGTAAGAAGCCTTCCTAAAGGTGACACCGAGTGGGGCCATTTTATTTTCAACTTTCTTTCACAAGACAATTTGATTTCCTACAACAATCTGACACAGGAAACCTCCCATTTTCCCAGGGACCCAGGGTATTTGTTGATGACATCCCCCTCCCCTGCTCTCATCCCGTGGCAAAAGGCAGCTGCAGGTGTTAGTCCTTCCTATGCATTTTGGGAAGAACCTCGGGGCTTGGGAAGAGGATGTTCTGCAGGCACACAGAGAACAGAGGGAGATGAAAGGAGCCAATATTTGTGAAGGGAAAACCAAAACTTTTCTAATTCCTTGCTACCCATTCCTTCCATGCAGCAAGGCAGTGTGCTTTGAGCCTGAAGAGTGTTTAAATCCCACACACTTCTGCCTTTTTTGGAGGGTTCCTCAGGTGACACCAAAAGTCCCCAGCCCACAAGGCTGTTCCCATCTCCTGCCCTCTGGGCCACTCCTGCAAGGGCTCTGCAGGCATCACACACATCCCAGCCAGCCCTCTGGAATTCCACATATGGCTCAAGCAGGCAACCTGCTGCCTCCTGGCACCACTTCTGAGACCTTGGTGCCCTTCCACTTGCTCTTCTGGCTGGAGGGAATCCCCAGAGACACTCACAGGGCAGGCAGGGACTGCACACAGAGCAGCATCTGCCTGCTTTGCACAGCGTGGTGCTGATTGAAAGCCAACCTGTGGGGTGGTCATGCCAGGGATTACTTTAGTTTTGCTGGTGACAGGAAACCAAAAAAGGGCTTGTGGTAAAGCTGGCTCGATAAATTACGTGCAGCAGAGTTAATGCAGGTGTGCTTTCTTGGCCCAGGCTTCCCATGGAGCAGGCAAGGGACTCGGGGGGTGACTCTGAGGCAGGGAAATTTGAGATTAGTGGTGCTGCCTTCAGCAAAAATTGATTATTTGGAATTGATGTTAATAAATCTAGCTCTCTTTCCCCATACTCACTGCCCTTGTCCCACTCCTTCCACACAGACTCCCGGCACATTGCTGGCCCATTACAGTAGCCAGCCCAAAACAAACCCTTCCCTTTCCTTTGTGTCACATGTACCCACTGATACAAAACCTTTGTGCCATGCCAGAGCTAGCAATCTTCACTTGGCAGGAATTTCCATCTGAAAGGAATATTTTGAAGGAAGCCTGTGGGCCAGAGCCAAGGTAAAAAGCTCCTCGCTCCCTCCAGCAAATGCTGCTTTTCCAGTGTGAACGGGTGAGCCACTGGAAACCCAAGCACTGTTCCCATGGATCTGTCCCAGGTTGGAGCCTGTCATCTTCACAGCAGGAGTAGGAAGAGGTTTTTACAATGGCATTTGGATCATCAACAGCACAAAGAGTGGGCTTTTTTCACAAAGGAAACAAACTTCAGTCTGAGGTTTTGGCCAGCAGTGTCTCCCTGATGCAAACAGTCCCCGGTTGCGTTGCCCTGGGAAGGGTGACTTGATCTCCCAGGGAAAGGGATAATCACAGGCAGCAGCTGGGAGCGAAATCCAGGTGATTTAAAACAAGAAGCAAAGCACACTTTTGAACATTTTTAAACAGCTACCCACTGAAATGAACTACCAGGGGGTGAGGCTTAATTTTTTCTGATCAAGACTCCATGCCTTCTGTGCATCAGAAGTTGTTGCACTTGGAAGAGAAACAGACCTGAGCAAGACCCGCCGAGTTGCAAACACCCTTGTGTGGGGTGAGCCCTGCCAAAGAATGAAGCTTTGTGGAGCCCGGGTTTCAGCAGCAAGGTTGGAAAGGACCATTGCTGGTGCTGCTGCTCTTTCAGCCTGGGCCACCAGCTGGATTTGGAGTCTGGCCAGCGGTGTCCCCAAGGAGGGAACGGGGCACTGGAGTTGGGAATATCTTTACCCTGAGCACAGGGCGAATTGCACAAGGGCGGGCGAGCCAAAGCCCTTCCCCGTCACCTCAGCAACAAAAATCCCCTCCCGGCTTTGGTTACGAGCATCACCATCGGCTTTCCTGCCGCCTGTCCCACCTGCTGCCCCATCCGGGCAGCCCCGCCCTGAACTCGCCTCCAGGCTCTGGGGCAAAACCACCCGGCTTTTGCGGTCGGGGATTTTTAGCGCTTCGGCCCCTTCTGGAAGGGTCACCTTGGGAGCCGGGGCTGCTCGAACAGGGGCGCGCAGGGCGGGGATGCGGCCAGGGATGCGGCCGGGCAGGAGGATGCTGGGGCGGTACCCTCCGTGCCAAACCCAAACCCAAACCCGGCTCCGAACCCCAAACCCGGCTCCAAACCCAAATCCCAAACCCGGCTCCAAACCCCAATCTCGGCTCCAAACCCCAAATCCCAATCCCGGCTCCAAATCTGGCTCCGAACCCCAAACCCTGCTCCAAACCCCAAACCCGGCTCCAAACCCCAAACCCAAACCCGGCTCCGAACCCCAATCCCGGCTCCAAACTCCAAACCCTGCTCCAAACCCCAATCCCGGCTCCGAACCCCAAACCCCAAATCCCAATCCCGGCTCCAAATCTGGCTCCAAACTCCAAACCCGGCTCCAAACCCCAAATCCTATCCCAGCTCTAAACCCCAATCCCAAATCCCGGCTCCAACCACCCAAACCCAGCTCCAAACCCAATCCCGGCCCCAAATTCCAAACCCCAAACCCAATTCTAGCTCCAAACCCCAATCCCAATCCCAGCTCTGAATCCCCAAACCCCAACCCCGGCTCCAAATCCCAAACCCGCCTCCAAACCCCAAATCCTAATCCCAGCTCCAAACCCCAATCCCGGCTCCAAATCCCAAACCCCAAATCCCAATCCCAGCTCCAAACCCCAATCCCGGCTCCAAATCCCAAACCCCAAATCCCCGGCTCCCAACCCCAAATCCCATCCCTCCGTCTCCCCCTCGCGGCCACACTCGGGAATTGCAGCCGCGCCCCCTCCCGCCGCCGCTGCGGGCCGAGGGCGCCGCGCCGTGGCCACTGCCCGCAACTGCACCGCAACAGCCAGACCGCAACAACTGCACCGCAACAGCTGCCCCGCTACTACTGCACCGCAACAACTGCACCGCAACAGCCGCACCGCAACAACTGCACCGCAACAGCCAGACCGCAACAGCTGCCCCGCTACTACTGCACCGCAACAGCCAGACCGCAACAACTGCACCGCAACAGCTGCCCCGCTACTACTGCACCGCAACAGCCGCACCCCAACAGCCACACCGCAGCAGCTGCACCCCAACAGCTGCACCGCAACAACCACACCCCAACAGCTGCACCGCGCGGTTCTTCCCCGGCCCTTGGTGCGCCCGTGGAATTTTTGTCACCCCGCTTGGAATCCCAGGATCAGACGGGTTGGAAGAGACCCCCAAGGTCAAGTCCAACCCCTGCTCCAACAGCGCTGCGATTACCAGGTCATGGCACCGAGTGCCGTGTCCAGTCTCACCTGAAGGACCTCCAGGGACTCGCACTGACATACGTGTCTCTATTTCTGCAATGATTCCATACGGGAAAGACAAGACATGGGCTCGGCAAGCACAAAAGCCTGGATTTTTACATTTGTTGTGGTACTCGTGTTTACCACGGACATCTTTACCACCTCTCTAGGCAGGCTATTCCAATGCCCGATTACTATTTCTTGTTTTCTCACAAATTACAGCTCTTTCTCAGCAAGAGTTCCCTTCCTGTAAAAGGAGTTTGGTTGTCTCGGGCTTGCTGTGGGAGGTTACGTGGCCTGTCCCCCAGGTGAAGCCTGGCGTGACATTGCTCCGTGCTGCTGCTAAGGATGTTAGTGCAGTGGCCCTGAAAGAGGTGATTAATTACCTTTAATATGTGCAATCACTTGATGCAGGACTTTTGTGCACTGCGGGACCTTTGCGTGTAGGGTTGGCACTCACTGAGGGGACGGCACGTGAAGCATCCCATGCAGGAACACACACACACATCCCCAAACACCCCAGGTTTCCACACCCATGACATTTGCCAGGCCAGAAGACAGTCACATATGAACACAAACACCCCTCACCCCACTCAGGTGTAACACACTGCCTGCAGAAAGGGGAATTTCCATGCTCAACAGGGCACCCCCTCCCACCCTCCTTCCCCAGCCCACCCTCCTAGGTCCTCTGCACCCTGTCCCCTTCACCCCACCAGCCGTGGGGGGCTCCTTCTCTCTGCCATGACCTCTTGAGATGCCTTTTGTCTCAGACAGCTCATCGCCCTGCCCCTCACCTGCTGAGATCAGCCTCTTCCCTACCCGGGGGAAAAAAAAAGAATAAAAAATGAACTCTGGGAATAATAAAGAGTTCAGAAAGCTTTCAAGTTGAAAATTAAATAAATAAAGGGCAGGAGGCAGGGAGGATTGCATGCTGCTTTTGATGAATTCCCTCTCTTCCCAGCCCCCCAGACCGTGTGGTAAATAAAATGAAGTCCAGTCCTGACAGACACAAAGCTGGACTGTCTGTTTATGGATGGTGAGAGTGCCAATATTCCAGGGGGACTGTGCAGAGCGAATCTGTCAGGGAGTGGGAGCACATGTTCCAGAGTGTGAAGGTACATGCTTCACATTAAAAACAAATCCTTCAGACTGTGCAGAATACCCTAAGTCTACATCTGCCACACTAAGTTATTTCTATTACGTTCTTAAAATTCATCCTGAATTTTATTTTCCATATCTTGGGAGTGTTAGATCTGCAAAACAGTGTTATGAGTGCAGCTGTTGTGAAGTTCAGCTCTGAATAACTATGTAGCTGAATGTTGGCTGGAATTCTGATTTTTTTACCTCTGAATATTTTCCCATCTTTTGGAAGCTGCTCAGTTTGAGAGAAGCATCACTTCTGCTCCCACTGCACATCTCAGGGTGATGTGGAGATGTTCCCTTTTCACGCCTGACTCCCCCCAGCTCCAGCACCACCTCTTCCCATTCCCTCCTCTCAGTCCCTCAGCACCAGCTCCCTCTGCAGCTGCTTTTGCCTCTCTGTTTCCATTACTCTGGCCCAAAGAGCCACATCTGATGCCACTGATGCCACAGCCTCTGGAAATAATTTCAAGGAGCAGAAAGGAGCCTAACATGGCCAGGCAAATGACATTGATTTTTAATCCTTTGTTGCTGTTACCACCTAGTGACAGAGGAAGGAGACTCCAGGATGGTTTGTGCTGCACAGCAATTTAGTGTAAATTTTGGGTGAGCTCTTTGATCAACCCAGAATGTAGTCGTGTGTATTACCAGGCAAATACCACCCAAGGGAAACATGCCCAGTGAGAAGACATGGTTTAGTATCAGCTAATAACCCGATTGATTGATTGATTGATTTTCATGAGTTATAGCCACATTACATACAGCCACCTGCATTAGATTGCAGTTGGATTTTCAAAGTGCCATTTCTCAGAAGTAAGGTTTTTATAAAAGCTTTCCTTCCAACAAAAGCCACACACTCCATGTCATCCTAACAGAGCAGTGTCACAGGTTTGGATCTACAGTTCAAGAACAAATTAAAGCATTTTTTTCCTGTCTGCACACACACGAACACACAGGTTGGAGCACAAGGCAAACCTCTCCACTGTTAGCAGCTACAAAACAGGCCAGTTTGTTCCCTCTGACCCCGATTTTACTTAGAGGTGGAGGAGAAGAACACTGAGTATTTCTTCTCTGCTGCAAGCTATCAGCTTTCTCTGGCTAGACTTTGCCAATGGAAACAGAACAAAACATTTCAGCTCAGCACTCCTGACTCCCAGCTCTTCCTACAGGACCTTGTCTGAAAAATCTCTTTCCTCAGATAACAGTTCAACCTCTTCCCATCCTTCAGCTGGAGCCAAAGGCACCAGCACAACCTCACCAGGTTTGTGTATCTGCAGATCATTCAAAGTCCTGATCTGACATGAAGCAAAACCTCAGAAAAGAAAAAAAATCCCTACCACCCCCCTCCCACATGTCTTGGATTCCAAATCTTGGCTCAGGTATCAATTAAAAAGAATGAAAAAAAAGCCAGGTGAAAGGAAGTTCTGGAAAAATATTCTTTCCCCTGACTTCTCAAAATCAAGGTCCCTGGTGCTTACTGGAGGTTTTCACTGCCATTTTTCCATCATTGCATTCTCCCCTCAGGTGGATGTTGTGAGCATCCTATTTCTGTGTCAAACCTGCAGGTGCTCTTGGGACATCCTCTCCTACACACACCAGGGTTGAAGGAAAGCCACCTAGTTCCTGCTGAAGAGCTGCTCTCTTGCAGGCTCCCCCTGCTCTGAGGCATTTGCTGCACACACAGCACACTTAGGGGAATATTACAATTGCAGGCATGTGAACTTCTCTGCACTGCCCAGGTCACAGAAAGGTGTGTCCTGTTCCCTCCAGCACTCAAACTGGTGTTTTTCACACCGACAAACATCTCCCACCAAGAGGCTTCCCCCCAGTGAGAAAGATCATGTAGAATCATGAGGAATGCTGTGAGTGTTTCCTGCCCCCCCAGACCTCACCCAAGTGCTGCTCAAGGACAGGAACTGAGGTTCTTGTTTGCTCTCAGATCTGCCCTTCGAGGAAATACAGGGCCAACTGTGCTGGCAGAGATGAATCACCAGCCCCAGAGAAAGGTCATGCAGGCAGTTGTGTGAATAGCATAAAATTAGGAAAAAGGTGACTTGATCAACGTGAAGGGTTATTTTGGTGGAGAAGAAAAAGGGACGCTTCTGTCTGTACATTAAATATGAGAACAAATGCATTCAGAGGCAACATTTGCAACCATCAAAACAGCAATCCCTGGCACTGCTGTAAGAGACAACTTGCTTCCCCTTCTGCTTGCTTCATGTTTTATGATACACCTCTGGATTTAAAATTAAAAAATAAGGAAAAAAGTAGGAA
>JAWWEW010000001.1:2439450-2449734 GCA_035583185.1 Anabacerthia variegaticeps | reverse complement strand
CATATCCCCCCGTCCCCATCCCCGCTGGGGGCTCACCCTGCCGGCTCTCGGGGTGCACCAGCCGGCTGGTGACGGTGTCGGTGAGCGCCAGCAGCTCGTCGGTGCCCAGCAGCTCCAGCAGGTCGCGGCACCCGGCCCGCTCCCGCTCGCTCAGCCCCGGTCCCGTTCCCGGCCCCGCCATGCCGGGCCCTCCGTCCCTCCTTCCCTCAGCCTCGGCCCCGCCCCCGTTATGGGTCCGGCCGGGAACAGCGACCCAACACGGGGGTTCCGCCCGGGAACAGAGCCCCACACGGGGGTTCCGCCCGCGGGTTCCGGCCGGGAACAGCGCCCCGCACGGGGGTTCCGCCCGGGAAAGGGACCGCGTGTAGGGCGGGCTGGGCCGGGAGGGGCGTCCCTGTCCTTGTGGGGTATCCCTGTCCTGGGGGGAGATATTCCTGTCCTTGTGGGGTATCCCTGTCCTGGGGGATATCCCTGTCCTTGTGGGTATCCCTGTCCTGGGGGGAGATATTCCTGTCCTTGTGGGGTATCCCTGCCCTGGGGGGATATCCCTGTCCAGGAGAGACATCCCTGCCCTGGAGGGGACATCCCTGTCCTTGAGAAGACATCCCTGCCGATGCTCTCAGGCACAGGGTGTGACCCTTGGGGCTGGTCCTGTGCAGGGATGAAGGTTGGACTGGATGATCCCTTCTAACTCAGCACCTTCGTGGCGTCATTCCCTGATCTCTAACTCTGCTCTCCCAACCCTGCAGCCAAAGGAATGCCTCCAGGAGGTTCCACTGTGACCCCGCCTGCCCCAGGACTGGTCTCTGGGCACAGACAGACTGCCCCTCCTCCGAGCAAAGTGAACCTCCTACCCGTGTTTACTTCAGTGCCAAGTTCTCCATGGCTGATGCAGAGCCCACACACCCATCCTTGTGGCGGAGGACTCCTACAAACCAGGCTTCCAGCAGGATCCAGCAGCGTGTCAGATCCTCAGGGATGGTGCTCAGTGTGCCAGCTGCAGTGCAGGCAGATGCTCCCGGTGGGAACAGCCTTTGGAAGTGAACTGATAGGCTTCAGGCTCTGGGAACGTCGATGGTGGTTGCTGGACCAACTCGTCTTGGAGTATCTGTGACACCTGTGACACCAAGCAAGTCACCCAAGTTATGGGATCCCTTGGAACTAATGCCAGGGATGTGTCCCCAGGAGTGGGACATCTGACAGCACAGCACCCACGTAAGGAAAGGAAGTTCTACAAGACAAAGCTGCTTTTTTACCACGTGCAAGGCCTCAACCTTGTGCTGCTCCTCCTCGTGGCAGTATTTGCTCTGGCGGGGGCAGAATAACAGAGAAAAAGGAGGAAGGAGGAACAAAAAAGGGGAAAGAAGACAGTAGGAGCTCCAGCTGAGCCAAGTACCATAAGCCATGTGCCAAGAAAAATAAAGGCTGACCTCAGTGTGGCAGAAAAGGTTAGCACTCTCACCAACCCCATGCTTTAATAGGGGTGTCAAAGGAGGCCACCTTTGGGTGCTAAAGCTGCCTGTGATTCCAAAACCAGGAAGACCTAGATTCTGCAAAGGCACACAAACTGTCACTGCAGACACAAGGTAAAATTACTGATGATGCTTCTGCACAAACCACTGACCACACCATCGTGGTGGGCTCTGTTCAGAGCTCTACTAACAAATGCTGCCCTCAAGATCTTGTAAACCTACAGCAGAACACCTACAGGAACAGAGAACACATTCCCACCTCGATATGTTTTACCTGATTGTTTTCTCTTTGAGATGTAAGAACAGGCCATGCAGATCTCCCAGGTCCATCAGGAGGAAAACCAACACACATTGAGCTTCAGTAGCAGCTGTTCCCTTGAGCTACAGCTCAAAATAGACCGGAAACAGCTCACCCAATTTTGCCCATGAACTGTTAAGTCCAACATTCAGATAAACATGGAGTCTTAGAGCATCTGGAAAGATTAAACATAATAATGCTTATTCTCTGCTGGGCCAAATTTGCCCACCTGTGTATACTGATTTAATGTTCTGGATGTAGTTGGGATAACCTGTAACATCTGATGACAAGCCAAGGCTCATGCATGGCCTTGCCACAGAGCAGTTACATATTCCACACAGCCAGTTACTTGCACACTCTTCATGGACAAGAAAGACCTCTCCCCAAACATGGAGTGCATCATTCTGCTTATCTGTGGAGTTTCCAGAGCAAAATCATCATGCTTTAGCAGTTAAATAGCCCTCCCACCCCCCATTTTAAAGCTTAGTTTATTCAAATCCAAATATCCACCATGCAACTATCAGGTACCAAACACAACACAGCACCTATGAATATTGCAGCAGCATTTTCAGAGTGATTCTCCAAAAGACAAGATCAGTTTCTATCAACAACAAAGACAATGTTTTATTGAACAAATCTATGTACAGTACAAAAGGTTTTTAAAATGAAACACTACTGTAGATTTATTGCAGTTTGATGGCTCAGTTTTAATTTGTACTCTTATATAAAATGCAAAGTAAAATAATTTAACATTCAACAAGGAAGCACAAATTTCCTTTCTTGCTGAACCTGTAACAGCTTTTACAAATTAAGAGTCCCAAAATGCATACACTGCATTTAATCAGAAAGGTGTTATACAGTACCAAATAAATTAAGAAAATAGTAACACTACCACCCCCTTTGGGTCTTTTGTCCATAGCACTGGTGTTAAACAATAAAAGAAATGAGTACAGCTGAACCTTCAATGTGATATTAAAATCACAAAGTTTAATGTTATAAATTATCCAAACTATACAATTCATATAATTTTAATGAATATGGCTAAAGAACCAAAGTACCAGTGACCTTTCCCCACAGATATGACCACTTGCCACCTACTTTCAGTATTTCTTTGCTGTGAGAGGTGCCTACTGAGTGGCAACTCTTTGAAATTAGAACTTCCATGACCTTTCCAGTGAAACATGACCGGCTTAGAGAAGAGAGTCCTAAAAGGAAAGCCCAAATCCAAGTTGCAGCCAACGGGAGGAATGTGATTAGAATACAATTACCAACACTGAATGCACAGACTTTGATCCAACAAAGCTCCCAAGCTCATGTGTAACTGCAGGCAGCTTTAGGGGAGTTCCAGGCTTACATTACACACGTACCTTAGTGTTTATTGAATCAAAGTGATACATCTTGAAGGATTTGCAATTATTTCATACAATGCTTAATGCCTGGGGAAAAAAAAAACCAAGACAAGTTTCAGATCTAGATTTTTAACCTTTTCCAGCCCTAGACGCTGCAGTCTTAGTAATACTCAACATACTAAGGAATCTTTAAAAAGCATGTAGAATTATCCCACACACACGACGAGGATCTTTTTGCTTCTGATTAAAGGTCCTTAACACTGCAACTATCTGAGAATACCAGTGGATATCAGAGAGCAGCTTAAAGAAAATACAATGTCTTTTGAAGTAAAAATCGTGACTTAAAAATGTTACCACCTTCTTGCCACTTTAGGTCAATTTAACATCTTTCTGGTGTTAGGTGATGCTAATCTTCACCTACAGAAGAAATGCAGGTTTCCTGTTCTCCAGAGTGTACAGACTGAACACATGATATAAACAAATAGTGGTGTCCAAGAAAAGCGTCTTTGAACAAAAAGGAGTTTAATGCAGGTACAAAAAATTATGGTCACAGTTTATGCATGTACACAGATGCATTTATCTACACACTTAAACCAAAGAAAATACAAGTCTCAATCATGTTTTTAAAGCATCTTCAAACACGTGGAGCTCCAGGGAAAAGGCAAAAAAGCACCAAAGATTAAAGGTACATTGAAAAGATTTTACACAAACATTTTTGTCGTATCTATTGACTCGGTTTCCAGATTTTTAGAACTGTAATACTGTAAAATTAACCTTTTTTTTTCCAGATATATTTAAGCAAATTTAACTAGATTAACAACGTTAAGCAAAGAAAGGGGAGCCTGGGAACATTCAACATGAAAACTGGGTCCTTAAAAATTAGTTGGTATCTTGAAAGCAAAAAATATCAAAGTGCATTTGTCTGATAAGGACCCCATTAATTTAAAACAAACTTTTAATGTACTTATATATGTAAATATATATATATAGTGTGTATATATGTATATATAATGAATGATGCACTTAAATCAGGTTTTTTGCAACTGCAAAAAAAATTCTTTGGTGCCTCAAACGTCATACAAATCTCTGAAAGTGGGCCATCATCGGTATTAATGTCATGCACACATACCTGTGATCATAATTTTATAACCTTTCTTGTCAATCCAACTCAAAGTTAAGGCAAAAATTTTCTAGAATCCAACAGCAGGATTTTGAATTTGCATTCTTTTTCCCTCCCAGGAGGGAAAAAGAAAGCAGAATTAATGCAAATATCTGGTTACTTTCACAGAGGATTATTAGCAGAGGCATTCCTGAACTATTGAGTTTAGTGCCAGAACTACTTCACAGCCCTACAAGAAAACCCTTGGCTTTGCAAGAGTGAGCCATTGCTACAAAGAACGGGGGGGTTTATGCATCTCTTGATTTTTTAGCATTAGTTTTTACATATCTGCTGATTTTAGCCCTACACATGCTGTGATGAACTACTCCAGAGATAAGCCAGCTGAGCAGGAGCAGTTGGGCTTTGCTAATCCCACTTTTCTGTGATGACTCCTCCTCTGAACACCAGTTTTCACCCCACACCTCCCCTGCCTACAATCACCTTAAAGTTTTACACACATAGAACACCATCCCAAAAAAAAAAGCTGTTAGGTGGCAAGACAGTAGAAGATAAATTAGAGGATAAATTAGCACAGTAATCAGACAATGTGCATGTTTGCCACACCTCTGCTTGGGGTGAAGACCAAAAACTACAACAGCATCCTTTGGGTTTCCAAATGTCCTGTATTTCCACGTTTCATACAGAGCTGAAGGACTCACACTTCCTGCCTTCACATTCTGATTGTTTCTATGGACAGGGAATTTCAAATAAAGTGCTTAACGTTTAAGTAACTCCTTCACCAACTTCTGGGAAAGGCTGTCTTTTCAAGGGATGCTACTAAATAAGGTTCCAATGTGTCTTGGCAGATTGAGTCGATACCTGTTTCCTCCCTTCCTCTCGATAGTAAATAAGTAGTTACAGTACTGAGTTGTGGCCTACCTCCATTTATCACAGATGTGAAACAGGCTCTTCCTCATCACCTTTCCCCCCAACCTGCCATGTGCTCTGCTCTTCTCTGCCTTCTCAAGTTCTCTTCAGTCATACGGACAGCTGAGGGACCCCTGCATTTGCATAAGAGTATTTCTGCTAAAAATCCACCTGATCTGTGCATGTCCTGCTTGCATTGGCCTTCCCACACTTAGATGTTTGACAGGACACCCTTGATGCACCCCTTTACCTTGGCCTTGCAAAGGGCTTCTCTTGCATTCCTCTGATTTCCACTGTGTGGAAGTTTCACACTTCGTATCACATCAACTCACTTCTCCTTGTATGTGCTGTATTTCAAGTTTTTTTGGCTATTCCAGCATTCCATCTACCTTAGATTCCTTTCCACATTCCTCTTTGGATTCTGAGTGTAAGTTCATTAAATGAGCAAATAATGGACTCACGCACTTGAACTTTGAAAAAAAGAATGCATGGTTCCTATGCATTTCTTCTCCACAGTCTAATAATGGAAAACCTTCTTGAATGATTCCTTCCCAGCTGTGTGGAAAGACACCCCTTTAATGACACAAACTAAAGCAGCAGCTTTCAGACTTGGCTGGTTTCATTTCCACGAGGCAATTAACATCTCTGCTTTCTCTGCCTGCTCAACTGTATGCCTTATTTCCCTTAAGCCTTCATGCTAGAAAAACAGTGCCATTAAGCTTCCATCACTTATTTGGAATGAACATGGCTTTTCGGATAACTGGTACTTTGGGGATTTTGTAGCAACCTTTCTGGACTCAAGACCTGCAGAGCTCCTATTACTCCTCTGTGAGTTTTGTCTAGAAAATGTGCTTTGTCTTTATCAAGGTCATGTTTCTCTATAGTAATTTGAGACTGCTTCATGTTTAAGGCCAACTGGGAAACGAACTGATGCTTCTTCACGTAGTGTTTCCTTACACCACTCCTTGTCTGATACTTTTCTCCACGACATTGAATCAGGCACCTGTAAAAGAGAATGCACTGGCATCAGAGAGTAAATCATTCTTTCATCTACAACACTGCTTAGGTTTTTCAACATGGTTAGTTTCAAACACGCAAGAAAAGACAGACTGAATTACCCCTTCTGTTTTATGAGAAGTCTTTTCCATCAGAGTGGCCTACAGATTCTCACCACCTCTTTCTCATTCTGAACAGCAGGTCCAATTTAAAAGTCCAATTCAGCAAAGCACTGTGATTGAATTGTCTAAGTTCTAGCATACTGCAATGGCTTTGAATCTGGGTCTGTCTTACCTATTCCATCACGTTGCCTGTTTTCAAAGCCTGTTTTCTGCTTGGTATTTCCTCCCAAAGAAACCAACCCAGAAGGACTGTAAGACTTACTTTCATCATCTGAATCGAATCCAAAGAGCGTCTGACACTTCTTTTGTGCAAGGTGAGCCTCAAGTGCTTCTGAATTACAGTAGATGGTCAAGCAGTTGCCACATCTAAATCTTTCTGTTGTTTTGCTACAAATTTTATCTTGTTCAGAATAAGCATCTACTTCATCAGCCAAAATTTTTCTACGTTTTGGCATGCTAATGTAACGTTCATCAAGATAACTTGGAGGCAATGGTCTAACGTAGGGTTTTGTTAAGATGACACCGTATGAAGTAGTCTCTGTTGTCTGATTTGGTTTAGAAGGTACTTGTGAGGCAGCAGCAGCAGCATTATTGTTTTGTGGTGCATCGTGACAATTCGGTAAAACTGGTAACACTGACCCATTTTCTGTCCTTGTTTCATCTGCCACTCTGTCCAAAGGTGTTTGTGATGACTTTGATGACGTCTGCTCTGGGTCACTGTGCCCATTGACTAGTTGGTCACTAACAACAGTACAGTTTTCAGGATTTGGCTGTAACACAGGTGTCTTTTGGTCTATTGAACTTAAAACTGCAGCACTACCCTCAGATGAACTCTCATTCCCATTGTGAATTACATTATTTGCTTTCTTCTCCACACTTTGAATATATGTCTTTGGTTCTGCAGAATCCTTCCTCGACTTCCAAGTTGGAATTGGTAAATCTACAGTTTCTTTTTCATTAACAGATTCATTGTCCTCCTGGAAACTACAAAGTTCTGATGGATCATCTGAAGACTCTTTTTCACTTGCCTCTTCCAAACATTCTGGTGTTTTGTTTAAATAATGCTGAGCCTCGTGTTCGTACAGCAAAGGGAGCTCCTCAAACAGCTCACAGCAGTCTGAAAAGTTGCACTGAGCTTTAAACACACTGTGACTTTTTGTGTGTTCTGCAAGCTCAGTTGACAGTTTAAACCTCTGATTACAATTAAAGTGTAAACAAAAGTAAACATTTGGATACACGTGTCTCTTCAGGTGGTCTATAAAATGTTGGGAATCAGCAAATTTTCTCTGGCAGAACCGGCATTTTCCTTTATTCCATTTCATTATATGTTGCTGCACCTTCAGATCAGTTGGGTGACTTTTCCTTGCATGTTTATTGAGGAACCTGATCTTTTTAAACACCCTAGCACAACCATTAGCAGGGCACTTAAAGGTTCCTTCCTCGTCCAGACCATCAATGTCTTTTTGAGGGCAAAAAGCTCCGTTCACTTTATGCAGAACAGGTGACTCTTTACTGGAGCTCTCATCATCTTCAGGCAAACTTTCTGTACTCAAAGCATCGGGAACGTTATTGAAACAGCTGTCACTACTATTTTCAGTGGCATCATCCTGGTCACTTAGATGGTTTTCCACCACATCAAAAACCTGCTCTGCATTCCCATCCTTCTCTTGGACCACTTGCTCAGCACTTGGAGCTATTGCAGCCTCCGGTTCAGTGTCTTTGGAACCATCAGAATTCCCATTCTCCAGAGCCAGAGAAACATCGGAACGTTGTACTTCATTCAGAGCAGGAGCCTGCTGACCTGCCTCAAGAACTGCAGCAAGATGTTGCCTTTCTATCTTCCTGACGTGGTTCCTCAGGTGCTTCAGCATAAGTCCTTTTTGCCTGAACTTTCTGGTGCAAAGCACACAGGAAAAACTGCCCTTTTTTTGGTGAGCTTGTGCGTGTTTCACAATGTGGTCACCAAGAAATTCCTTGTTGCATATCACACAGCGGTGCCTTGGTTCAGTGTGATCCAACACTTTAGATGCCTCCAGAGCTTCATGGTTCTTTTTGGCATGACCTTTGGACCGGGCTCCAGAGCAGTTGCCAGGGTCAAGCTCCCCGTTGCTCACATCTGTTAAACATACACGATCCTCGCTCAGAGCCCTGTACTCTCCTATTTTCTCTGTGTTTGCCGTAGAGTTTTCCAGTGTACTTTCACTTAAACCATCAAAGGCTTTATCCCCCAACAATGCTAAACAATTCTGCTTGATCATCAAGAAATTCCAAAACTCGGGATCAAAAAACAACCCTTTTTTCAAAATTGGAAGCAATTCAAAACGTACACGGTTTTGAACAGAACTAGTGCACTCATTGTATTCTTCATCTGCACATTTATATAAATGTTCAACAGTATAATAAGATTCCAAGGTGCGCTCAAGAAAAAAGATTGAAAGAGCACAAATTCGGAGGATCTCCAAGTCATTTGGCAGAAAATGGGCAATTGCTTTATAAATAAGACTTTTCATGGTGGGATCTTCACGGAGGTCCAGCTGTAGGGCACATCCACATATCTCAACACAGATCTGAAGACCATCCTCACCAACCTGCAGAAAGGAAATTACAGTGTACATAATTAGAGAAAATGCACAATGCTATATTCCTTAGGGGCTTAGAGAAGTCTACAGCTTGAAAGCAAAATAAAAACCATCAAACCCACACGAAAACAAACCAAAACACAACCAGTATAAACAATGCCCAAACATCAACATCCCATGTATTTATGTTCATCTACTTGTAAAACAGGAGTTCAGAGAGCATCCTGCTAGGAAACTTCACCTAAAAGCACATACATATTTAAATATCACTTAAATAGGACTATAAATACAGCTACAAAAAAATGCTCAAAACCAACATTTGGTTTGCACTGAAAGCTATAAAGCTACTGTCAACAAAGCCTCAGATACTTCTGCCCCGTGCAGTTCTACAGTTAAAGACAACTAATGATTTGGGGGTATAAACCAAGACTGCAAGAAATCATCTCCTCTCTGCCTTTTCCACACTATAATTCAAAAGTTACACTCTGCCCCTGTTCTAACTCATTTAGATTGCACTGCATAAAAATGAAGATAATACAGCTTGCAATTCTGAACAACAGCCACCAGGGCAACCATAACAACCCATGGCCAAGTATTCTGCAAGGCTTGACTTTTCAGAACTGATAAACCATCCTTCCAATGAGGAGAATTTCTATTCCACACTTCAGGCTCGGGGCCCTCTCATGAACTTGTAACTCAGGGGGTTATTAAAAAATAAGACTATTCAGATGCAAACAGAAGTTATTAATACCACCACAAGCATCTTAGAATACACACTGAGATGAAACTCTGAATTTCAAATTAAGCAAATGATTGCATTTACATCTGCACAGCAGCCCCCGTGACCAAATCATTGACAATTCATTTAGGGCATAAAATATGAAGGAGCTGTTAAATCAGATTAATGAGAAATAACATTTGTTAGGAACAGCCCACAGGTCTGTGTGCAAAGCATTACAAACTGTCCAGCCCACAGCTGGAGAAACACACCCTGTGCTGGGGGAGCACAGAGGGTGACAGTGACTGGGGTGACATCAGGCTGGTGACCTGTCACTACTGGGGCTCCACAGGGCTCCATCCTTGGCCCTGTGCTCCTCAACATCTTCATAACTGACTTGGATGCAGGACTGGAAGGGTCTGCAGATGAGCCAAAACTGTGAGGAGCTGCTGAGTCCCTCAAAGGCAGGGAGGCCCTGCAGAGGGACCTGGACAGATCAGAGGGCTGGCAATCAGCAGCCCTGGGAAGTTCAACAAGGGGAAGTGCTGGATTCTGCCCCTGGGATGGGGGAACCCTGGATGGACAGACAGACTGGGAATGAGAGACTGGAGAGCAGTGGCAGGAAAGGGCCTTGGGCACCCTGGTCAGTGGCCAGCTGGCCACGAGTCAGCAGTGCCTGGAGCCAGGAGGGACATCCCTGTCCTGGGGGGCATCAGGGCAGGGA
>JAWWEW010000001.1:2354788-2439350 GCA_035583185.1 Anabacerthia variegaticeps | reverse complement strand
GGACACTGAGGGCACTTGGGGTGTCCAGCTGGAGAAGAGGAGACTGAGGGGAGACCTCATTGCAGGGACACCTTCCTCAGGAGGGGCAGGCACTGATCTCTGCTCTGTGGGGACCAGGCTGAAAACCCTCCTACCAACTGATAAATCTATCACATTTAGTCTGTATACTTATTATTAATTTCCCCATTTCTTTATAGGGAATGACATTTCTCAAACTTACTGCAGAAAAATTCAGAATTCATTAAAAAAATAAATCTTAAAAACACACAACTAATCAAGAGCAATCATAATATTGAAGCACATTCTGGAACCTGACAAAATTTTTAAGATAATAGTGTCCTTCCCTAACCCCTCTTTTTTAACCTTCCAAAAAACCTGGTCATGACACAATATAAACATCATTTTAACTAGTGATAAAAGGAATGGTGGATGAGGTAAAAACAAACAAAACTTACTTCATCCTTTATGACTTTCATGAAAGGGAAAATTACTCTGACATTTGTAGCAATTCTTAGAAGCTGGTAGCAGTGGTCGACAAATACTTGCTTTGAAGGGTTAGATTTAAGCTGCAGTTTACTCCAAATGAAGATCAGGTCCCTATTAAGTACAGAATAAAATACTCCAATTAGATTGAGTTTTAGAACTCTATCACTAAGCACGATGCATTACTAAAGACAATTCTTTGCATATTCTGTGACTAAAATCTTATTTGAGGGTGTAGTACCGATCTAATTAACACCACAATGTGCCCAATGAAAAATCCAACTTAATTACTTTGCTAAAGCATTCAGGGTATCTCCTATCACTGAGCCAATTAAATATTCAACAAAATATAAATGTATTCAGCTTAGTTTCAGAGAACTTCACAACAAAATCAGATGGTAGCACCGATCTAGCCCTTAACACCACAGGCAACAAACATCAGGCTGACCAGCAGACTCTGTGTGTTCTTGGGATTAAGTTACTTTCAGTGCAAGGATGAAGAGCCCTTCAGGAAAAGAAGCTTTTAAATGTGGAAAATGGGAGCATTGTAGAGAGCTGACTTCTGATGTGGTCCAGTGGCAGGAAACAGTGATGTTCTCCAGTTTTGTGCATTACAACACAATATCCTGCCAGTGGCAGCTACATGAGGGGATCAGGCTCTACAGCTATTGAGGTATCCCTGGGATCCTCAGTCCAAGAACATTCCTGCCTGGGACAAGGAAACAGAAGAACAGCCTGCTGGACTCTGCAGCAGAGCTCCTACCCAGGTAATGTGCTTAGCCTGTCAAATAGAGCTAATTAAGTAATTTACAGCCTGTAAGGTCTATACACTTTAATTCAGAGACCTGGAAAGGCAAGTGGACTTTTAGGGATAAAGTTTGCCAGCACAAAGATTTCACACTGGAGTAGATACAGTCAGGGCTCTTTAGGCAGAAATCCCACCACGTTACACTGGAAACAGGACCAATTGACTTTTACTTTCACCAGTCTCCTCCCTCAGAAAACAAATCTAGTTACTGGCAAAATATTTGGCTCATCTTCCAGAGTCTCTACTCTGTGCCAGGTACAAAGCAAACCTTTGGAGATTAAGCTTCTCTTAGTAAGGTCAGTGCCTGAATGAAGGGAAGTGACAGAACTGCCTATGACAAAACACCAACTTCACTTGGAAATTTAGGACAGCTCTACAGTTCTGCTTGACATTTGAAGAGCCAGACAAGACAGTTTGATTGTTTTCTTTCATTCAGAACCCAAGACAACTAAAGTTGAAACAAAGATCAAGCTTACATGGGGGACACTGTGAAAAGGGAGACCTTATAAGCAGCTCTATGCACAAAAAAGAATTAGTCTTACAGGTTTTCTAAAGATACAAGCTGTTCACCTCTGCCTTTGCCAGGCTGGAAATCTGCTCTACATCTATGCAAACTTCATATACAAGTTTGAAACTAGTGTGTCCAGAGACATTCATAGCAACTCAGTGAAAGTCTCAATCTGAAGTACAAAAGTAAGAACTGAGTATTTTTGCTGTGACATGTTGCCACAATTGAATAATCCAGCTTATTCTCTGCTTTGCCTCATACCATTTCAGAGCAAGCCATTTCAACACTAATCCCAGAAAATCTGAGGAAACTCAAATTATCCTTGTGAGAGATTAGTGGGTAAAGTGGCCTGTCGTGTTGAGACAAGGAAAGAGCTGAAAAAGGAATGGAGAAAACTGAAAGTAGAAGGAACAGCTCCATGGGTGAAGTCCTATTTTTCTTGTAGATGTGGTGGCTTCTTCTCAAGCAGATTTCTGACTTGGACAATCACCAAGGATTAAAGTGTTCTTGAAGAGCTGATTGGACTATTTCAACCACTTCTGTGCTCTAGATCTCAGCACTCGAGATATTTCAGTGCCACTGACCAGAACACAGATGGTAAACTTGAGATGACATAGGCAGGGCTAGTTTTCTATTTGCACAATTATTATGACAGAGTAATACAGTACTTTGTTTCTTGGATGGTATAACGTAGCTCACACTGAGGCCTTTCCTATGGACTTGTGTTAGGGCAATTTAAATGGTTATTGTGAGATCAGAACTCAGTACCTCCTTTCCAGAGGGAACCATACATTCCAGCCTCTTAACTGCCTACAAAATACCAAAATTATTGCATGTCTCTATCAGCAACATAAGATGATGGTTAAACCCAGCCTACCTTAGCCTGATCTAAATCCTTTGATACCCTTGCTATAAGTACAAGGTCTGTCTTTCCTTGGGTATAGACAGCACACTTAACCAAAACTGATCAAACATGGTAGAACTTCCTTGACTTAATTTGAATTTACTGCATCGGAATCACTTGAAAACAGCCAAAAGAGCATTTAAAATTTGCCTGGCAGAGAAGGCAGCCAATTCTGCAATGCCTGTCTATGACTGTTCCACCAAAAGAAGAGGTCTCTTCCTGAAGGGACACCACCTTGACACTACATCATTATGGGTTGATCTCTCACCAATACTTTTTACAGAAATATTTCTACTAAGATCAAACACAGCTTGATTTGTGATTGATTTGTAAATGGACTTTTAATTCAGAAAGAAAATTCAGTTGATCTAAATCTAGAATGTATTTCTAAAGTCAATGAAAACAGGAGTTGTGCAACAGAGCTGCTTAAAGTTCATCTTCCTCT
The DNA here is from genome assembly GCA_035583185.1 of Anabacerthia variegaticeps. Classification (NCBI taxonomy): domain Eukaryota; kingdom Metazoa; phylum Chordata; class Aves; order Passeriformes; family Furnariidae; genus Anabacerthia; species Anabacerthia variegaticeps. The sequence continues at coordinate 2,436,202 of JAWWEW010000001.1, read as the reverse complement.
GAGATGACAGTTAATGGTTTCAGCTTGAAGATTTCATAAAGGTAGCAAATATCTGCTACTTACTATTTTCTAATCTATTTTGTTGTCTTAAATTTGCCACTAGTGTTGGCTGCTATATCTGCAAGGCCCTCCATTCCAGACAAGGTGCTGAAAACATTAAAATTTCCTCTAGGGAAAAACACACTCTGAAAGTTAAATTAACCTGGCTCCTACTTCTCCAAAAATTTGAGTTACAGTATAGTTGTGCCTTCAAAGGCTTTGTTGCAGTTTACATGATCTATTAAGCATTACACAGAATTCTCTTGTTGGGAACACAATTGTTAAGGCTCAGCATCTGTAAAGAATGAAACAGCAGCTGTTTGAGCTGCACAGACATAAATGCTCTGAACTCTTTCAAAGGTCTTCCAGTTCTATTTTCTGAATAGAAGATTAAAATACTAAGAGATCCAAGATTGTTTCCTTCTAAAACAGGGATCCAGCAGTACTTGAGTCTCTTCTAGAATTTCACCTCTGACACGTGCTTTGCCAGAACATAAGGAGATACATCTTGTTTTGAACAGCAATTTCCAAAGTGGGTGATGCAAAGCAATGATCAGCTGGGTATGAGCAAGGCTAACATGCTACTATAGCAAATGATAGAAGAGGAAGGTTGAATCACAATACCAAAAATGCATTTTTTAAAAGACTGAATCCCCAAAACAGAAAGCACCAAATAATACATGTAGGTTACATGTATTACAAATCAGGAGAGGCAGCATTTGGGCAGGAACCAGCAAAGACAGATTCCATTCCAGTCAGTCACTGACAAACTCTGTACCTTTTTGGCTGAACATCTGTCCTATGGGGACAGTCAAATCCACCTTTTTCTAGACAGACTGAATGACAAACACCTACTAGACATTCTACTACAAATGTATGCCAATCATAATCCCAAAGGTTTGGATTGAACAGTAACTCATGCAATAGTTAAGGAAAAAAATTAGTAACAAACCAAACATATCATGTCTGACCTTCATCACTTCCTCAAGACAAAAAAACATTTCAAGTCCCTGAAATCTGGCAACACAGAAATCCTAGACAGATCCTAAACTCCATATGCAAATCAGTTATGCAGATTAATAATTTGATCTCAATTGATGGAAGAAAGAGATTAAATCCTTGCTAAGATGTTTTGCTTTAACTACATAACCAACCAACCAAATAAAACTTATTTTATATCAAGGAATGCAGATGTTCCTTTAGGTACACAAATTATACAGGCTAAACAAAAGGATTATCTTCCTAAGCCATCTTTCAGTCCTCAGAATGATGAAATTTGTTAACAACTCTCTAGAAAACACTTTTTACCCCTGAAAAGGTCCAAATATCAAGATGATTCAAGGCACATGAAGACATTCTTACTGAAATGTTTTCTAGAGGATCACCATTTCTGTAAGGGCTCTGTTTGTGATGTAAAAGTTTCCATAATTAACAGCACATTTTCAGAATTACATATTCCCTTTTCAGACACATTGAGACACATACTACATTTACAGAGCAAAATACCTTCAATGCTAGAGAGTCTACAGACTGCACATTGGTACACATTGCTAATAACAATGCTACATTTGTAGGGATTTGGAGCCTCAGGTGTGTAAAGGCTCACTCTTCTGTTACACTGAAGCAATTAGTGTTATGTACTATGTACTACCCCGTACATGACCCTGTGTAAAAAGGCATACAGGCACAACAGATGCACTAGGAATGTTTAAAAACTGGGTTAGAACGTTTTCACCTGGCATTTCAAACTTGAACTACACCTTAAAGTGAGATGAGTTTCATTGTGGCAATAAGCATTTATTTTCTGCTAGGCTGCTTCACCAGAAATAAAGTATTTACCATATACAATACATGTCCCCATTTTGAAGCTGTGGGACTAGGAACGATTCACAAAGCTGTAAGGCTAAGGTAGTCTTCCCTTCTTTTTCAGTGTTGCAGATGATCTCAATTCCACTCTTGCAATCAGTCCTCAACAAGTGCTATACAATTAAAATAAAATCAATTTAGATAAATTTGCTGACATGAAATAAAATCCTATCAGACCTTGCTATACTAAAGCAGCTACTGAAAACTTCAGGAATTGCCATTAACATAGGATGTCTTTGGAGGTATCCAGAGCTCCTTCATATTACTTGGAGTAATGACCATCAGAATAATTGTCTGAGATATTCAAATACTGCACAAAAGCCCTTGTTTGCATGAGGGGAGCTTGTTCTTAAGGCTAAGCAAAGCACTATTATCTAGTAAGTGCTATCAGTGGTGAAAGCAGGGCCACATTCAGCTCAAGGGGCATTTTACACATAGGGCATCATTAAAAAATTTAAGGCCAACAAAGCTATGTAATGTACAGAACACTGGACTGGCATCAATCAGGCTCAAGTGCTTTTACAAAAATAATAATCTATAGTAAAATAGTCAATACACTGAAGTTACAAAATATTAACAATGTAAGTTATTTAGGGAATGTATCTACCAGTACACTTGAACCAAAAAAAATTGCATTTAGGTCAACAAGTTTTGTAGGCACTTAACATTTACCTCTTCAGATCTTAAGCCAGCACTAAGTTAAGCACCATCAGTGTAGCTGCCTGATTTGATGGCATTTGGTTCTACAAAAACAGAGATCCATATGCTCCTCTTGACAACTCGTATACAGCAAGGATAAAGTAGCACTTCATTAAAAAAATGTATACTGACAAACAATACCTCCTGGAATAGCTGATCTTCTAATGGTGACATATAAAGACAGGTGAAAAGAGCTTGATGGAAATACAGATCTTTACTGATATCTGGATGATTTATGCAAGATTTGATAAGAGCCATTGCCTCAGGGATGCGTTCACAGGCAATAAGGTATCTGGCACGCAGTTCAAAGAACAGTGGATTTTCAGAGCTTAAATATTTGTTAACTGTACAGAAAAGAAAGATTTAAAGGAGATTAGAATATGAAGTCCAACCAACAAATATTTTCAATGTAACGTTGTTTTTAATAGCGTAATGTCAACAAATAATATAAAAAAATAAAGGCTCTGCTAAAGAAGCTATCAAATATTTAATGCAATACCATACATCTGTCCTTCTGCTTAGAAACAGAAATTGTTATGTTTCTTACACCAGTACTCTAAGTCAGTATTTTGTTTCTAACAGATTAACACAAGGTGCTGCAAAGGATTAGTAAATTATATACTATATAGAACATGAGAACATTTTTTAAAAAAATTCCCTCCTTGCTCACTCAGCACTGCAATCTGGGTGATTGTCAGAAGTTCAGGATTGACATCACTTCCAAAGCTATAATTATAAATATTTTAAACAACTCAGGACACTCATTACCCATTAAAATGTAAGATCTCAAAGTGATGAAAAAAAAGGTTCACTACAATCCATACGCTGTTGCCTCAAGTAGCTTTGAATGCTTTGATTTTGCTTGCCAAAGTGGAAAATACACCCTTTTCTTCCTCTAAAAGTGCTACTGGGCACAATTCCTATCTAAATACCTTTTAATTCTAGCCCCTGATTTATGGAAATTTAAAAGATAATCTTAGAGCTAACATTTGAGTGAAGTCATCTCAAAATACTTTACATTTAAGTAATTGGAAATGAAGAAATACCTAGAAGACATGCTTTAGATCTCTATTAGCAACAGGGTTTCTTTAGCATCTTTATTTTTATGCAAGCTAATGGTGTAACATCCCAAAGGAACACTTGAGGAATATTATTCAAGGTGTCAGGTTTTGGATTATAATTGTTAACAGATGCACTGTAAGATCCACCCTAAGTGAAAAACAAACTCTCATTCCCACTACCCACTGGCACTTCTGGGTATAAACTCAGTAAAAAAGAGGATTAAAAGGGAAGTCAGTGTCTAACTGTGGTCATCAACTGCAAGAAAAAGTGATTACACAGAAAAACCCTTACAGCCAAGTAAAGGCCTCTCCTTTTTATTGAATTAACACCCTTAGGATAATAAACACCATCCTCAGTTTTGTCTGGAAACATTATCCAACTGCTTACTGAATATTCCTCTGTGGTGTTCTCTTCTGGATGCTCACAGTAGGACACCTTATTCTCCCTAGAACATGACAAGTTTATTGCTCCTGTATTTCAACCCCACTGTTTTTCTTTAAACCAATACCTGCCTTTCTTTCTAGCCATCTCACAACAGAAGGCAACATCTCAAAGTATGCTGCAACTTGTGTAAAGACACACACAGCGAGGTCTGTCTTGGCCTAACCTTTTCCACAGCTAATGAATCCAAGACAGGATTATGTAGTTCACACTGCAAGGACTTCACAAACTGACTTTTGTAAGTTGGTGATTCAGCAACAGGCAGTTTTCCCCATTTAAAATCATTATCCCTGAGGGAACTACATGGGCAAGTTTTAAAATAGTCCCCAAATAAAGTAGCACAGAATGTTTGCTTTCTGTAAGACTTCACAAGAATCAGGTTTTAGAGGCAGAGAGACAAGAAAGGAGGAGTTTACAAAATGTAATAATCTAAAATAAAACATTTGTCATCACTGATGAGATGTCAAGGGTGTGTGGGGATATCAGAAGATAAAAAGGAGAGAAAATATCTCAGCAGAGGGGAAAGAGATGCAGCCTGAAACAAAAGGAAACAAAGTGATCATCTAGTGACAATAGACAGCTTCATTCCTACCCTGCCAGGTTAAAAATAAGTAAATATCCTCAAACTGTTACCCAGAGAGGCTTCAGGATGATCAAGAGAATCATTATAGCAAAGGATAAACTCATTCTCTGCTAGAGAGATTGAGACCTAACTTCACACCATAATCACCAGAATCATGCAAGGCAGACCAGAACAAGGTTAATCTTTGTTTTCATTTTGTTTCTGTATGTATTTGACTAGAACTTTATCAGATATATAATAAAAATAATGTGTAAATATGTTGCTCAAGCACTTGCTTCACAATAGAGACAAAACAACAAAGACTACCCCTTTAATAATGTTAATTTGCTATCCAAACGTTTTTTTCTGGTTAAGGAGTCAGGCTCAGTGAGCTGTTCTGACTTTAGTCCTCCTTCTCTCCCTCCAGAATGAGCACATTGCCATAAACACAGCAAGGAGTTTGGATCGTGCCCTACACCATAATAACTAGAGAAGAACCAGCATTCTCCATCACTAGCAAATAGAAACAACTTGTAAGAGATCCTCTGTGAGCACTGCTGGTCAATGCATTGCTTAAGATATTAGTAGACTTTCCTGTAGACTGGCTATTTTTCCTCTTAGGAACTTTCCTTACCATTGCAGTGATTCTGTTTACATGCCCTGCGTCTTTCTCCTGCTCCCCACTCTGGGAATTACACACACACAAACAAACAGCAGCTGTCACATGTAGGCATGGGCATTGCTGTAAACACAACCAAGAGAAGCCACAAGCCCAAGGATTTACAAATTAAGAGAAAAATCGAATGAGTCAGAGTGCCCTGAGACATAAATACACATCACATCCTCTCCAATCGTGTCATTTCATGATTGGAGTGAAGTCAAGTCAGTCTCCATGCACTTTCAGGGCCTGCACACCTAGACTTGGTAAATCCATTCTTGGAATGTTATGAACCACAAAGTAGCCACCTCTGTCTGAACAGCCTAATCTCTACACTATAAATTAAGATTTAAACTAGTAGCAAAGACATTTAGCTTTCTTTCAAATAAAAGAGGGACCAGCGTATTTTACCACAGAAAAATAGTTAAATTGTGCAATGCCAGCTGACGAGACCTGACTCTAATTAAAAACAAAAAAACATGATTTAACACATTTTTCAGTACTTTAGAAAATGATTGTGATAAATGAAGTACCTAATTCCTGTGACACAGGCTTTGCTTTAAGAATTGCTTGCAATACTGGATCCTCCCATGGTCCACCATCTCGAATGATTCGAGTCACTAGTTCCAGGTTCATATTTCTGTATTTATTTAGAAGGTTCTGACATTCCTACACGTAAAAAGAACAACAATTAGCAAGAAGAAAAAGATGTCTAGAAACATGCTTTCCAAAAGATACAAACCCCATGCACGTTTAAGTATTTCCTCAACCAGCAATTCGAGCTACAAAGTCTTTCCTTGGCCACACAAAGCCCTAAAGCAACAACCTGTATTGTCTAAAAGCAGCAAGACAAAACTGTCCAAGCCTGAGTGTTCTTGTCTCCCTTTGCACAACAAGGCAAAAACACCTTTCCTTCAGTTGGAAATATTAGTGGCACACACTGAGGAGACTCCCAGTCTGCAGATCTGGACATGCTGGCGCTGGATTTGTGATGCAGTGCTGGTGTCTGAATTCCAGGAGGGAAAAACTGAATTAAGCCATATGAGTCACCAGCCCTCAAGCAATCATTTTCCTCCAGATCTCCATGTGTAAGAAATTGTTTGCCTATAATATTATGAAATGCTTTAGCCACCCATGATCTTCACGTGTCAAGTTCCCTCTCATTCCCACACTTTGTTATTTGCTGGTAAAGTGTCAATGTTAACATTAATCAACAGAAAATTCTAATCATCAGAAAGTTACCTAATTTTGAAAGAAAAAAAAAATGCAGCTGAAGAATGGTTTCTATGCACATACAACTACCTTCTTCACATATGCTTTTTTGCTGCAAATTCTTTTATTTTCAAATCAAATTCTCTTTTATATTCAGATGAGTATGATGGTAAACAATGGTCAAGTCACTGAAATTATGGTTTTCACTACATAACTGATGCAGAAATTATTTAGAAAACTGTGCAAAGATATACTTTAAAACATTCATTGTTCAAAAATAAAAAGGCAATTGAGAGCTGTGGTACAAAAGCATAGAGAAGGCAGTACACATCACACTTTTTGCTGCAGTCTCTTACTCAGAGACTGTTTTTGACAAGCACTTATTGCAGGACTGCCAAACTGTCCCACTGCCCTCTGGCGAGAGACTAAGCCACTGCCTGCCCACATTCTTCCACCAGTTGTAATCAGGCACGAAATGGCTGCTGGTTTGATAATTAAGGTAAAAAGTGCTGATATATTCATTTGTAGAAGCAGTAACAGACAAGTGTCAACATAAAAACAACTAAGGAATAGCTATTTCTCAAATCACAGTTCCATGATCAGTGGTAACAGAAGACACAACCCTGGTTTTCATCCTTTCTTTCCCTACAAAGTTTCCTCTCATGGTAGTACTAGTGCTTGTGGTCCCGTGCAATGAACTCAACCCTCAAAATCAGGTTAAGGTAAGAAAAAAAAAATATCAAAACCAAACCTCACACTTATCTGGGAAAAAAAAGGCAAGTTTTTCACCCAGGACCATTTATCATATGCAGTTGTGTATAGTCATACAAAACTTTGCCCCAATTAATGGAAGAAGAGAACAGTTGCATGTGCAAGTTTGTGCTGACCTGAGGATTTTGTTGAGAGAGAGCTCCAATTTCAAATTTACTGTTCAAAACCACAGTGGGGAAACAGGAGGTTTCATGTCATGAACAGCTACATGACACTTGGTGACACTGAATTCTAAATAGATTATAAACAAGCAAAGCTCCCTTCTTCTATATGGGAAAGGCACAAAATGTGACTAACAAGATTGGTACTACAAAGAGAAGTACATTTTGCTTAGTCCAAGCAGATTCAAATAGCAATATTGATGACAAATGTAAAAATGTAAATGATTTTCCCTTCAAATATTGCCTCCCCTCCTTTTTTTAGGGGTGGGTGTGTGTAATAAACATAAGTAATGGCATATATCCTCCAGGTTATACATTCACAAAAACTATCTTGACATCTACTAAAATAATATTAAAGGTTTATATGAAAATAGGCAACACTACCTGGATTGAACCTAAAATATCTTTCAAAGGATCTTCATAGAACTCATCCTTTCCAAAGAACAGCAGCAATTCAAAAAAACTCCTAAAAAACAGAAGTAGTGACAAGTCAAACTAAAAACATTCATTCAAAAGAAATGAAACTACTATAAGTCTATTAACTTAAGCAAAATTAAGACTTTTGTAAATTCTAGACCCGTGCCCATGCTGGAGTCACTCAAATGTTTGGCTCATGCCCACCCTCTCTAAACACAGTTCCTCTTTCCACAGTTTTATGTCAGCCTGATCCTTTGGGCTGGATTTTGGCAGTTTCACTTCCCCACAGGCACCTCAAACACGTTTTTCACCAGGTATCAAGTTGCAAATCCAAAACTGCCACATATAAGCTAACTAGACCACATTGGCAATAATACAGTTTAGACTTAAAAGTCAACTTAAAATCCCTTCTGCCACACTTTTTTCACAAGTTCAGGACTTCAAGACTCACAGCACCTGCCTGGTCTTTTCCCTCAAGAACTCTTGTGTTCTCCATTTCAACAGTGAGCCTTCTCAAGGCCAAAGAATTTGCCACATAGGCAGCAATGTTGAGGAAGAAAGAAATCAACTGTAAAATTACTGTAGTATGCACTTTGTATAAGGAGTTACAACCAAGGAACAGCAACTTCATGAATGCAAATTCCCAACAACAGATATTTTTAAGTATGATATGCACTTTCTACTAACCCATTTGACTTCATTTCAGCCTGTCTTGCTGCAACACCCACTGAAGACTCTCTATGAACACGTTGGTTTAAAGGTATTAATAATTTTCTCTTTCCAGAACAAAAGCTTTTGAAGATTATTTTCAAAGGGACAGCTTTTGTGCATTCATCTTCTGTGTGCACTCAAATTCATACACATTCAATTTTACCACCACCAAGATTTAAGCAAATCAGGTCCATGTGCAGCAACAAGTGGTACCTCAAAAGAGGTGGCACACACAGGAGAAAGCAGGGCTGGTCCTGCTTTAAACTGACTTCTGGCCTCCACATTTTCCATCATCTTAAAATACTGGTCTGGAATTGTTTTTTTAAAAAAATATAGTGATTAAGACAACCAATCCTGAAGACAGATTTAGAAAAGCTGGTGAAAAGCAGCCTTCCAGAGCTCAGGACAACTCAGGTCTTCACTTACAACAGCCTCTTTCCATCTACTTTTTGCAATTCAATGAAATTGGCAGCTGGACCTCATGGATGTGCAGAGCAGCTGCTGTTGCTCTGCCTTGAGATTCTAAGAAATGTGATTTCTGCTAGGAAAGGGTAACAACCAGGCACTGCTTAACAAGCTGCAGTTGCTGACTGAGACAGTCAGAGCAGCAGGCAATGACTGAGCAGCTCTCAGAGGCAAAACAGCACTGAGGAAACACTCTGCCTGGAGGGTGTTTGAGGAACAGGGCTGGAGAGCCAATCCTCTGGTCTTGGAACAGAACACAATAGGAATAATTAAGATTATTCTTTTTTCCCCCACAGTGAACAAGGAGACAGAGAGGGAGAAGGTGGAAGAGAACTCCTGAAGGAGTTACAGCCCTCTTGTAGCCTACAGGGTTTTAAGGCAAGATCTTGCCAGTGCAATTTCTTTCCTGACCCCAGTCTTTTGTTGCAACTGCTCCTCAAACAAAAGGCAGGTTTTCGTGACCAGCAGGACAAGGAACTCTTTTGCAGAACAATTGAATTCACTGCACTTATCCCCTAATTTAAAATCAAACTTCAAAATACTTGAAGTTAACACGCAAAGTATTCCCACAGAACAAAGTGTAACGGTTTAAATAAAGCTAATTCAAAAAGGACACTTTAAAGCAATTTTTCCTCTAACTAGCATTTTCAGAAATACTGTGCATTAAAAAGCCCTTACTATTCACAGAGATGAAATTAAGATTTCTATAGGAATAATGGCAAAGCCTCATAAAATGTGGTTTCCTTTAGATTATACAGCAGCAATTTTTTTCCTAACCAGTAAGAAGCTACGCCAAAAACAAACCTAGAAAAAATATACTACAAATTCATTATCTTCAGTGACAGACTTTTTCTCCAGGTTAGGTTCTGGCATCTCAACTCATGCAGGGAATGAAAAAACCAACCCCTACCTAAATAAGTACTGTGTTCTGAAAAACCATTATCTCATTTCATGTTAAACAAAATTCAGCAGCATACTTGACTCTCAGGAAAGGTCAGATATGAGTCATGTCAGGACCTGGAAAGCAGCCAAACTAGAACTTAAATAATAAGACAAAACTAGTTATAGCAAGTGATGTGTGCTTGTGTTTAAATTTACTTGGACTGATTTAATAAGAATAGGACCTTGAAAAAATAATCCATAAATCAATAATGAGCTAGTGAAAGCTCTAATTTTCTTCCCTGTTAATGTACCTGCTTATCACACTCTTACAAGGCTAATAAAGGAAGCTATCAAAATATTTCTATTTCCTCATCACCCATCTCCATTCAGTTCAAATTACTATAGGCAATTCCAACTTGGACCAGTTATCTTACAACTCCCTGCAGCATTGCACATCCACATTTGTATCTGTCTGGATTTATCACATCACTGCTTTGGAATTGCTGGCGTCACAACCGACACCAGTATGGAAACCCCTGGTATTAATGCCAATACAGATGCTGCTTCATTTCATATGAATAGCAAGGCTATGAAGAACAGGAAATCAAGCAATTGTTACTATTAACAGTTTATTGTCTCATTACCAAGGAAATCTTACTCAAGCATGAAAATACAGTCAGGCTCATTTTTGCTCTCCAAGAACTAAGACTTAATATACACACGATTTTCAAAAGATATTCGAGCAAGGTTTCCCAGGTAACTGCAACTACTAAATCCTGGGATGCCTTTATATCACATCACCTGCAAAACTGTGCCAGGCAGGCAGAGTCAGAAAGAAAATAATCTGACATTCTAGAATGGAAGGAAATCTCAGTGAGTAAACTCAGCTCCAAAAACCACCAGAGACAAGGGTGACAGGAACTCAGCTACCAATTCACTTCTCAGTTATCAGGAAGTGTCCAGCCTACATACAACAAATACCTGAATTTCCACCTTTTTACCTCTCAAGCTTTCGTATTTAAAAGTCTAACAGTCCATACAAGCATGGTCTGAACTCTGAGGGTTTTTTCCTAAAAAGAAGCAACAGATCACCATGTTTTGATGTAAGTGCTGGTCAGTCATTCTCCAACACCTGAGCATTCTGGGTTTGAATTGTGGTCTTAGCATTCCATGAGCAGCCCTATGTCAAATAGTTTCCCACACACAGAACAGTGAATATCTGTGCTGAAGTTCCCCCAGCACTTAAAGACAGCAAGTATTCTGTACGTGTACCAAAGAAAGCATTGTCTCCTGTCTAATTAGCACTGACAGCTCAGCAACAGTGGAAAGGACACACAACCCAGTCCTCCTGACCAAGGAAACTCAGAGAGGAAGACAAGGAGAGCATTCCCTTCTGCTGCCCAGGTGGGGGAACAAGACATTTCCACCAAAAATTCTGACTTGAGGGACTGAGCTGTAGTTGAAAGCACCACTCAACAAGGCAGCAGTTTAAAGAGCTGGACAAATAAACCTGATTTACTCAAACTTAGACTGCAATAAAGGCAGTGCTTGGGCTTCTGTCCCCATCTGCTGAGAGGAGATCAAGTGAGTACACTGCATCTCAGCTAAGTATAATCTAATTCCCTTAAACATTTTTCTTGCTTCCATGCAGCACTGAGGTCCTGAATCCTGAAAAGCAAGGCTTTAGAACAAAAGAGAAATGGGACTTTTAGTTACCTGCTTACCATTACCTTGACACTTTCAGACCTCGTGGGAAAATCACCAACGCATCAAGAAAATTGAAATTAGAGCAAGATTTACAGTATAACATCTCTCCAGTTCTTTAAGCTGAGTGTGACTTTGGGTCACTTCACTGTATAACAAGTAATTCCCATAAGCATTGTGATGACTCAAACATAAAGATCTGTTTTAAAACAATTGACTTATTTCTTGAACACGACAAGAAAATTATCTGAAGGAATACTTAGCTTATTACATCACTAGAGGTAGAAAACTTGAGATAATTTGAAGTAATTTATTTATTGTCAAAGCTTGGTCTTCAATACTCTAAAGCAGATTTTTCTAAAAGAAGTGCATAAGGTGATCACTTATTTCTTGAGCTCATTCACTTTGCCAGAAGTGCCTTACAACAAAACTGTAACAGCCAACCTGAATATTTAACAGGGACACAAACCACTAAATTGTAGTTTTGTAACTACATGGAACTGAGGATACATCTCCTGGTAAAACCAGTCTCTTCCAAGCTCTGAGGACGTGTGACCCTCTTGCTGTTCTGACCTACATTGTAAAGGAAGCAATAAGAAAATGATGTACTTACAAAGCCAGGCTACTCAACACATACTGTACGTGCTCACATTCTGCTGGGAACGACACACAGGCAGAGGTGAAACAACAGAGGGCTGTCTGAAGCACCTGGAGCTGAGGCAAAGGAACCTGCCACCTTCCAGCATAGTCCTCCACAACCTGAGGAAAGAAACGTGGAAATAATATATTAGAATGGAAGACATTTTAGTCAGTAGTAGTTTATACTGTACCTGCTTTATCTCCCCTCCTTCTCACTCAGAAGTAGAATTTGTAACCAAAAAACTTGAGTGCTTTCTGCACAGAACTTTAGGACCCACATCATAAAAGGCACACCACAAGGGACCTAAAACTTTTCTTCTCAGGCAGGAAATACTTTCTTCTTATGCTGCACCACAGTAGATATTACACTCTGCACTTAAACACGAGTTTTTATTTGGAAGGGGATGCAAATTAGAGAGTCTCTAACAACATCCAGACATTCCATTCTAAAAACTTTCCAAGAGGGGAAAGACTAGCCTGCACTCTGCTAGCCTTTATGTCAGCAGAGAAAGGCACAAACACACCAATCACCCTTCCTTATCTGATCAAATGAGTAAGTTTGGCTTTTTTTATCCATGTGATGGAACTAAGGCTAGTTATGCCCTCATCTACACTTACAGAACTGCATCACTATTTACAGAGATATATGAAGGTGAAAAATAGATTATTTTTTTTTAATGAGAAAAGTCCTTGCCTGGTCATTTAGGCAATCTTGTTTTTATTAACAAAAGCAGATTTCTGGTACTGGCTATGCCCTCACTGGGAGGGAGGCTCAGTAACCCAGCACCTCCTGATATTTCCACACGGGTAACCCTACACTGAAATCCTCTGAAAGGCCCAGTCCATTGGGAGTTTTAGACACGAGTCCATGTCTAAAACACACAGCATCAAGTTCAGCAATAAAACAAATGTCTGTAAAGGCACCCACCCCTTCTGTGACACATCAGTCACCCTGCTGCAGCCCCCAGCAAGGAGAAGGGCAAGGGCTCTAGGATGTCTCTCCTTTAATCAACAATTAAGATGTAACTCCTGCAGTACCCTCTGAGTGGAGACTGGAAGCCAGATTTCTTCCATGCTCTGGCACAGGGCTTATCTCACTGGCCACCCATCTCAAGCACCAGGCTGGCCATCATACACAGACTAAACTAACACTCAGGATTTCTTCTTGCCTTAGAAGTCTGTGAATCCCACTTAGACTTGCCTAACTCCCCCTGAAGAAAAGGGCTTAAGCCAGCTGTATGGCTTACACTTCCAGTTCCAAAGCTGCATCCCAACTTTGGTTAAGGCTTTGTAACATGAACAGTGTCCCCTTGCTGCCATGGGACCAGTAGTATTTTGTCCCCACCAACAGCAGCTGAGATGGATTTGTATTTTGTAGGTAGATTCTGACTTTCCCATCAAACTTAGTAAAATAATTTCAGTTTGAAAAATCTGTTAGCTTAATGCAGCAAAAATCTAGGTCAACTGAAGGAGAATTAGGAGACTTGTAGACAAATACCCTTCCTCTTAAGAAGACTAGACATTTTTTAAGCTACTCCTGCCTCACACACTTATTGAGAGTTCTCTGAAATAGTTTTAACAAAGCCCTTTGTATAGGAAACCACAAAACCCCTAGAAGAAACAAAGCAGACAGAAAGAACAAACATCGTTTAGTGGTGCTAACCTCCAAATGGTCAAAGGTAGAAATAAAGCATCGGTTCCCACCATGGTGTTTCACAACACTTTGACCTGAGAGGCACGGTATAGATACATCCATAAATGATTTCAAGCAATAAAAACCATTTTGCAACAACACTGGTTTGTTTTCCTGTTTTCAGAGCCTAAAGTGTTAACTGCAAAGAACTGGAGAAAGGATTTCAGGCAGTGAGTGATTGAACTCAGCACAGAGAAGTGGGCACTGGTACTTAGGGGACAAAACTGCAATACAATGGCCTTCAAACTGACAATTACCACCCAAGAGCAAGACTGTCGTATTACAGTAGATGCTTTCATGAAAAATCACCTCAGTGCTCATCATAATGGCCCAGAGAGCAAATTAAATATGAGAACAGCAATGTAAAACAAAGCACAGGGTTCACTGCTCAAAACCACACCACAACCCCACACTGAAAAGAACCACACGCTGGTTTGCTACCTACCCATTCCTACCTCAAGATAGAGAAGGCCTTTAAAAAAGCTTTGAAGGAAGGCAAGAATTGCTAAGTAGCAAAAATAAATTTCACATGCAGCCAACTAGGACACTTCAGGTAGTAAAGAAAAGACAGATGCAGGGGGGACACCAAACAAGGTCAGCAAGCAGGACCAAAATAAAGAACAAGAAGTAGTTTTTCACACGGCGTGCAATTAAGCTGTGGAGCTCCTTTCTGAAGTGGAATTTCTGGCTACAGGAATTGAAAGAGGCTGCAGGAGCTGCAAAAGATGTCCACCAGAAGTTCCTAACGACAGTAAATAAGCCAAACTGAAAACAGTTACAGAGGGAAAAGCTACTCTATTTGCTCATCTCATTCTTCAGCTAGGCATAGGTGAACTTGTAGTAATATTTTGGTCCTAATGTCAGTGTAGGACCAGTGCAAATAACCAGCATCCAAAAGCTCATGCTGATCATAATAGTTAGACACTGTAGTCTTGAAAAGGTGCACCCCAAACTGGTCAGGAAGAATAAGAACAGCAAACTTGTTTCCTAATATGGGTATCTGAAACATTCATCAGTCCCAGGAAAACAAACCAAAAAAAAAAAGCTATCATCAGTCAACTCTCAGCAGCCTTGCAACAATCACCAGTAAAAGATGGAGGGATGAGGGTAGGTGGAGTAAAAGCTAAACTAAGTAAAAAGTAAATTTCAAAGCACACTCCACACACATTTTATACGGAAAGGGGGCTGGGGAATAATGTACATTTGTTTTAAAATGCTCTGTATACTTTAATGTCTGCTTTTAAGGCATCTCATGAAATAACTTTTTCTACAATAGAAATCAACTCCTTTTTTTTGTTCAAAATACTCAACATGCCATGCTTTGAAACAGAACTGCAAGGCAGAACAAAGGTAAAGGTTTATAGCAAAAAAGAGCCCCCAAAACAGCAAAAAACCCCAACTTTACCATTTCTCAAGGAAAACAAGTTGAAGGGCCATGCATATATTCACCCACATTTGTGAAGCTGTATCATCAGAGCACTTCAGGAAATCAGACAGATTATGATGCTTCAGTCCTAAATGTTTTATATCAAGTTTATTGGCACATTTACAACAGGTTAATTTCAATATAATAAAGTCAGCCAAACAAGAACCACAGAACACTGTCAAGCCTAAGTTCCTTGTCCAGTTAATAGTGCAGAAAGTCAGAAGGGAGGCAACATTTTCATGTGATTTTTCTGCAACAATTCCCTTCACTCACTCTTTGCGTGCAATATTTAACTTTGGTTTTTTGGCTTTTTGTTTTCCCTTTCTCATTGAGTGCAACGGTACTAAAATGGAGATTTTCTGACACCAACCCCCCAGCTCAGCTCTCCCTTTCTCCCACACCAATATACTGCTTCCCCCTCTTTAAAATGTTTGAATAACTCAGAGCAAAATCCATGACTCAGACGTGTCCCATTAAGTACAAAATCAAGAGCAGACTTATCAGAAGTGTCTAAGCACAAAGCTAAGGCAGCTAACTCCAAAAATAACAAGGCAGTAATTAAAGACCTGAACCCATGAAAAAATAACTTCCCAGAATATTATGTTTTAACTGATTAAACATACACATATTTTAAGTGACTAAATATGCACATAGAAAGTTACTGGACTACATTCCAAAGAGAAATAGCATTGCAAATGACTAGATTTGTAAATATACACAGCAACAAATGTTTTCTGCAGTGTTAGGCCTGAAGTTTCTACAACCTCTCCTGTTCCTCTCCACAACAAAAACAGGAACTACAAATCCCACCAATTTTAAAGGTTTGAAATCCTAGTAATGACACATGAAGTTACTGCCCTAATTCCTTGTGAGATTTAACAGTAAAGGAAGTCACCACAGGATTAAAACCACAACAGTTCTGTGAGCATTTCTGCTTATAGTTTTCAGACAAAGAAAGCTTGTTGGCAAATTTAGTGGTTGTCATTTGTTATAATAAACATACACAGTGGTTGTCACAGGAGAGGATGAACCAAAAAGGATTCAAACTGCCAAGTGAAAAAGAGGCAAGCTTAGGGGAAAAAAAAGTTTCCTGAAAATTAAAAACCATAATTAAAAGCAACACCAAGCATTGTTGCCTGATCAGCAGAAATACCAGAGCAGCTCAGATACCAAAGTTCAGCTCTAGAAGAGAACTTGAGTAATACTACATTTACTCTACCTGGAAACACCACAGGAAATAATCAGGTTTTTTTTCTTTAATTGTCTTCTTAGCCTGTTTAGTGGATAGTGAACATTTTGTTCTGTTTGCAAAGTGTCTCCTTACAAATAAGGACTTCATTATCCAAATAGCAGTAAAGGCCTTCACATTTTAGGGTAACATAAAACTTTAAAATTGTTGCATATAACAAAAAAAAGTAAGAAACTGCTTTACTGCAATTCACATGTGAATATTACATAAGGAGTAACCAAACATAATCACATTTCTGGCAAAAGAAAATACATCACCCAGCAACAGTGTGACACATCCTAGGGGAAGTTTGTGCCAAAGCTCTACCCTTAACTCTAAATGTTTTCCCCCCACCCTTAATCACTGAAATCTCATTCCCTGAGCCTGCTTGAGGCAAGAACAGCACCTCAGACTGGGTTCCACATGCCCATTACATTTAGCTACCCAAAGAGATGTGCAAAGTTACAGTCTGTCACTTCTACGACTGCAAGAATTACATATTAATCCTAGAAAAGCAGTTTGGGCTGACTGCAGCACTGTAGTAAATGTGCTTATGCAAGATTTATGACTCAAAGATACTTATATTTAAAAGTTAAAATAGTTCTCCTCATCTTCTGATTGGCACCCCCCTCCCCAAAAGAAAGTCAATTAATTAAAGGAATTGAAATATGAGAGAACTGACAATCTTGTGAAGACACACAACTGCTCATGTCCACATCCACTAGTAAAACACAACGTATGACATGTTTCAGTCAAGAAGTACAATTATTTACTTCCCTCTACTGAAGAAAATTAATTAACTTTTTGATTTTTGCATTACCTGCTGCGCTAATTGTGCCTTCTCTAACTTGAATGGCTCCAGACAGACAGAAGCTTCATTCAACTGAGATCCTTCTTTTAGGTGTAAAAACCTGCCACTCCTTTATAAGTTACAACCCTGATATATTTTTCCAAGCCAAACTCACGAGCTTATTTTCATACATAAAGTACACTTCAAGAAGAGGTGTTAAAACCTGGAGAAGCAGCAATGCCAAGAAGTTTGAGAGTGTCCAGTGGGAAAGTTCCAAAGAAGTGAAAGGAGAAAAATGTTAAAAAGATTAAGAAAAGGCTACATTGTATTTGTACATTTGTACAATGTTTCTTTTTTAAATACTTTTGAAAACACTAACTCCTTAATGTAAAACGGGGAAATGATTTCTCAGGGTAAAGCTAAAAGGACAGGCAGGAGAGCTGATGAGAATGACAAATCACGACACAAGAAGAGATGGTTAAAAATTACAGATTCTGTCTTCTCAGAAAAATAAGCTTCAAAGATATTGAAGAACTCACTTTTCACTACTAGGACTCATGTGAGCAAGACTTTTGCTGCTAAACTTTAAAATAATATATGCAGATCAAACATGGATCCCAGAGGTCCAAAATGCAATAAAAGTCATAACCTAAAGGTTTGGGATGGTTTTGTTTGGAGGTGTTTTTTGTTTGTTTGTTTTTAAATAAAATATAAAAACAACTCAACCATTATTGACTTGAATTCCAATGCAAGAGACAAATACTTTCAAATTTAAGCACCAAGCAAAAAGCGTGGAAATGTATCAATCCTAAATCCAGAAGCACAAAAATCCCAAGTTGTATATTTGTCTACTTTCATCACCACAAAGCAAGAGAGGTAAGGGTTGAGTCACACACCCCTGCAATTTTGTCTGCTAAAATAAACCCAGGAAACACCACCTTCTCTAGAGCATTACTAAATTTTACTCCTTACCTTCTGAGTTGAGAAGCCCCAGAATTATTTTCCCAGCAGTGACTCAAGATACCACCAACTAATGTCAGCAAAGGAGGTAATCTTTATTTATTTCAGGCAGGCTGTAAGCTGATGCCACAGTCAGAGCAGATCAAGGAGGATCTTCTAGGTACAAGCTTTCAAATGTCTTTAAACTTACAAAGTAGCTACAGGTATCTTGTTCTTTTGCTTGACAAAGTTGGGAACAGTACACTTGCTTTTCCCAACATCCAAGTGGGTTTGGAACTCCACGAGTAAGAAATGCCACATCAGCAAATTTTAGGAAGTAACAGAAACAGCTGGTGAGATGCATAAACTGGGCCCTTGATTCATCTTCCAAGCGTCTCTTTTCAGTTCCAGCCATAGAAATCTTCGTTTTTGCTTTCTGCATGTCACCAACCTCAACTAACAATCTAAAAAGACATTTTATTCCACTTTGCCCTGAGAGATTCAGGCTGGAATGACTCTGCATGGCCACCTGTATGAACACCTACAACACACAGACCCCCAAACTCCTCACGGCTTTAGAGATGTCACGTTCCAACCTGAATCACTACATTGTGATTACTTGTGTATTTGTGGAAAAGGCTCTGATAACCCTGTCTTCTTTTTTAGCTGTTACTTCATCGATCTGAAAGAAGCTGAGCTGCCCAAGAGAGCTGAATCTGGCTGTTTAAAGCAACTTTTATACCTTTTTACACAATTCAAGGATTAAAGCTGGACACATCGATGCTTTCAGGTCTAAGCCACTCTCCTACTCTCCAAGATGAGTAAGAGATCCTCACTTCTGCCTACAGAAAACAGATCCACAGACTGAAAAATCTTTATTTACACCTTGCTTCCTTTCTCCTGTAGCTCTGAGAGATGTGCATGTGCAAATACCTCACACAGTAGCAAAACTATAAGCAATCCAAAAAACACTATTTTCAGGTGAAAGCTTCATTACTATGACTGAAGCACAGCCCTAGGATTTAAGAGGTTGTTACTCTGAAAATAAAAATGTTTCTTTTGGGTAGTTCAAACCCATGGCACCATCACTAAGCAACTATTTCTACAACTGCTGTTCAACTTCCAACACAAAAACAGGAACAGAGGAAGCAAACTAGGACATTTAGAAGTGCCAAATGGCTATAAAGACAAGCAAAAATGTGTTATCAGTGCAGAGTGGAATGAGGTGGAAATCTGCACAACTGCCACTATGTCCTTCAGAAGATCTGGATAGAACAGTACAAAGCATCAGGCTCTGATATAAACCAGATATAAAGGAAAAGTTGCATTAAAAAAGACATGGTGGAGGAAGAAATGAAACTAAATCTAAACAAGCAACACAGTGTTTAAGGGAGATGATTTTTTCTTTCCAACAAAAGTTATGAGAAAGAGATGACCTAAACATGATACTCTCTGAAGAAAAAATATGCTTTATCCCTCATTAAGGCCTCATTAAAGAGGCTGAGAGTTCTGTAAGTACAGGTGGATACAGGCCAGGATAATTACACAGTCACTCCCACGAGGGTGAGGGAGCTGATGGGCAGCACACACAACTTCATGTGTTGTCAAACCACAAATGTCACACTGTGTGTCACAGCACTGCACCACACCCCTTAAAGTCTTGCATTTGTGTAGTTAAACCAAAAGAAAAGTCCATCGCTAAAAAAGATGCTTAAAGAAAACACAGATTGTATGGAGCCAGCACATGGCTGCTGCTCACACCAGGCTAAACTTAAACAAAACAAGCGAACAACCTAAAAATCCCTGGTGACAAAGTGTTAATATATTCATTTACTTTCACCACGATTACTTAAACTGTGCACTGTTAAAAAGAAAACTTACAGAGAAAAGAAACAGAGCCCTTTCCACGCTCAAGAGCACTGGCTGCCCATGTGGAGAGTTCATCAGCTCAGAGCATAACAAAGTAGGGGAGAGGGCTTGGCAGGTTCCACACAAAAGAAACTGCGGGAGAAGTCAAGGTCAAATGGTTTGGATACTTTACCACTAATCACTGTGATACGACTATTTCCCAGGAAAACTCTTCCCCTGGCCTTGTCCTCTTCTGTTCCCCGCTAATTCCCAGCTTTGTCTGGGACATGGGATTGGCATTAGCATATGAAGCTCTCACCCTGCCTGCACTTCCTCCTTGAGGCAACAAATTCGCCATGCACTGAGCAGAGAGAGAAAAATTTAAGAGGAAACCCTCGGTGTCCAGCAGAATGAAATGTCTCTCCAGCCAGCCAGCGTAAACAAACACGGCCGTGGCTCCTTTCACGTGCAGTTCACACCCATCCTTCCAAAAACATCCCCTTCTCCTTTCACTGGCTCCACAATTTTTCCTCAGACAACCAAGTTTTTCGAGATCATTGAAGAGAAAAATACAAAAGGAAAAGTAAACCCAAAAAGCAACCCTTGGACTTAGCGAGCAGTTCACTACCCGGGTATAATATTATTATTATTATAACATTAGTATGATTTACACATCACAGCAAACAACATTTCCAACAGATGCTTCCCTGAATGGCCAAAACAGGAACAAAACAACGGCACAGAAACTTATTTGTTTAAATTGCAGAGAACGACCCCAGAGGTGAGCTGAGCAGCCAAAACCTTGATGAGATGAAGCAGTTCTATACAAAACAACCCCTGTTATACCCTATATAAAACAACCTCCATTATATCCTATGTAAAACAACCTCCATCATATCCTATATAAAACAACCTCTAGTATATCCTATGTAAAATAAACTATATTATAGTCTATATAAAATCTCTCTATTATAGCCTACATAAAATATCCTCTATTATATTCTATGTAAAATAACTTATATTCCATATAAAATATTCTCTATTATATCCTACATAAAACAACCTCTATTATATCCTGTGTAAAATAACTTATATTCCATATAAAATATTCTCTATTGTAGCCTATATAAGATATCCTCTGTTGCAGCCTATATAAAAAAACCTCCGCTGTATTCTATATAAAATAGCCTCTAATATATCGTATATAAACGAGCCTCTAGACCGAGTCTGGGCAAACACCACGACAGCCCAGTGTAACCCACCCTGCACCAGCAGCTGTAGGTGGAGCAGCTCCACAGCCCCCAACCTGTTGTTTCTGCCTACTTCGCAGGGCACCGATGAGAGGGGGGGGCGAGAAAACCGAGAAAACACTTTTAGAATTAAAAAGAAACCCCATGAAAATTGTGAAACAGCCTGGCCTGACTCAGCTGCCGGGGCGGCCGTGGCCGCCAGCCCCACACGTGGCCCTGCCTTGCCCTGCCTGTCCCTGCCTTGCCTTGCCTGTCCCTACCCTGCCTCACGGGCCCTCACGCTGCCCGGGCCGCCCCTTCCCCGTGCGGTGCCCCGGGCGCCGGTGCGGCCCACCTGGCAGAAGCGGCGGCAGTAGTACTGGCTGCGGAGGAGCGCGGGCAGCCCCTGCGGCAGCCCCGGCGCCGCCAGCGCCTCCAGTTCCTCGCTGAGGCGCTCCGACTCCTGGTCGCTCTCGTCTTCCGCCATGGCGGCCCCGCCGCCCCGCGCGTACCGAGCGCCCGCCGCCCCGCCCCGCCCCGCCGGAAGCACCGCCCCCCGCGCCCCCTCCGACAGCGCTCATTGGCGAATGCACCCTGTCAATCACCGCCGCTGACCCCGGTGGCCCCGCCCTCCCGCTGCGATTGGTGCGAGCGCGGCCGGGCCTCTCCGTCTATTGGCTGACTGCCTTGTCTGTCACGCCGGGCGCCGCGCCCTCCCGGGGAGACGCCCCCTCCGCCGCGCGCGCGGCCCCGCCTCTGCGCGCTGCCCATTGGTCGGTTTCGCCGTCAGTCTGCAAGGGAGGCCAATGGGAGGGCGCGGGCGGAGGGGTGGGCGGGGCCGCGCGGCGGCGGCGGCGGCGCGTCCGGCCCGGCCCGGCCCGGCCTGAGGGAGCGGCGGCGGCGGGAGCGGCACCGGGAGCGGCACCGACGGGGGTAACGGGGACAGCGGGGACAGGCACGGCGGGGAGGCCGCCCGGCAGCGGGCACGGGGCCGCGGGGCCTGCCCGGCCAAGCCCCGGCCACACCTGCGAGGCCCGCGGGAGGCGCCGGGCCCGGCCCTCGGCCTGGGCGGGCAGGGAGCCCAGAGGGAGGGAGGGAGGGGGGTGGCTCCCGGGGGTAAAACACCTCCCCACGGCGGCCCTGAGAGGTGGGAGAGGGGGTTGGAGCCGTCAGCAACAGGTTGGTGGTGTCAGGTGAGGGCTCCGCTCCCGGCTCGGGGAACTCCACATAAATTGAGTGAGAGCAGCAAAAACAATAAGGAGGGGAAGGCAGGTTGGTGCTGGGAGAAGGTGTGTTGTGTCTGTGGGGTGGGGGAAGGTGACAGCTCTGGGGAGCAGCAAACAGCAATAAAATCATGATAATAAAATGGTTAGGGGAGCAGGGAATGCAGAGATCTTTGTCTCCTTTTTTCCAGAAGTTTACAATGTTTTCATTTAGCAATGGCCAAAAAAAAAAGACAGTTTTGAAGACTGAATTATTATTATTATTATTATTATTATTATTATGTAGCATGGTGCTGGTCCAGGCAAGGCTTACAGCAGCAAACAGAGTGAAAAAAATTAACTAGGAGAGTGGCTGGCACCAAAATCTTTGTCTTCTTTTTTTTTCAGAAGGTTACAGTGTGTTCGTGTAGCAATGTTTTTTTTAAAAAAAAGACTGTTTTGAAGACTGAATTATCTATTCCTTTAGTTCCAGGGCGAGCAAAAGACATTCTGGACAGCAGAAAGGGCATTCAGTCTGTTTTTAAAGTGTTGCAATAGCAAACTGTGGCAAAACAAGGGCAGAGAAGTGTCCCCAACTCTCAGTCTGCCTCTTCAAAACTCTTCAAAGCATTCATGCCATAAGCAAATAGCCAGGCAACATATTATAGACATATTTTGGAAAATACTTAGAAGAAACACTTGTTGCCTTTTTTTTGATTTTGAGGAAATGGGTAGTTAATGTGATGACCACTCGTTTTGCTCAGAAAACCTCAGACCTGAACAGAGCTATTACTTGTCCTCAACTTTACCTTGGGAAGGCCTGTAATTATCTTAGCTGAAATTTACACCAGCTACTCCGTACCCGAACAGTCAAAAGACATACAGGTCTGGTTCAATTTCAGTGCCCTTGATGAGGTCATTGCCTGCTTTGACAACGTGCTCTAGTTGAGAGTGATGTTAGAAGTGTCCACCTCTCTGAGTTATCACTTACCTTCCTCAGAGGAGTTGTCATCTCAGAAAATACAGTTTCTTATTTTAAACTGAAATGTTTGCAATTTCCAGTTCCCACCAGGCTGTCCCAGCAGGCTCCAACAGCAGTGACAAAGTGCTTTGCTTTAGGCTCCAAGTTAAGGTTCAACCTAATAGTTGTGGTTTGAGCTGGAGCAAAAGCAAAGGATGTTTCCAAACAAGTGCTGACAAAGCTCATGTTTGGTTTGGGTTGGGTTTAGTGTCTTCTTTTTGTCTGGGGAAGAAGGGGGGTTTACTGGCTTTTATAAGTGACAGTAGTGGTCTTCTTGCCTGCAGTTTGGACAACTGAACTTCTGCTAACAGAATAAATACATATTTTCAGGAAATAACCAGACAAATGCTGACTCAACTTAATGAAAACTGT
Organism: Anabacerthia variegaticeps; assembly: GCA_035583185.1. Classification (NCBI taxonomy): domain Eukaryota; kingdom Metazoa; phylum Chordata; class Aves; order Passeriformes; family Furnariidae; genus Anabacerthia; species Anabacerthia variegaticeps. The sequence goes on along the minus strand of JAWWEW010000001.1, from coordinate 2,412,165 downwards.
CAGATGCATTGAAAATACTAAGAAGAAAGCATCCTTTATCCTAAAGCATCAAGTATTAAAAATGTCTTCAAGAAAAGCAAAAAGCCTCTCTATTTGACTTTTAAGTGATGAACAGGTTGAGTTCTGAGGGTTGAGCTGAGATGTAGAAACTAAAAAGTTCTTTGCTCTGAACCATAAGAAATTTCACTCTCCCATTTCTTTAGACTTTAAAACGAAGAGTCTTTCAGTAACAGTTTCTCACATGCACCTTACACGTAATCAATGATCTCTTAGATGTCAACAAAGTGCTGTAGTGGACACCGACTAGAGCGCCCCCAGAGCACCCTTTGACAGCAGTTTGGTTTCTTCCAGCTGTGCCTTGCTGGAGGCAGCGATGGAACGGTTTGGGGTGAAGTCGGCGCCGTCGCGGAACCGCTCCAAGACGGCGCTGTACGTGACGCCGCAGGACCGCGTGAGCGAGTTCGGCAGCGAGCTGCACGAGGACGGGGGGAAGCTCTTCTGCACCTCCTGCAACGTGGTGCTCAACCACGTCCGCAAGTCTGCCATCAACGACCACCTCAAGTCCAAAACACACACCAAGCGGAAGGCGGAGTTCGAGGAGCAGAACGTCAGGAAGAAGCAGAGGACTCTGACTGCCTCCCTGCAGTGCAACAGCACGGCCCAGACAGAGAAAACCAGTGTCATCCAGGACTTTGTGAAAATGTGCCTGGAAGCCAACATCCCTCTGGAGAAGGCTGATCATCCCTCGGTGAGAGCCTTCCTGTCCCGCTACGTTAAGAACGGCAGTTCCATACCCAAGTCAGACCAGCTAAGGAAAGCATATCTGCCTGATGGGTATGACAATGAGAACCAGCTCCTCAACACTGAAGACCGCTGAGAAGGAAATGTTTTCATCATTGTTGTGAAGTTTTACATATTGATGGTGTGGTTTATTTTTATATTCATGCATATATACAGTGTTACATATTGATTTTACAAGCTATTTTGTATTATTGTAGAAATGACAATCTATTCCTGGACTTAGTGGTGTGCCACAGGTTGTTGCTAACCCTGCTGTAGACTCCTGAACTCACGATGAATGTAGGGAACATTCCTGGCATACACCTTATTATCTCTGCTCAGTCCAGCTGTAACTGACCCCAAGGGAAAGGCACTTGGATGGAGGACCTCACCTACATGAACAGTGCATCTGAATATCCGTGGAACATGCTGTGGTAGGGATTGCTAATCATGTCAGTGGATTGCTTTGTCCAGTGTCCTGTCCACGAGTGACCAAGAAGTGGTGCTGCACGTTTGAACTGCAAGGAGCTGTAGAATGGTTAGTTAAAACATAACTACTCTGTTGGGGGAGGACTGTTGCAAATTTCTATTCAAGTTTGGTTTACCTTTTAAAATGGAAAACATTTTTTCTTCTACAATACTCTCTTTGGTGCAACTGTGGATGTATTCATGAGCTTGAATAGCCAGTCTCTTGTACTGACCTCTGAGCTCCACAAGTCTCACAAGGCTGGGAGTTCTGCAGGTTTGTCATGTCTGCATTTCCAAAATCACTCTTTCATTGTCTGGGTTTAACATGCCCCCTTCAGTGTCAGTGCCAATCTTTGAAAGCTGAGTAGACAAACCAGTAACTGAGTGTGGTTTGCAGTGCAGCTGCTGGCAAGTGAAACTTGTGCTGGACCAAGTTCTTAGGTGAGGGGATTAATGGTTTTTCCTACTAGCAGGACAAAATCTAAATTGGGGCGAGGGGAGACACTAAATTGTGGAGTGGAGAAAGCTTTTGCACAGGAGAAGAGACTCCTCCATGTTTCTCTGAAGGTCCTCTACATCTCTAGCCTTTGTCATCAGCCTTTCAGTCAAGGGAGGTAAAGTGATTAAAGTAGTTTTTAAAGTAGTTACTGCAAAGACTATTCAATACCTGTAAGCACAAGTAGGAAAGCGTTTCTGCTTAGAAGCTATACTGGAATTACAGACCTGGGCTGTATTTCTTACTCCGTGCCATGGCCACATCTATTGGACTGGCTAAAAGTTGAATAGGAAAATGGAGAATTTCAATCATGTTGCCCTCTCCAAAAACTACTGAATGTTACTGAGCTGTTCCAAATTCTTATGCCAAACAGTCCACCTGATGCAAGTGCTCTAGAAGAAACGAGAGTTCATTGTGCACAGTGCTGGAATACAACTGACTTCTGCCTGCTCTGGATTTCCTTGAGATGCCAAGCATCTTCTGGTAGCACAGAGATCCTCCCACTCAGTGGACACAGTGGTGTAAACATGCTTTAACTCCCCTGGGCGGAGCCAGTTGTCCAGCTGCCTTTCCCCAGCAGAGTTTCACAGTATTTCTTTTATTCCCGATATTTACAGCAGTACTCAGTAGTTGCTAAAGAGAGACAAAGCAAGCAGATTGTTTTGTTTCTGTAATTACTTCCCTAGCTGTTTCTAAAGCAGTCTCCTTTGCTGGGCTGAGAGAGACTTACATGCTTGATAACAACTGGGTTTTTGTGCACTTAGCTTCTGAGGAAATGCACTTGTGTTACATGTCCTGCTAAGAAACGCTCTGGAAGAGATGGCCAGAGGGAAAGGCAGGAGGCTGCCTATCCCTGTGCACCAGTGCAGGGGTGCTCAGGCCAATTACTGCCCCTCTGGCACTCCTCAGAGCCACAGCAATCCCCTCAGTTGTGTTGATTGCTGGTCTGGAGCTCCAGACAGATATAACAGGAGCAGTTTTCTAATCTAATCCTAACTAACTATCCAAATATGCCTTCCAAAATATCATTTGCTTTTGCACAAGCTTGGGTTTAGCTTAAAATGAACTGCCTTGTGCTACAACTCTTCTGTAAATTTTCTCAAGCCAAGCCTTTTCCGTCCTGACGGTAATTGGAAAGTGTTCTCTAGCAGCTGCTGTTTCATTACAGTGAAACAACATCCTCACTTTCACTTTTTATTTTTTTTAAACCTTATCAATGGAAGCAAATGGAAAACAATGAAGTTTTGAGAAAAGAGGCTTCCATTAAACAAAACCATCTAGAGAAAACAGGGTGATTAAAAGGTGTGACTTTGGGCCAGTTAGCTCAGCTTTTGCTGATGTGGGATTTTTCAGGCTGCGCCCCATAACAGTTTTATATCAGATACAATGTTGTATGTTTTTCCCTTGACTGACAAACTGACAGATATTTTGAAAAGCTTAATGGTAACATTAGGTAGGGTCTTCCACAACTTTAAAAAAAAAATCAAGTTACTTTTACAGTTTTAAATAAAAATCTAAAAGTTGGCAACATCAAGAGGTTTTGTTAAAAAAAGAGAAACCCAATCATGCTCAATAAGGCAAGGGAGTATTAGAATACTTAGTTTCTCAAAAGCTTACTCTACTTATAAAGCAGTCTGTGTACAGAGATTTACAGAATTAGTACAGTTCTGTAAATATTTTCATTAATTCTTCTAGTACCAATTTATTTTTGTGCAGAATCACTGCAGAGGCTTCCAGGCTGGTGAGGAACCCTGCGTAGCCACAGGCTACCAACTCATAACTTGGAAGCAAAAGCTGGTTGTCATCCTCATAATTTTCAATGTAATGAACTTAATTCCAATGCACAGCAATTTGGGGGATGCTGGTGTCTTAGTAACAGGATATTTTCATTTAAGAAAGAGCCACAGCATTTTTCAAGCTTTTGGAAAATCAGGATGCCCATCCATTGCAACCAACAGTAATGATGGATTAAAACAGTAAAAAATACAGCACTTCCAGGTGATCTAGAAAGAATAATGAGTAGTTTATAATCATGAACATAACCCAAATCATCAGACTGTTCTACTTGTGGAGAAAATAAGTGTCAATACTCCCACTCAGTTGTGGAACAGAGTCCTGCAAACACTCACATTTAGTGCATAATTTTGCCAGTGTGGCTACAGTTGGATAAATCATAACCCTTTAATTGCTGTTGATCTGAGGGAAGATTTACAGCAGGAGTTTTCTGGTGCATCTGAACTAATAACTAAATCCTGCATCAGAGGCTGTAATTAAGTTGTCTTATCAGTCTCCATGGGGTTTTAATTTCTTGTGCAAGAACACTGCATTATTTTTCTATGTATTTCCTGTAAAGAAGAGTACTTCCAGAAGTAAAGGGAGTATGGTAGCAATGGCTGCTTTTCACTTTACATACTTATGTAGGGACAAGCTATAAGGGATACTTTTTGCCAGGTGGGTTTATTAATATATTTAAACTCTAAATGTAATATTAAAAACAAAAATAAAAATAACAAATATTTTCTTCTCTGACCATATACTTAAATTAGTTGAGTCAACTTGCAGCTAAAGTTACTCCCAAGTGCTTTTCTTGGAATGACACTTTCAAAGAGTAAAATGCTTCAAAATTTTTGATCCTTGTGAAGCCTCTAATGTGGCAGGTGTTTAGGGGAGGTGAAACATTCAACACAATGAAAGGGGAATCTGTTTTTCAACTGAGAGAGAAACTTGTTGTGCAAAGTATGGAATATTCTCATGATAGAAGGGCTATTTTTAGGCAGAGCCCCTTTTAACAGTTCTGTTGAAGTAAACAGTGAAATGCTCCCTGCAAGGTTTTGCAACACAGTGAGCTGCTTTTCAGGAAAAACAAAACAAAACACAAAAAACAAAGCTGGAAGTTTGGCAAGGATAATCTCTATTTATATTTGCATATAAAGAGAGGCAAGACTCGCTGTTGCATTCACATTGTACTCACTGCTACTTAACTCTTTGTGTAATTTGAGTGCTTGTTGTCTTTGTACAATTTTAAGGTTGTGTCTAACTTTCAAAATAAATTTTTTTTAACAAAGCTTCTCACTGTAATAGTGGTATTAGAGATTAGTCCCTTTTGGTCTAGTGAAGATGCTTGATTTTTGGTTTGGAGGTAGGGATGTTTTGCTGATGGTAAGTGGCCACAGAAATGGTTTTATTTAAAAAAGTCATGAACTTCTGATTATTTACCAGAGTAAGGCTGAAAATATCTGGGTCCTGCAGTGCCACAAGACTTACTCTGGTTTTACTGTCCCAACAGAAAGTGACTTAAATTTTTATATTAAAACAAATTTTCACTTGGTAATGGAAAGTGGTCTCTTTAAAAACAATAATAAAAAAGGTATTCCTTTTTGATAGAATTTCTGCATGATCTCTTACTTTGCCAATAAAGTGGATAAAGAACCTTTGGTAGTTCACATAGAATGGTGTAATGTAAGTTACTAGAAATGCATTGTGACAGGAGAAATGAAGGAACCCACATTCTGTTGTTGTAGCTCACGGTGATATCAAAGCGTAGATTGAAGCAGCTGATTTATCTGTGCAGTCACACTGCAGTCTGGCTCAGGACGGGGGAGTGACAACCTCTGTTCCCTGACAAGCATGTGGCTTTCTTCCTGGTGACAGGAATTCCCTGATTGTTCCTTCTGCTGTCAGTGAACACCCAGTGAAATAATTGTGAAGTGTTTTGACATTGCAGTAAATGATCCTCTCAGGAAGGGCTTCTGCAATGTGGAATAATCAGGTCTTTCCAAACTGGCTGCAAAAAGGTCGCAGTTTGACCTCTGTCTCCCTTAGGGACTTCATAAAAATGGAGCAAATAACATCAGCCCATCAGAAATTATCAAGGTGGATTTGACTGTTTACACATTCTGAATTCTTACCTGCCTTGACATGATGGATCAACAGTAAAGTCATGCAACCCCTTGACTGATGAATTTATTAATCATTACTCTCTCATTTTCAGCCATTTCCAGGTCACAGCACAATAAGACCAGGTGCTTTTTGTTACCCTTATATGAAATGGAAAAGCAGAATAAACATACCCTTTTGTAAAGTTTTCTTGTGTGGACAATTCCTCTATGAAACAGCACATGCAGACTTGCATAGTCAATGTATTGGTAAGGATTTGTGTGGAAGCTAATGCAGAACTGGGTGGAACACACATTTAAATTTCAGGAATCAGGCCACGCTAACTTCTTAAAATGACACTTTTCTAACTGATCCAAGGCACCTCAACCCGTATCCAGGGTGCAGGAGGATGAAGAATAACACAACTGCTTTTAGCCACAGTTGTATTGGTAATTAGGTTTGACATTTGGCATTTACACTGGCGGGGCAGCAGAGACTGGAGGAGAGACACTTCTGCTTATGGCAGGTAAGGATTTATTTTTTTTTTTGCCCATCCCACCACTCTCACAAGGGGTTTGGAATGTGTGGGTCATCTGGTGGTGGCCACCTCTCTCATATTCAAAAGCAGAAAGGGCAGGCTGTGAGGAAGGACACAGGGAGCTACTGCAGCTCACTTGAGGACACCATTGAGCAGTTCTGTTCCAAGCTGGAAGAAAAGTAATTAGGGGCTTTAGAGGTTCTCAGGAGGGTTTTGTTATATTGGTTTGCCTCAAGTGGTTTTTTAATCTGCCCTTCAGTGTACAAAATAGCTCTCAAATTCAGTATTGGATTTCACTGGAGTAAATGAGGCCTTCTCACCTTAATTCTTCTATAATCAGCTTTAAATGGCTTCCTCCCTCCCCTTATTTCTGAAGCCTGTCATTACCACAAGACAAATCCAATAGCTACAGTACCCATGCTTCCACTTCAGGAAGTGTTTCATGTGCAGGAAAACCCTGAGTAGGGTCTTAGCCAGCTCTGTGGGGAAGGAACTGATGCCCCTTGTGATGAGAAAGCGTTCAGGGCCAGGCTCACACTGCCCTCCAGAACCTGTTCTGAGATTTAACAAGGGTTAGCCCATCTCATTACACTGAAATTGTGTAGTAAATAATTCTGATGAAGATCCTTTTTCTGATCATTTGGAAGAACAAATGATTCAGTTTATATAAATATTCTCATTTTGCCAGTCCTCAAAACCTGTGGGCCCAAGTGGTTCAGTCACACCTCTGTAATTTCTTAAACTCTTGACATAATCCAAGGCTGAGATTGAATCCAGCTGCCCCCAGACTCCTCTCTGAGAAGGGGTTTAGACACCAAGGGAGTCCTTTCTGCACCTGTGACTCAACAATGGCTTTTAAATAAGTTTTGTCCAAGCCTTCCACTCCCACCCAGGACACTGGAAGCACTGTGGGAATGCTGTGTCCCCCTGTGTGGTTGCAGAGCAATGCCTGATCCCCTGCAACCAGGAAAAAAGCAACCCCAAAGCACCACCTTGGCCTTGTGATATCATAAAAGTAGAAAAGCTCACAGGAATGTCTCAAGGTGGGACTACAGTCCTAAGAAGAACACATGAGCAACTCAGACTCTTTGCTACTTTCAGGAAAAAACCCTACCAAAACAAACAAAACCCCCCAAACAAATAAACAGCTACAAACAACCAACCCCAGAGCAACCACCCTCCAAAGCAGGAGGGACATAAAGGAAGCAATAATGTATCAGCAGTGACAGTAGAAGTCTCATTTACCAAAGCCTTTTTACCAAAGTAGAGATGTGCCCAAGCTATTTACTATTAAAAATACCAAGTGAAGAAGCCTCACAATCTGTATAGAGTGTGCAGACAGGGAGTGTGTCCTCCTTCCTGCTGCTCCAGCCCACCTCACCTCTCCCAGAAGATGGATGGATGACAGCTCAGAACGCTTCCACAAAGCCACCAAAAAGGAATGGCCCTACAAAGCCAAACTCGAAACACATGGAACAGGCAAAACCTTGTTTTATGGAAAAAGCTTCAATCTGTAGCAAAGGACTCAGCCCAAACCAGCTTGTCTAACGAGAGTACAGAGGTTAAATACAGAGTGCTAACACCACATTTTGCTGGCATAAGCTTTGGGGGACTGGGCATCAACACAGGCAGAAATTGCTGTGGCAGGAAACCTCCCTGGAATAACCAGATTTTCTGAGCCGGACGTGCATTCACCACTAGGTGTCTTCCCTCCACAGCAATGCAGTGGAGCCAATGGGTGTTTTCCTTTATAAATATTTCCCATTTAGACCGGATTGGGATTTTTGTAAGGCTCTTTCAGTTTCTCACAAGCATCATGATGATTCTCCTCTGACCAGACACTTCCAAACACAAAATTTCAGAAAGTTGTTCTGTTATTTTCTCCAAAAACATTACTTTGGAACAAAAAAAAAAAAATCTTGAAAATTTAAATTTAAGAGCATAATAGGAATATATTTTCTCTAGAAAGCTTGAAATGTTTAGAATAGTTCGGTCACTCATACAATCCAAGTAGCTGATCCCAAGTTATTAAGGGCACTAATTATTAAGCACTGACAGGCTTGGGGCATCAACCACTTTGCTAAGAAGCCTCTTCCAGTGCTTGGCCACTCTCTTGGCAAGTCTAAACTTCACCATTTTAACATAAAGCTTAATAACTTCATTAATTTCTTCTCGCTGGTTTCTGTTTGGGGTTGTTATATTTGTGTTATAGGCAGAAGTGATAACTGCTACATACAGAGTGTTCCTGTTCCACTTGAATTTGGGTTTAAGTTTATGAAGAAACTTTGCATTGCCACCAGTTTTTGGGAAGGTTCAATTAAGGGCATCAATGGTTAGAAATATTAAGTAAAAAAAAAAACAACAACATATTAAGGACATGCTGAAAAAGGAACCCACAAAATCCAAACCTAAATTACTCGGCCTTATTTTATGAGGATGCTAAAAAGAAACAGTAGAAACAATATTGCAATAATATTGTTTGTAACATTTCGTGTTCATGTTTGTAATATCTAATATTAAAAACAATCTTATAAAAATGGTACCATAGTGCTTACAGTGCAGGCTGTTTTAAATTAATCTACTACAAAGTAAGATTATTCAGACGTGTTTCTGACATCCACCAGCTTGTGAACAGTGAATTCGTTCAGCTTCCTCATTTGTTAACGTTGAATTAGAGTCATACACAAGGGCTGAAGAAGTTTAAAACACTGCAGTGCATCCCTTCTCCCTGTTTGTAGGATCAAACCCTCCCTGGCAGAGCATCTTTGCAAACCCCAAAAACATCTGGAGCTTTTGTTCATTGCACTGAGGGGAGAATCGCAGAGTTCTGAGATGATGGGAAACGCTCGAGCAGGTCACGTTTCAACCACACACACACCAAAAAAAAAAGGTATCTGTGCAACCCATCCTATTTTTGCAGATTTGTTGCTTCCCCGCCCCTTTGGGTGGCAGAAGAGCTGGCTGAGGGAATCCACTCAGAGACAGAGCCCAGGGAAACCTCACAGGGTGCCAGAACCCACCAGAACTGCCCCTCCTAACCCACAGCAACCCCTTGGCTGTGCAATGCCCAGGCCATGGAGGCTCCTCCAGTCGTGCTGATGCAAAGGAGAACTCTGTACCTTCTCCTCGTCCTGCTGGCTCAGAGCAACAATCAAGTTCAAGGTAAGATGTGGCTTTAGAATTTAACCTGCCTGGATTTTTATCAAGCATTACAGGTGGAGAACAGAAACCAAAGCAGTGCTTAGTGTAGCCTGGAGATAATGCTGTTTAATTATCATATCAGAGACTCCAAATCTGAGTGAAGAGGATGGAAATGGCAATAACTGAGAAATAGTAACTGTCTAGACAAGAACTCCAGCACTTGGGGACCAAATGCATTTGTCATTGTGGTCTTCCTTCCAAGGCTCTTTCAAGCCTGTGCCTGAAATCTGGGAATCCTACCAGGTCTCTTTTGCAGTCAAATCATCCCCACCAGATAAGTGCATCTGCAATTACTTGGCTTATTTGCTTATCATCCCATTTTCTACTTTGAATCGCCACAAGTTTTTGAGTAAGAGGAAAAAGAAAAAAAATAACTAGATTATAAGAAAAGGCTTTGTCTAGTCCAGATTTTTGGTTATGGAAGGTCAAAATAATCAAAAGCAAGAATTTCACAAAGCCTGAGAAAAATATTTAACTCTTATTCACTCTGGTGATCTCATTCTAGAATGTCCCCAAACTGATAAATAAAAAATCAGAGTGACAGAGTGGTGTTTACTTGGCAGGCACAGGGTTTTTTCCACAGGATCCACAAACAATAATTAAGAAAATTAAATCAAATTTCAGTAAGCTATTTTTTTCTTCCCTACCAAAACTGTAGCTGCACTGATTATATTGCAATTAGTAAGTGAAGGATCAGCACCAGAAGAGAGAGGAGAAAACTGAGGGAGATGTTTGCATAAGGAAAAAGGAGAGACACTATTGAAACTCATCTGCTGGGAGACAAACTAGCACATTAGATATGAATTCTTTTAAAAATATACTGTGGAAGGGGAAGTAGAACAAGTAATGGCAATATCAGTGACAGCAGAATCCTAATTAAAAAACCCCACCCAACCAACCACCCACAAAAAACCCAACCAAAAGCAAAGAACAAATTGTAATCAATGAAATCTTTTGGTAGCAGTGAAATTGCTGCTCAGAGTGACAGTGGGCACTGATGTTATACTTTGTTGTAAAAGCACCAGATGATTCAAAATCAAGGAGAATGTGACATTTCTGCACTGCCAAAGGATAAAAACGAAAGAGGCACAACAGTTCCTGTCCCCTTCCTAGTTAATAATAATGCCAAGTGAGAGAGTGGCACTGAAACTCGTTTAAAAACTGAGAGAAAAAAGACCTTTAGAAAAGTTTTGGATTTGGTTTTGTGGGGGGTTGTGCTTTGGTTTGGTTGGTTGTTGTTGGTTTGACTTTTTTTTCAAAGGAGAATTTAAAAAAGATAAAACTATACGATAAAATAATTAGATGAAGGTCACCAGAAAATCTCTTCTGCAGAGACAAACACATCCTTCTGGAAATGTGTGTGACACAGGATCATGTCAAAAAGAAGGCTGCTCTCAGGGCACAATGTGAGCTTTGGAGAGGACCCCCTGAAGCATCATCTTCCATGGCAATCATTGCTCAAAGAACTGAAACCTTGCCTTTCTAATGGCACCTTTTAGTTTCCGTTTTCACACTATTGATAGCCACGTGCTGCTGGCTGTGGTGTCACCAGAGCAGGTCTGTCCCCTTTGCCTGAAACCTCAAATCAGGCACAGAAGGGTCTGAGTCAAAGAGAAGTGACCCTGTTTCATAAAAAAAAACGTGCCCTTCAGAATGGGCTTAATTCAGCAAAGCAGAGAAGGAGCTGGATGTGTAGGCAGGGAATGCTCACTAAATACTACCTGGTGAATGTGTGAAAGCTGTTATTATTGCAATTATATATATATATTTAGCTTTTTTTCATATGCTAGTGTAGGCTACTCCTCAGGACCAACAGTAATTCAAACTCCACAAGTTTTCACAGAAATCAGTTCCAGTATTACTGTTTCTCAAACTATGTCATCAACCTTCCTTCCTTCACTTTCAGCCCTTTATTTCTCCCCATACATAGCAGAAACATGAAAAAAAGTTATTTAATTCTTCTTTCATCTCTCTCTATGATTTTATTACGCCCTTTCCTCTCATTTCTTTTCTATAAGTGAAAAAACCCCAAACCACAAGAATGTCAAGCTCTGCTTTGTGGCCTCCTTATCCCAGCCCTGGTGTTTGCTGGCTTCTTTCCAGCCTGGATTGACTCCAAGCCCTGCCCTGGTCTGTCTGCAGGGCCCTGGACAAGACCTAAACACAATGAGCAGTTCTTAGAGGAACCCAAAGCTCATCACGTGCCCCCTGTGTATCTTCTTGAACTGAGCCTGCCTTTCCACAAATGATTTCTGTTACCTGTTAAATCGAATTTACTGCTGGTGATCTATTGCTGGCTTTACCTCCCCACTAGCTACTGAAATAATATTTTCCTCATTTTGCAATAATGTACTTGCACTTGATGTGCATCTCATCCTCTGCCATGACTTCTCCAGTGTTGCTCAGCCCTTTTATGCCTTTCACTCTAAACCTGACCTCCACTACTGCCTTTGGAGGTTTCTTTCTTGTATCAGTGAAAAGCTACTCAGGATTTGGCCAGGATAGTCTTTTACTGCAGTGCTGAGGGATTACTCCTGTCATTTATGGGATGGACCACCAGCTCAGTTTAAGTCCTTTTCCCTTGATGTTAACCCCTGGTGAGTTTTGATCTCCCACATCTCCAAACTGATTAAAGCTTTCTTTGCCAACCAAAACCATTTTTATTCTGCTGCTCTCATTCCTTCTCTTCTTATGGATATTGAATGAATTCTGACTTCCCCTTGGGTTTTATCCAGATGTCTTTCATTAGTAAAAACACATTGGCTGTCATCCTCCTTGTTAGTTTTCTTATCTCCATCCAAACTATCTGAATTTCCTCCACTTGCCCCTTCCACAATGACCAGTTTTAAAGTCTTTATCCAACCTGCTTACCTGTGTGCTTTTGCCACTCTGCTCACCCCACCTCAAAGCTCATTTAAAGCCATTGTGACCAAGGGAAAGTTGCTCTACAAGGATCACTTCAGATCTGGACTCCTCAAAGCAGAAACTTCCTAGGATTCCAAGCTCTGTGGGCAGGGGAATTTCAGTATTCCACATGGCAGAGGTCCATCAGAGATGACATTTTTTGCCTGCAAATAACACCGTAAATAACCTTCTTGTCATCAATCTTGTCATCAAGCAAGACCATTTGATAGGGCAAAATGAGAACAATATTCAACACAGAGATTTGAGTTTTTGTTACTTTGAATTAGCCAGAGAAATAAAGCATCACGAGAAAGATGAATCTTTGATAAAAGTTCAGGATATTCAATATCAAGACCCAGAGTTAAAGTGACTCGAACCCATTACTAAACAAAGTGTAGTAAGAGTTTAAAAAATGATAATATATATTCGCATTAAATATAAATCTTATCAACATTACAATTATACAAATCTCTACCAAAAAAAAGCCTTTACTTCTGCAAGTTAACAAGAATTATTAAGTAATTCTTAATAATCTCAATTAAATCTAAAAGTGACAGGAGACATCTGTGAGAAGGAGGACGCAGAACGACTTGCTTGCACGTCTCACATATTTTCTTTCTAAAGGATTAAACTTCCAGCTTGATTGAGGTCCAGGAAAAAGAGAAAGTTCATATCAGATAGAGACCGAGGGACAACCCTCTGAGTGGTGTCGTGGGGGGCACAGAGCAGACCCCACTGCTGTGACCTGTGTTGTGCTTTGCTTCCAGGACTCGGTGCCACGAACTGCTCAGCCGAAATTCAGGTGAAAAGACACTCCTGGTACAAAACTCATATTGGGGCCTCTTTGACCATGAAGTGTCCGGTTCGCTACTGTGGGACAAAGCCATCGGTGCAGTGGTGCAGGATGGAGGAGGCCACATGTGTGGAGATGGTTGAGGGGACACAAGCATGGCAGTCTGACTCGGTGTACACCCTGGAGATCTTCCCAGCCCACCAGAACCACAGCGGGCGCTTTCGCTGCCGGGCAGAGGACGGCCACTTGTCCATCGAGAGCCACGACATCAGGGTTATTGTGGAAGGTGAGCCCCCTGCGTGATGAAAGAGCCCTTTTAAAGAGAAGAAAGCCATTTAGAGAGGTGCTTCTGCGTGCTGGGTGGGGGCCTCTCCTCCCACGTTTGACTGGGAGCACAGTTGGGGTGGTACACGCTTTGATCCTGCCTCTTGGGAGCACAGAAACTAAAGGAAAGAACATAATAAAGGGATAACAGGAGGATCTGCCAACACCAAACAGCCTCTAGTGGACTATTTGATAACTAGAAAAAAATCAATTGGAACAAAACCAGCTTGTAAGAGGACAGCCTGGTTATACATCACATGGACTAGGCAGGACACCAATGGTCCCAGAGCAGCTCTCAGTGAGGTCACACAACAGCACAGGGGACAAAGCAATTCAAGTGCCTTGTGGAGAATGGTCAGAGCATGGGTTTGCACCCCAAGAATTTCAAGAGCAGGAAAGATTACAAGAGCTTTAAAGGACCCTAAGGGCAAGTGAGGTCTTGGCAAGTGAGGTCTTCTCATTAATTTAGGCAGTTGGGATTCCAAGTCTAGATTATGAGGAGCCACATCTGCCTCCTCAATGTTGCTCTACAGGTAGAAAGGGGTCTGTGTGGCCATAGTGTCCTCCTGAGCCCAGGCAACGAGATGGAAGGTTGTTCTGTTGCCAGTTCCTCTCCTGCTAAATTAATGGACTTTAAAACCTTGTTTAATGCTGCAACAGAGAAGCAAACCCAAAAACTTCTGTCAAACCCAATATATGCCCAGCTCACGATGTACATTGCCTTTGAAATATGTTCTGATGATCTATTTATTTGAATGTCCAATAGGTCTGAAAGACAGAACTACTCTGTTGGCAGTAGGAGACAAACACCTTTGCCTTTGGTCAATGTTGCTGGTGCAAAATGCCAAGTTGCTGTTTCATTTCCCCCTCTTGCTTTTCTCTTTCAGAAGAGCCTGTAAACAGTGGCTCAGTTTCACCAGAAAGTAAGTTCTAATTCTTATTTCCTCTTTATGAGAAAGGAACTATTGTGTATTGTTATGAATTTCTGGTTAGAGCGCTTTGCACAGTCAAGACAATTTTTAAACTCTTTGCTCAATTGGAATTGCTTTCCTCCTGATTGAACAAAATACAGACTTTCAAAGTGTACAGCTTTCACAGCTGGGACTGTCCAGAAGTCAGCATAAAGGGGACAAAGCCAATTAAGTTACCTCCTGGTGCTATACACTACCCTTCTGTCACACTCTTTAATATCCCAGTAAGAAATGGCTTATAAATACACAGAGTTAGAATCACTCATCAATTTTAAAATAACCTGAAATACGTGTTTTACTCACCATTGGCTATTGTTCACAATGTCAACTGCAGAAGTGTGCTGGAAGTTCAGAGCATTCCTCTAATTCTGCCATGCATTATTCATGAATTACACTGTCCCATGCACTCTTCCTTCCAGTATCTTCATACTGTGGAGCTCAGGTTCTCTCATGACGTGCTGCACCAAGTTACAGGACGTTTAAGCACATTAAGAATTTAGTTGCATCAGAAAGACATAACACTAAAATAAATAATAAAAATCCAGTCACATATTTCTCTGTGCTAATGCAATTTTAGATACCACTAGCATCTCAGAAGAGTCTCAAGAACCTGGAAGCTACAAGATGTTGCTCATTATTTATGCTTCAGCAGCAGTGGCTCTGTGCTGTCTATTCCTCACTGGGTGCACGTTTTGGTGTCTGAAGAGGTGCCATGGTAAGTAGTTTTACCACCTGAGCCTTGCCCAGGATGCATTTGATTACAACTTTTTCATGCCTTCATGGCACTTGCATTGAAAGCTCTGTGAAAATCCCCTTCTAATTTTCCATCTGATTGCTGTGATGCCCTTGTTGAGTGGGCCAGTTAAGACACTGAACCTTTAATTTGCCCCATGTATTGTTCCCTTAGAGACAGAAGGATGGAAGAAAAGTAAGAACAAATAAAAATCTCTGGCATTACAATGTCTTATTTTCTTTCTTTTCCCCAGTAAAGAAAAAGAGAACTCCATTAACACAACAGAGAGAAGAGAACCTGGTATGTTTAACTTTTTCCTGCAAAACCTTGTACCAAGAGCCAACCTTTGTGTAGCACAAAACATGGCATAGGAGCAGAGGCAGGTTCAGGGACCTTCTGGTTTATCTGGTGTGAGCTATCACCATGGCTGAGCTCAGGGAAGGAACCAAGGGCCTTGGACACAAAGGTATTTTAGCCATCTAAATTCCTCTTAAAACATATTAATTCCTAAGTTCCTTCTACTAATAGTTTAGGCACCTGAAGGACCTGTGTTGGTCTCACTCAAACTGTCTGTGTAAGACAAAATATGATGCTCAGAGTGCAGAAAATGACTGGAAAAGAAGATTTTAATATGTGACTAGGGGATCCTGCAATATGTTCCAGAGAAAACAGATGGGCAGAAGGCAGAACACCAAAGATGCAACCAGAGCTGACAACCCCCAGTCACTGGTGGGGATCAGAGGGCACCAAACAGCTTGCAGAGCTCCCAAATGGCAAGTTGGAGGAAAGAAAAGTAAAAGCAGTGTATTCTGAGTGGTTAGAAAAATGAATGACAGCAAATGATTTCACTAGAGAGGGGTGAATTTATAGAGGAATTTGGTTTGGGAGAAGGGAGAAGGACTTGGAAAATATCAAAAAAGAGAGTAAGAAGCAAGAGATGAGGGAATGAGGGAAGAGGAGGCAAAGAGGAAAAGGTAATGTGGGGTCTGGAGATGAAAATCAGACAGACTTCATAAACTAGTAAGGAAAAGCCTGGAATGAGCAGTACAGAAGAGCTCTCACAAAATGCTCAATCAGTTGGCACCTTGCAAGAAGACACGGGACAGTTTGGGAAGGGAAACAGAGACAGGCAGGAGGCAGAAGAGGGATTTAGTCAGTAGGAGCACAGGCAACAAAGTTTTACCCTGTTTCTTGCAGGTCAGGAGTGCAGCAGCTGCTCCACCCCAGGCTGCTGGAACAACTCAAGCTGCACAAGAAAGCTCCTCACCTTATTGCTCCATGGGCAGCCCACTGCAGACCTTGAAGGACAACGTGATTTATGACAATGATGTCCCTCCCTGGAATGCTCAGAGGACAGCACTCAATGCCCCTTGCAGCAATCCTGTTATTCCTTCCATCCCTGTTTTACCTGAAAGCCCAGATGTCCTCACATACGCTGTCCTAAATCATTCTGCTGCTGCAGAAAGATGCCAGAGGAGGCAACAAACTGTAGTAAATGAAATTACAGAGTATGCCTGCCTTAAAGTGCACCAATAAGCGTGGCCAGGACTCCTCCAGACAAGCATTTTGCAGTCTCAGCTCTGACTTCCCTCCAGGATGGTCATTTCTCTTTTGGGAGAGCTTCCTTTCATTGAGAAGGACCAGTGGATGCTCTGCTGGAACAGCAGAATTCAAAACACTGTGTGTGTATTTCTTAAATATTGGATTTTTTTTTCCCCCACCCAAAATTCTACCACTTTTTTTGTTATGATTTGAATATCCAAGGGGAGGAGAGGAAGCTTTTCCTAGGATAGAGACATGGAAAATGAACCTGTGGGGAAGATGATACACAGTCAGGTTCATTTCTCCCAAGAGAGAGCTCTGAATGTTAGTGGGAGAATTTTTCTCTGAGTTTCTAAGACCATCCTTCCAAGGATCCAGCTTTGCATTCCAATTCACTCTACCTCATGCAAAGTTCTTCAAGCATCATGAATGTCTAAAGCTATTATTAACCAAAATCAAGTGAACACTGGTGTGTGTGTCTGTTTTGTGGAGGGGAAGGAAGGGAGGGTTGTTTTACATAGAATTATCACAAATAAAATGTGAGGAAATACTGAAATACAGCACACCCTGGTTTTATCTGGGTGGGATGATTGATTAGTTAAGGTATTATATATTACTTTTGTCCACAATGGAAATAAATGATCAGCAGTGACTGACACCCAGTCAAAATCTATTTTTTTTTTTTCAAAAATAAGTGTATTTAAGTGTGTCATGCTAACTTTGCTTCCCAACACTGGCACAGAATTGATTCTGCTTCATGCCCAGGTTTGTGGCAAAGAAGATAAAAATGAGCTAAAGATCAAGGGGCCTTCTCAAGTTTGAAAAGAACACTCATGCCCCTCATCTGCACCATCAGTTCTGTACTAAGTTTCTGCATTAGCTGTGTGGATATTTTGGTTAGGTTTTTAACTACATAAATTATCAATTAAATCATTGATAAGCCTGATTAAAGCAAAAGTATTAGAACACTGTCTTCTAGAAAAATCTGGTTTGCTCTTGTTGTCTTAGTGGGCCAATCCTTGTATGGCTAGACATGAATTATTTTAGGTGAAAGACTGGGAAACTTGGAGTAAATCAGGTATGAAACAGCCCAGAAACAGACCTTTGATGGCATTTCTTGCTCAGATAAGTAAAGGCACAACTATTTTTCCAAACTACAAGTAGCTCTGTTTCTTTGACACAGATTCTACCTCAGTGGCCTTAAACTGAGAAAGGAGGTTTCTTCAGAGCAGCCCCAGAACCACAACTGACATCTGGGACCTACAGTGGGACTGAACACACATGGAGGCTTTACTGGACCATCAGAAGATGTAAAGAAACCCTCAGAAGCTTTGCAAGGCTGAGCCTTGCCTTAACCAGGTCCCCAGAGAGCCAAGCCTGATTTGGAAGATGAGATTTTTGTAGATAAACAGGAAGTTTCTCACCACCTTACCAAGGCACACAGAGCAGCAAAGCACAGGAGCCTGTGGTAGCACCACTCTTTGAAGCAGAAAACTTGAAAGACTGTGCCTTTTGAAGCAGGGAAACAAAAGGTGCTGACTGAAACCATCTGCCTCTTAGGGGGCAGATAATCCGTTCAGATAATAGTGCAGCATTGCTGAGTTTTCAAAGCATCTTGGAAGAAATGACCAAAAAAGTTATTGCCAGCCCCCACTGGCTTTAAAACCAGTGCATGGAGGGACTCAGCTGTGTCACTGAAGGTGCTACAAGTTCATCTCAGTCGTCTAAGGAACCTTCAGATAACACAAAGGCACGTTTGAGACATCACACCCGACACTGGTTGCATGGGTAGATGGTCTCCAGATTTCACAGCCCCACCTCGCAGCATCCCACCAGTGGGGACAGAGCAGCCCTCTGATTCTCCCTGAAAAGGGCCAGCACTGGGTTAAACCACAATCACAGCATAGCACAAGGACACAAAGGAACCAGGGACACAAGAAATAAATAGACTCAGGACCCGTCCTGAGGGAGAGGCACAGCCCCACCAACACACAGTCCCCAGCTCATACCACACCATTTCCTATGTCTCATCCTTCCTTTGCTATTTTTGCACCAAGTGCTCTGTACAGGTACAGTCACACAGGAAGCCCCACGAGCAGGAGCAGAGCTGCACAGCTCTCAGTTCCACCCACAAACCCACACACGAGGAAGGCAGCGAAGCCTGTGGAGCTGGAGGTCTGTGAGTGCCAGCACAGCACGTGGTTGCTCCTCATTTCAAGGGAGGTTCATGTGCCTGGTTACTCCCTCCTGAGCAACCCACACACCCCACAAGCCTCTTAAAAGATTAGATGAGGTCAATGGGCTCTTGGACAGTAAAACACATCAACCAGCCTGGCTTCACCTTGCCCAGTTATTCCCACTGCCCTAAATTGTGCATAAAAACAATTCAGAACAGGGTGAAATTTATTCATTTGCCAATTGTCGTGCCCCAAATGCCTACCAGGCAGGGGACTTCTTCTGGCAAACCACAAACTTTTTCACGTTGCTAGATGAAGCAACAGCTTGCTGAGCCTCGCTTCTCCACCTACCTGGTTTGCAACACTCTCCCCCACATCCCCACAGGAGCCTGAGCCCCATTTTAGCTCACAAGGCTCACGGGCAGCAAGGAGGGCACAGAAGGGAGGGCTACAGCAAAGGGCACATGAGAAGAGGAACCTGCAGCTCCAGACAAGTGGCAGTGCCTTGCATTGCTGGTTTGCCCACAGCTTGCCCCCTAAGAGAGTGGCCAGGAGTGTAAATTTGTAGGAATGATCCCAAAAGCCCCAAAGGAATAGGGTGGAGAGATGATGTTTGTCCTCCAGCTCAGCTGAGCTGCTCCACCCTGGTCCCGCTGCCACTCAGGAATAAAAAGGGATGGCACAGTCAGAGGGAAAAATGGATTTGGCAGCCAAGCTCTGCACCAAAGCCTTGTCCCTGCACCTCAACCATTCCCTGTGCTGCCCGCTTGGACCTTCCCAACCTCTGGGCATGTGCTGACATTCCCAGATCTCCCTACAACCCACGTGCTCCTGTGGGGGACAGAAGACACAAGCCTGGAGCTGAGCCCTGGCACCAGATCCCAGCACAGGGCTGCTAAGAAAGAAGTGAACATCCATTTCCCTGGACAGGAATGTTCCCTGCCCTGCTCTGTCCATGGGGTTCCTCATTCTGTGGTCTCCACAGCTCTGCTTCCCACATCACTTCATGTCAAACAACATCAGCCAAGGCAAATGGGGATCAGAGGCAGGAACAGATATTCCAACAGCAACCAGGGAGGAGAGAGGAGTGGATTTCAGGGGCAGAGAGACTTGAAGAGACAGCCAGTCAAGGATCCCCAAGGAGGACCACCAGAGCACAGTGGAGTTAGCTACAAAGCTTGGAATGAAAACAACCCCATCTCCCTCCAAACAGGCAAAATGGATAAATCTTATTTGTCCACGAGTTTTAACTGGCAACTACTATTTTCCATTCAAAAAGCCTACACCAGGCCAGGCCTGCTCACGCTCAATTCCTGCTCACCTAAGGAAAATGCCCAAGAACCACAGAAGCCCAAGTTTCCATGCACACAGGGCAGTGAGATGACCATGACCTTTACACTCCTCACCACCACAATCACATATTGAGCCTGAACTCAAACTTCAGGCTCCTGTTCCCCTTCCTGCCTTCTCATACCTACATACCCCTGGCGACACAGGGGGCTACAGGACTGCCACACTTCTTCCTCAAGTCAAGCTGTCTTGGCTAATAAGCATCTCAAATTTGTTAATAACCACCTTTCCATCTATTTCCACCTGAAATTGTGGCTAATAATATTTTCTGTGAATGACTAACCCCTCAGTCAGGGTAATACCTGGAAAAAGGCACTCCTGGTCCATAAGCAGCATTTGTGCACATAGCCAGATTCAACAGCACCCATCCGAGGTCTGGAATTGAGATCACATTTCCTCAGCTCCCAGCATTGCAGCCTTTGTGCTCCCAAACAAGCAGCTTTTCACCTGACACAACGGGATTCAGCATCATCAATGTCCACACAGTCATTTCAGGTCTGTAGCTGTTTAGATTTCACAGACAGCAGCTCAAACAGAGCTGAGAGTGATCCATAAAGTCACTATCCATGGATTTCTGGTTGCACTCTGAGAGGCTCCATTAATTTTCTCTTATGTAACCTGTCCCAAAATAATGCCTGTCTTAGTAAGAGAGATGGAATTATTGAATTTTGGTGTGTAATAAGACTACTTATTGGTGCTTTCTAACGTTTCTGGGTTACAGGGGGTGGATAGTAAACCTATTAAAGTTACTAATACCCAGGATTCTACTACATAAATGTTACATTGGGACTTTAGCCTGCATTTTCACAAATTCCACATTTGGGAAATGCCATTTCAAATGTATTTAATAATAATTCTTTTAAAAGCTAAATAACTCACATCTCCCTTTGCCCATGCCATCTTCTTTGATAGTCGTAGCTCTCTGGAAGGAGTTGCCGCTTCAGTAGAGCCTCTGTTTTCTCAAGAAAATCAGGTTTAGAAGCTTAACTACAGTGGCAAACTCTGCCATGGTAGGAAAGCAAGGCACAAAAACTCCCCTTATGAAATTTGTGGTTATAGTGTAACCACCAGCTCCCCAGCTGGGTTCCTCCCAGGTGCACATGATGGTCAAATACCATGGCCAGAGGCTGAAAAACCCCTGTGAGCTCCCTCCTCTCTGTGGTCTGGGAACAAACCTCACCAAAACAGTCACATGTAAGTGATGGGAAATAATAGGCATGCTTTGATTTTGGACACAGACCCCTCATGATGAAATAAAGGTCAAGCACAAACAGCTTCCAGCACCCAACTTCCCTCCTGGTGTGGTTTCTCTTCTTTCTTTGAGGGGCTTCAGAGCTCTAAGCCTGCAAAAGAGAAGTGAAACACAAACCAGAGACAAATCAAGAGTGTTTAAAGCACTCTGGCTGACTTCAAATTACAGGAAGCAAGCCCGGAATAAAAGTGAACAAAACAAGAGCAAAAGCTCTCCCCAGGACCCTGGAGAACTTCACTGATAGGGGCAAGGTAACCAAAGCTCAGAGAGAGGTGTTGACTGGATCAGGGGGAGCTGCAAGGCTTCATTTTCTCTTCTTCTGAAGGTTTGCAGCACCTCCCTGCTGACAAAAGGATATCTGCTATCACAGTGAGCTCTGCAGCATCTTTCACCAGCACAGAAAGCCCTGGGGATTCCTTTCACTGGTGGGAAAAAAAAAAAAAGGACCATAAGTCATCCCTGAAGCAGCCTTTGTAATGCATTTCCCAGCATGTTTTGCAAAAAAAAGCACCCATTTCCCATGTGGGAAATGTGAATGTGAACTGCTTGGAAATCAAATGAGTCCTGCCTCTAAAAAGCTGTCCCACTGCTGTTCTCTCACTGCTCTCTCAAATGGCTTGACTTCTTTCTTGAAGCACAATACCTGAAAAATTGGACTCACTGCCTTCTGAGCTCCTATTTCTCTGAATCAGCAAGTACAATTCTCAAGTAATTGTTAGTTTCTTCACAGGGGAAGATATTTAGTGATGCCCTGTGCGAGGTAAAAGACTGGGAATTCACAGTTCTGGAAAGAGTATTATTATTTCAGAAAATGTAGGGATGCTATGGAATAAGGCTTCACCTTAGTATTATAAAAACAATTTTAAGGCCAGAATGTCATGGGAAACACAGGTTGTGAAAATGCTTTATACAACTAAGAATTATTTTTCAAATTATAGGCATTTATTTTGCCAGGAGTTGTGACAATGCAGGGCCTGGACACACCTGCCAACACCTACTCTGAGGAGTAGGGAAAGAGGAGCTAGGAATGTAACTTACTCCTTCCTTCCTCTGCAGAGAGGACACCATATCCTTTTACTTGAGAACCCACAGAAATGCAAACTGATTAGGCCAGCTATATAATTGAGCTCTTTGGCTGATGAGTTTGCTCACAAACACTTCAGCTACGAGCTCTGTGCTTTGGGACCACAAGAATTCCTCCCAAGCCCCATCCCAGCCAAAGGTGACTGAGCCACGTGCCTTGACAGGAGCCCTGAGAACAGCCCAGAAAGAGAATTTAGCTTAGAATTGTTGACCACTGAGGTGCCCCCGGTGTCTCCTGGCTGCAGAGAGGGACAGGTCCTGGCTGCCACAGGCAGGGAAATCCCCTGCCATGCCCCTCCAGTGGTGGTACACACACCACAGTCCTCTGGGGCAGGTTGGGACAGGATATCAATGAAAAAGATGAAATAATCTCTTGTTTTCGTTTCATCTGATCACCGTGGAAAGTACCAGACCTGCAAACCACACTTTCATTTTCTACTTCCATGGAAATTCTGGACAAACGCATCAAAGCATCCTGTTTCCTCTGGGAGCTGTTTGTACTAAACTCCTGGATAATCTAAACCTGACTGCAAAAGAAAAAAAAACACAAAAAAACCCCAAACCAAACAAACACAAAAAAACCCCAAACCAAACAAACACAAAAAAACCCCAAACCAAACAAACAAAAACCCACAAAACAAACACAAACAAAAACAAACAAAAAAAACAACCAAACAAACAAAAACAAAGCAAAAAAACCCCAAACCAAAATACACTGAAGGTCACACTTGAGATCTGTTCAGTGTACCAAAAGTGTACACAGAGAGCAACCTTTACACCTCTCACACTTACCCCAAATGGGAAAGTCTCCCAGCCAGAGTGAATGCCACGGAAGAAACCCATCAAATACCAGGGAAAGCCACGGGAGGGCGAGGCTGAGCCAGGGAATTGTTTTTCCCACGTCTCCCAATTTTTTTCCCCCAGAATTTAAGGTGCCTGTTGCCACATATGGGGGGTATTTGGTAGCACAGCACGGTGTTCTGGCCCGGGGGATGTGATTCCACCATCCTGCACTCCAAACCAAACCCCACCTCACTCATTACTGCCATAACTTCGTTATTCAGGAAACACCACAGGTCAAACTTTCAAGCCCTTTCCAGCCTAGACAAGGTCAGAAAGGGCAAAACCTCCCGCCCCCTGGGCATCCCCTGAAGGAGGAAGGATGGGCAGAGGGGAGGATGGAGGATGCAAGAGCTATACCCACCTGGCAGTGCCCTCTGCCCTTCCCATGGGGTTTTTAATGGTGCGGACATCTGGACAAAGGCACTGCTGCTGTGACACGCCACTAGGTGGCATGAAATGACAGGGATTGAGCGCTAGCTGTGCCCCCTTCCCCTGCCAGCTGTGCCCTTCTCTCCCCCCAGCTGTGCCCCTCTTCCCTGCAAGCCAAGCCTGGAGATGGGCACTCCAAAATTCAGCCCTCCTATAGCCCAAAGCACTCAGATGAATTCCTTCTTTCTGTATCGGTTTGGGGTTTTTTTTTGGGGGAGGGTTGTTTCGGTTTGGGGTTTTTTAGGTGATATTTCGGGTGTCCTTTGGGTTTGCTGTGCCTTCCCGCAGCGCTGAAAGGAGCCCTTGTGCAGCTCCATGGTGCTGTGGCATGCTGGGGATGCACACCCCGAGCCTGCCCTTTTTAGGGAAGGATGGCACGCTGCCAGCCAAAAGTGGTTTTCAGCGATTGAGACCAAATCAACACCCTCCCACCTTAAATTATATCCTTACTGCTCCTTCTTTCGTTGCATTGTTATGTGCCCTGAGAGAAAAATCCCACAAAACCGCTGGCATTTCAGGGCTAAATAGGTTTACTCTGAGCAGTGTTCAGCACTATCTGAGATATGATTTTTATCTGCATTTTTGGCCAGGACAACTCTCTTTTGCTTAGCTAAACAACATCAAATCCATTTCATGATATTTATTCATTTTCCAGTCCCTTCTCTAAATTTAGGCTTTTAATTACTGTGGTGTCAGTGAGAAGTCATACCATCCACAAAGTTGGATATGATTACACCAAAGAGAAAGAATAAGATTCTTCCTAATAATATTTCTCCCCTCCTGTCTTTGCTGGAATTCCCCACAAGGATTAAAGCCGGCCCCTGTTCCACCCCTGGCTGTGCTTGGCCACAGCAAGCCAGGGCAGGGAGCTGATGAACATCTTTTGTTGTGGTGACTCCCTAATTACACAGATTCAAATCCCTCTCTCCCAACAGACTGCCTCATCTGCAAGGCTTGTTTCTGGTTAAAATAATGGGCTGGTTTAGATTTCCTTACAATAACATGTTTCTTTTAAATTTAATTTCTCTGCAGTTTCTCCTTCCAGACAGCTTTTTCTCTGACATATGTTACTTCAAAGCATGCTCATCGTTGCTCAGAGTTTCCTTCTCCTTCAGGAAGTAACTAATCCAACAATAAATTAAAAAAAAAAAAAAACATTTGCTCCATGGCTTGTAATCAAGCATCTTAAAGCTAAACTTGTCACCTTCTCCTTGTGGGGTGGGATTCATCCCACTACTCATTGCAGACAACTGCAGAGGAAATTGTATCTGAGACAACCCTGGGATTCTTGGGAGAAAAATTAATCACATCCCATGTCTCATTTGTGCATGTCTTATGTCAGTGGGCTTTGGATGAATCACCATAGCATCACCACTGGTTTATTCACTCCCTGACTATGAGGAAAGTCTTCCCATCTGCAGAGCAAGGACCTGGGGACCTCACCAAGGAGAACACAACTTCCTTTGCCCTGCTGCCATACCCTTATATCCCATCATGTGCAATCCTCCTTTCCAGCTACTCCAAAATACACCCCTCTGGGTCAATTAAGTCAGGCCTAAGACTGAGATCTGCTCACCTGCTGTGGAATGCTGGCTCTGACAGTGATCCCTTGGGTCTAAATCCAGGGAAATCCATGTTAATTTGTGGACATCCTGCTGCAACAATGGGCAAAAAGCAAGCAGGAAGCAAAGGCACCACAAGCCACAGCAGAAAGCACCTCCACATGCAGAGGAGTGGAAGCCACTGAAGCTACAGGATTGATTGTATGCAAAAAAAAACCTCAGGGCAGACCACATGATACCACCAACCCTTGTGGGATCTAAAGGGAAATGCCAGATTTTTAGGCAAACAAGGAAAAGTAAGGTGCTTCACAGGGTATGCCACTGGTTTTCATGCCAGATGAAGGGAGTAGAAAGGTCAGTGGTGGTGAAAGGTTAAATCCCAGTTTTCTAATGTACCTCACAGAAAAAAATAATGACTTAGCTTGTCCCAACCATATTCTAGGATAAACAAATTCTGAGGGGTCTTGATAAATGAAGCAGAAAGAAGAAAGTTAATAATAGAGTTTTTTATAGTTTTACTCTTGTCTAAGCAGACAGCATTTGAGGGGAGCAGACATACCACACAGGCTGTTACAGCTAGAATTAAACCCTTTCCATCATGGAAGAGGACAACTCTTAAAATATGCAGGGGCAGGGATGTCAAATTCCTTGGCAAGAGTTACTGTGAGAGCAGCCCTGTTAAGACCATTGAGAGAGAACCATTAGAAACACTCATCAGGCATCGCTGCTGACAGCAAAGAAAAACTAAAGGACTGGACTATTCCATTTCCCTTTCTTCCTTAGCCAAAGACAGGGCTGCTGGAAGAACCATCAGAGGGAGATGTCATGGAGTCAGGAGAACACCAGGTCAGCCATTCAGCATGACCTCTCTTCCAAGAATCACAGAAAGGGAGGAAGGAGGAAAAGGATCTACTCAAGGTTCACCCAGCAGATCAGTGCAAGCACAGGAAGGGCAGCCAGCCCTGTGTTTGACAGTGGGCACCAGGGACCAGAAACTGAGCTGGACTGCACTGTCAAACTTCCCTCGCTGCATTTACCATCCAGATCCTTGTAAAATGCCTTCCCCAAGGGACTGTCCCTGCAAGAACAGCTTTTCAGAGCCAGAAAATAGTTATTAAATATCACTTCTGTCCTAAAGAACAGAAAACAAACAGGACCCATTACAGGCCCTCAGAGAAATGTTTTTTGCCCAGATCTGGGGGAGGGAGACTATTTAACCAAGCCTGAAATTTCTAACAACATGCCTAAAATTAACTTCACTAGAATTCTCATGTTTCTTTTTCTAAATAAGTATTCCTTTTGGTACCTGCTGTTTCTCCCTGGAAAGAGATACATTACCAGCTGCTGTACCTTTGCTTAGTAGTTGCACAGGGTTAGATTACCTTTAAGTTTTAACCATTTTTGCTTTGTTTTGGCATCCTCTACTAGATACACTCTCTAATAGATTAGTCTGTTGCTTAAATACAGACAGACTTGTTTTCAGGATTTGTATGACCACAGGCAGTGTTTTGAGACAGCTCCTACCTTTCAGAATGGACTCCCACCCTCACTTCAACATCACTACTAGAGATACACTTCCATTATATGATGCCATGGAGAGTATTGTACATACTGAGAGGATACCATGACCTTTGATGGTTTTCCTTTCCTGCAGAGCTTCAGTCACTGGGGAGGGCAAGAGACATCCACATCCCTGGAGAGAAAGGGTAGCAGACAGAAACATTTCATTTAGAGAGGACTTTTGCAATGACCCAAGCTAAAAACAATCCTCCCCCACCCACACCACAAGATTTGTGCCCCCTGAGCTTATGCCTGCTGGCTGCCAGAAAACAAAGGCAGCAGTGCTTTATGGGGCCACCCCACCAGTGTCCCCAAGGATAAGGACAGCTAAAGCTCACAGGAAGCCTGGAGGCTTCTCCAGAAGTTACCTGATCCAGCACACAGCTCTGGGAAGATTTCATTTCCCCCAAACTCACTAAGGGGTCACAAACCCCATGGAAATAAGTGGAGCTGCCTATGGTGACAGCGTTAGAGCAGATTGGGGGTGGTGGGAACATTGGGAGCCTGGAAGGTCTTCTGAGGAAAACAGACCTGAATAGCAAAGTTCTGGGTCTCTTCTTATGAATGGTGACTTCATTGTGTCCCTCCCCAGCCTGGAAAACCCACGATAAGGAGAAATAAACAACATTAATTCTTTCTTAAACAGCACAGAGCTTACAAGGCTGATTTTTTGGAATAATGAGCAGGGCACAATGCAGCTTTTCAGATGCCAAATAGAGGGTTTAATGTCTTTCCTTTAAAAAAAAGAAGGGAAATTTTCTCCTGAATTTAAGTACAGATGTAATTTTGTTCCCGGCAGGAAGGTTATGTTTGTCTGGATGAAGGGCCATGCTGAGGGTTTGGCTCCCACACAGCGCTACCCTGTAATTTTCACAGTCACATCACTGTCTGTGTCACTTCATCATTTCCTTGCTCTGCCCAAGCCACAGGCTCGGAGTCTGTCAACAACCACAGGAGGAGGAGAGGGCAGAAAGGCAAGTGGCCCCGGCATGGCACAAAGGGGTCAAGCTGGGCACAGCCCCAGTGCCACCCCCTGGAATTCAATACCACTGTCTGGGCTCCAGCCACTTTGGGGAAAAAATAAACCAGCCTGAAAAATCTCCAGGAGTGTCAGGTGTGTGAAACCAGCTCTTTACCTAAAGAAATGCTAAATGTACTTGGCAGCTCTGGTTGGGAGTTTACACTGCTGCTCAAATAAGTGATGTGTACCTGGAATCTTGAGGGCACTCATCTTAAGTGACCCCTTGACTTTTTTCCAGACAAGAGCTTTACAGAGTTTGTCTCCTCATAAAGTCCCCTAAAAACCTGATGGAAATGTTCAGAAAAAAAAATCCAATGAAAAATACCTTTTTTTTTCAGATTCTTTAAAAAAAAAAAAGGAAAGAAAATGCATTTCTGCAAGACTGTAAAATTTCATTTCCTCTATGTCTGAATAGGTGTTTATTATTTCATTTAAAAATGCTGTTTTAGCTCATGTGTGACTTTGACACGCACTAGAAACCAGCCATATCAGCTGCTACTTCAGAAGGGGTTGTCTGGGTTAAGAAACCAAAGAATAGGTTAAACAGAGCTTTTGTGACAGACAAAGAAATCTTTACATTGGCATCACTGCAAAATCCTTGCCCAACTCCCTGATGATTCATGTTCCTTAAAGAAAGGGAAGACAAAGGTAGGAAATCTTCTCCACCTGATTCCAAGTTGCTCATTTCCTGAACCCTCATCTTCTGACCCCGTGCCAAGAGTAACACCCAGTGCCCCCAGCCATCCCTGGGGATCCTGAGGCTTCTTCCTCAGGAGAGAGGAAACTGGGGCCCTGAAGGACTGACACAGAGCAGGCAAAAGTCACTGAAAACCACACTCTAGGAGAAGTGGAAGCTGGGACTGTGCTCATTCCCAGCAGCCAAGCCAAAGCCAAGTTACACACATCAGCTTTTCATCCCACCACTGCATCCCTTCATTTACACAAGGAGCTAATGCTGCTTGCCCTGTTATTCACCCTGTTATCTGGGCAAAACCTTTCTTTCAGGGTCTGCTTTCCCTTTTTTTAATTTCAAGGGCAGATGGTACTGCCCCTGGCTGTGTGCTTCTCATTCTTCATGCAATTAACCTCAGTCAATGGAGAAGAGGAGGAATTCCCACACCCTTTTCCTGAGCATTACTTGCTGCCCATTCCTCAGTGGGATCCTCCTTGCCCATTCCCATCAAGCAATCAAGTAATGAGAACCACTGTCCACCCATCTACAAACACTGTCTATTTGCTTAAGAGAGCTTAAACTCCCCGTAGGAATTCCTCCAAGATTGTAGCCAAACCTTCCTAAAATTATTTGGATTGGGCCAATTCATGAATGGAGTTGTGTAGGGTCAGCCCAGTGCATGCCTATTCAGCAATGCCACATTGTTACACCCCTCACTGCCTGCCACCCCTCTTTGTTTGAGCTGAACAACACAACCAGGCACATAAACCCACTAAATTCAATACATGGAGCTGCTCTGCATGCCAGGAATTACTGAGTTGCCTTCACACTATAAACATTTACTCCATAAAGGTCCCAAAATTCTCACTAAGGAGAAAAAAAAAGTTGATTTAATGCCTTGCAAGTACAGGTTTTATACAAAATGGGCTATCAAGAAGGCTAAAGATTGAATCCCCAACCACAAGCCTTCATCCCTTGAGCATTCTACTGCCAACCTGCTGCAAGCCAAAGATATTTGCCAGCTGTGTGAAAATCAATGAGTTTACATTTTGCTTAAATAAACACTTGATGACAATGTACAATAATGGGAAAAGGGTTAGCAGTTTTAGAGACAGGTACACCCTGGCAAAAGCCCAGGATTCATGGATCTGCCTCCTCCTTGGGACTTGCTTAAGTGCAGACTTTCTCTGGAGCTTCCTGTAATCCATTAATTTGACAACCCTTCCTGGAATGTTCATTTAATAATAGCAGCCCCATATTTAGGGAGGCTGTCATTTTGACTGGAGGAGTCAGCTCCAAGTGAAGCCTGACCTTGCTTCCTTTTCTTTTTCCTCTGGAGCTCCCCAAGGAGCTCCCAGTTCAGCCAAGCTGGTCTCCTGCCCCCCTTGCTTCATTTACAACAGCAGATTTGTCTCCTCCTGTGCTTCTAAAAGGCAGTTCCAAAAACTGACCTGCACCTGGGCACTCCTAAGCCCTCAAAAGCAGGTTCCCAGGGGACTCAACTAACTCCCTCCCTAAACAGGTGAAGTTTGCTCTCCTAAAGCCCAGGGTACCAACTCTGATGTCCTTTTTTTAATCTCATTAGTGATAATTTTAATCACACCCATTTGTGATCACTCTGGCCAGGACAGCCACCCAGGATCACATCCTCCCCCCTGCCCCAAGTCCTTCTCTACTCACAAATAGAAAGTCTGGGATGGCATCTTTCCTGCCCTGCCTGTCCCTCCTGAGCAGCTTGTAGCCCTTTATCCCCAAATTCCAACCCTGGCATTCATCCCACCTCTCACTAACACTGATGACACCACAGGACTGGGAACAGACCAGTGCTTTGAGTTCATTTTACTCATTTCTCCTACTACATACATTGGTGCACAAGCATTTCTGATGAATAAAGTGGGTGTTTTGGTCAACAGGAGCACAAAACCCTGAAGGACTGATGTGTTCATCTCTTCCCATAAGCTGGCAGAGTTGGATTCAAACCTCACAGTGTGACCTTTAATAATATTAATGTCTAGCAAAAGCCTTGCCAAAAGTTCAAGAATATCTCAGCCTGCCTCTCTGTAGGAGACTCATGTGATGATAGGGAAGGGACTGATGGTGACCAGATCCATAATCTCTGGGAAAAGGGGTTTGCCATTGGTTTCTAATAAACAACCCCTGTCCACAGCATCCCAGACACACCTAAAATGGCATAAATTAGAGTACACAGGGCACTGCTGCTGCTCCAGGACTTCAGCACAGTGGGGTTTAATTAAGCAAAAGCACAGTGTGATACTACACCAGACCTCTGAAAATATTCCCATTATCTTCCCATAAATTGATTGTTTTTCTATAATTAATTATTTCCCAGAACGAACCTCAACGTGTACTGGCACAGAATGTTTCCTTCCCATCTTCACAGCTTTTCAATTGTTCTCAGATCAAAAAGAAAGTGACAAAACATATACACATCAGCCAAAAAAATTACACCTCCACCCCCCCCAAACTGGAAAAAATAACAAGGAAAGTTTTAGTCTGTGGCATTTAATCAGAGCTTCTTGGGCCTGGAAGTGAAATGCTTTAAGACACCAACAGTGGAAAGAATAAGTGAAGTGGTGCCATGTGTCTTTCTCTGATGGCAACTGAATCATTCAGATAAAAGAGATAAAGTCCTCACTGGTTTCCTTTATAATTATGTTTTCATCACATTTACAGTAACAGGTTCTGGGGAAAAAAAAAAATGGAGCTCCCACCCACTTCTGGCCTTGTATTGTTAGTTAAAATAAAATATAAGTATATTTTAACCCTTTATTTAATATTATAAAATTTTTGACCCTTTTTTAAATAAATCCTGCTTTAAAGGGTTGATCGTACCCACTGGACTAAGCACACCCTCACAGCATGAGGCTGAACATAAATGCCAGGAGATCTTCCTAAACCCTTCTGCTGCCCAAAGCAGATCTTGCCATTATGGCAGTGAAATCTGCTGGTAAAAAGCTGCAGGTATCTCAGCAGTGCTGCCAAAAGAGGCATTATTTGGTTATTCTCACTGTAACTTGTGCCCAGAGAGTGTATGTAGTTCAAAAGCGATGGCAACTAAGCAGGCAAAAAAGCCAAGAAAGAACAAAGTGGGGGGAAAACCCCATAAAAATAGCAAGAGCATGTGGGTATTGAGAGAAGTTAAAACTGAAGAACAGAGAAGATCCAAGATGGGGAAAATGGAGGAAACCTGGGTGTGAACCCACACCATGAAGGTCACCATGTATGTTCCTACCCCACCCACACCAATAACCTGCTCTGGCTCTCCCTGCCCTTCCCCTCCCAACCTCTTCTGGGGAGCTAAAACGCCTTCTGCTGCTCCTCCCTGGCAGTTTCCAGCCCCTCAATTCAAGCAGTGAAGGCTACAGAACACAACAATAACTCCCCAACCCACCCACCCCATCTCTCATCCTCCCTTCCTCAGCACTCTGCTCGCAGGAAATCAGTGGTGGCCACCAGAAACCTTCAGAAAAAACAAAGGATGGGAGTTTTCCTCCAAGGCTGGGAGAGTTGAGCCCTTGCCCTCCCTCTCTGGGCAGGGGCATTGTAGGAACAGATTGCTCAGAGGCAGCAAGGCAAACTTGTGGGTAAGCACCTCTTCCTGCACAACTGCTGGGGAAGGCACAAAGAAGGGCTGAGAAGAAAGCAGCCTGAGCTTTCCCACAGTATGGAAAAGCCAAGGGGTTCTGGGAGCTCAGGCTCAGCACATTATGGAGCAGAAAGGAAACACACACTCAAAATGAATTTGAATTCCTACCCCCGTGGGACTTTTTCTCCCAAGTTAGGTCAGGAAAACATCATTTAGTTTTCTGCACTATACTCTGTCATCAGCTAGAGCACAAATAAGATGAGCAAGAAGACCCAGAGCTCCACATGAACACCCAAAGATTTGTTTTCCAGCCTAAACTCACTGGGTTTACCCACCTGGGTTATGTCACATCTCTTTTAGTATTGCATTTCCCATGTTCACATCATTCCCTCCCAGAAGAATCAGTGCACTGAGGATTTCTCCACTGCCTGCAAGGAAAGATGAAATCTCTGGTAGGTAGTAAAATCAGGCATTTTCCTCCTGCAAGACAAGATATCCTGGAGAATCTGCCTACAAGGACACCAGGAGGTGGGAACAGAATACATACAGGTCTTTATTTCTGTTTATCACCTCAATTTTCTCTTTCTACAACATGAGGACTCCTCATTTAAGTCCTAACCAAAATCACCTTTTTTGAATTCAAATTCATTCTGTTCATCAGTGAAAGATCTCGCCCAGGGAAAGGGGCTACTCAGAATAACCTCAAAGCTGAAGTCATCTCAGGATCAGAGCACCAAAGCCAGCAAAAGGCACAGACAATTATATGTATGGTCATCTTAAAACCCAGGATAAGATCACACTACACATGCCCTTGGGAAAGGAGATACATAAGAAATATTCAACCTCTACCTGAAATCTCAGCACAGTCATTTGGTTTGTTGTACATCCTAATTTCTGCTCTCTTTTTGCCCCTCTGCTGTAGGGATGTATTAGAGCTACTCGAGCAGCAAATTAGAGTAAGGTGATGTAGAATTTAACATTATTTAGAGATGTTTCCAAGCTATCTATTCCTTGACATAAACAACTCCTAGCAATTTAAAAAAGGTAAAATAAAACAATGTGGAACATTCAAACTGAAAGCTAAAACCTTGAAATACTTCTCCTGCAAATTATTTATTAATTCCACTGAAGGTACCTTGCAGCATTCCAGTGGGAAAGGAAAAAACCTAGTTGTTCATAGTCACCCTATATTTGGAAGCAAAATTTCTGGCAGTAAACATGGTGAGGTACTATTTTCTCTTTTTGTTTTTTTTTTTGACTCAATATTATTTACAGTGTGGTGTACAGATAAAAATCTCTTAATTTCAAAAACAGACTGCCCCATAAATGTGCATGGCAGCAGATAAGAATGCTTTATAAACCCTTAAATTATACCCTATCTGAACTGACACAGACACTATTTTGGGATAGAATTTTCCCTAAAAAACAGCTCCCAGCATTTATATCAAGAAGCTATAAGTGCTGGCAATTCTAAAAGTCCCTCCCAACTAACTCAGAAGGAAAAGCAGACAAATGTGCACTAATACAACCAATTACACACACCCCAAACCCTAACTATATGAAATATTAAACTGAGTCTGCTTGCACTACCCCGAGAGCAGAGGACTCACAGTGTTGAAGAATTTGTCAATTATCCATATAATGCAAATTAGGCTGATAGAAAATGAGTCCATGCTTATTGTTTGCCATTTAACCCCTCCATTTTTCTGCCTTTAAAAAGGTCACAACGCACAGAAGAAACAATTGTGTGGTTTCTGGGAGTGTCTTCCCACTTATTTTAAAATACCAACTTTTCAACTAACATAGAAAAGCTTGAGGAAAGAAGACCTTGCAGCAAAACCTCTCTGTAAACACAGAGGGGGAAACGTCCTGGGGATTTTTTCCAGGAAACCAGAAACCATTTCCAGCTAGTCCAGTTAATTCCTTACATCCACCACTGGAGATTTCCACGTCCCATCTTTCCCAGTGACACTACCTGCCCTGTTTTCAGCATTGCAATTCTTCAGGGTGCCCATACTGCATTCTGGTGTTAATTTTACCCCTGGGTTATTTATGTTGGCCAGATTAACATGCAAGGCTGTGTCAGAAAAGGGACTAGCAGGGACACAGCAAGGACACAGTTCCTACTTGTGTGGGAATGAAGAGATTTATCCCACAGACAGGAGTGCTGCTTAAACACCAAAACATAAGGGCATAATAAACTCTTTACACAGCATTTATTCCACAGCAGAGAGTTTTATCTTTCCCAAATTGAACATCAGATTTCTGACCCAAATATGGTCTGTACAGCACAAACCAAACCGTGCCTGAAGACTCACAGCCCAGATCTCTGACTTGAGCAGTCCCAAAAAGCATTCAATAGTTGAGAGAACTGGGACACCATGGCAGAAACCTCAGCTGGGATAGACAAGGCCATGCTGGGCAGCTCCTGCAGCTTCACCCCACCTCTGCTGCCCTCTGGTCTGCAGGGGACAGGACCACGCCACACCTCAATGCTTCTCATTCTTGGTGGAGCACCAAACACCTCCTACGTGCACCCCATGACCTTGTTCTTCACTCCTCCTTCACACTGGGATTTTCACTCTCCCACTGAAAACTCAGCCAACCTGAAAATTCAGCCAACCTGCTCAAGAACCTGAATTTCTCCCATTCCAGTTTCACAGTCTGTGAAAAAACTGCAGCCCTGCCAGGTAGCCAAACCAAAATGTTTGGCTGGTCAGTGTGGGCAGAGGAACAATTTCTCTTTCTAGTGAAACAAACATGCAAACAATCTCAGTTCATAATTACTACTGCAAGTTACAATAAGATTTAGCCTCTCCAGAACTCAAATCAGTTCAGAAGGTAGGATTGTCTGCTGAACATTCAGAAAGACTTCACTGAGGTGGGAGTGATAATATTGGGAGAGAGGAGCTGTTCACTACAGGAGAACCCAGGTCAGCAGCACTCCTACCCTATCAGTGATAACACTGGAACAAGCTCCTTAAAAATCCTAAAATTAGAATATTGATCCCAGTAAACACTGCACAGCTCAGTGCAAAAAAAAACAAACCCAAAACTGAGTAGTTGATCTGAGATCCTACAATCACTCCAGATCAAACAGGATGGATTTACCTTTGTTTAACTCTGAATTCCAAGCCTGTTCTTCCATATAGGCTGGAAAACACTTGATACATCTCTTCTCACACCTGCAGGGAAACAGAGGGGTTTAAGGGACAATTAGGAACCCTGGAGGTGCAAGGGTAGAGCATCTGCTGCTGCAGCACTGTGGCCACCAGGCTGTGCTGTGGGCTGCTGCTCAGCACAGGTTTCTCTCACCCCAAGACTTCCCATCACTATGCCTTCCATGCTGTCCAAGAAAATACTGCCTTGTACATTTTCCTAGGATGAGCTTTCACAGGAGCTTCTTCCACTGTGTGGTTACTGTGAGCCAGGGAAATGGAAACACCTTCCCATGATGGAGCAACCACTGAACTCTCCAGTACCAGAGAGGCAAAGGGAGCAATCAGATGGAAAGTGTGTCTAAATAAGCAAGAAAATAGCACTCTTCATGTAAAGAACAAGAGTGACCCGGAAGGAACTTGCCCAGGACCAAGTGAGTCAATAAATGAGAGAAAGCCACAATCAGGAAGAAAGAAGCTGAAATCAGGAACACTTAAAGAGTGGGTGAAATAAAACATAAATCCTTCTCTCTGTGGTTCTGTACCAAAATCCATTACCAGAAGCAATGTGACACACACTTGAGCAGCCAGGAACCAGCCTGTTTAAACTCAGTTTCAAGTCAGGAGTGGGAAACACCCATATTTTCTTTCCTCAGCCACATTGTTTTCAACAAGTGATTTATTTTCAGGAAGTGATTTACCACGCTGCAGTTAAGAGAGGAAACCCTTCTCCTCCATTTCCTCAAGGAAACCCAGATTAGGAAGGCTGGGGCTGCAATCCCATTCTTTACTGCCCACTTGTGTCTGTGCAGGTGGCCACACTTCCCCTCCTGCAGGCAGAGGGACTCAAAGCACTGAGCTCATGTTGTTGCCATCTGAGCATGGTGTCAGAATTTCAGTGCTTTCAACTTGAATCTGAAAGAATTTAGCCCTTCTGGTTGATAAATACCAGTCATAACACACAAATCCTTGTTCAGCATTGATTCTGCCACTGACTTCAACTTATCTTAAGGGGAAAAATACAATCCAGAAAAAAAACTCAGCTTACATGCTCTTGGCTCCTAAAAGTCTTCTAAAAATATCCTGCACTTCCTTCCTTGATGTCTTGTTATAGAGCAGACTTGGAGAACAGCTGTCATTGTGCTTTGGAATCACACAGCATTTTAGTCAGCAGGGAAGGTGTTCCCATCTCCTGGGGGTCACAGTAACCACACAGGGAAAGCAGCTCCTGGGAAAGCCCATCCTTATTTCCCAACCCCAAAGCAGCCCCTCAGAGGAAGGGAAAACCTGGAAATGTGCTCTGCAGAGGCAAGATTTGCTGGCTAGTGAAGACAAGGAAAGCATAAAGATCCAAACACAGGCATGCATTCAGCACTCTGGAGGCAGCTGGAACCTCATCTCAGTGGTGGGCAGGACAAGGAGGAAACACTCAGGGCTGAAAGTCCCAACAGTGCCATCAGGAGTGATTTTTTGTTTCTTTTTCTTTTTTTGCCAAACTTTCTCTTCCCCAGGAACCCATCCCTACCTACTGGGGGTTTGAAGACCTTTTTGCATCACATATAGGAATTGTTATCTCTCACAGACGTTTCACCTTCCTGTCCCCTATGTCAGCACAATTCAGGACTAAGAGTAATAGCATCCTTGAGCATGCCAGGGACAAAAGCACACAAAGAGAGGAGACAGCTGTAGGAGCTAAACAATGACTTGAAAAGTAAAGCAAACACTTTGACAGGTTCTGAGGATCAGGCTGTCAGCCAAAAAAAGCAGCCTGTTATAGGTTTGTCACAGCAACCTTGAGGTTTCCCTGAGGAAACATGTCCTGCACATTTAGTTTTGGTGAAGGGTGGTCAAGCTGCTTCCCCTGAGCTCACTCCACTCTGCCACCATCCCTCAGCCCCAGCCTGAAGCACCTCAGCCAGTTTGGTTCCTGCTCTGCCAGCACAACTCACCTCACAACTGGTGGCTTCAGCAGCCCTTCCTTCTGCTCCTGGGCAGGGTCACCATTGCTCTTCTGTCTGGGAAAAGCACAGCTCACCCCACACCTTGCCCCAGGCAGCAGGCTTGCTATTTGCTCTCTGTGCATGGAGAAGTGACCTCAGGGTGCCAAATTCTTAGAATCATGGAATATTTTGGATTGGAAAGGAGCTTTAAAAACCATTTAGTCCAACCCCCTGCAATCAGCAGGGACACCTTCAACTAGACCAGGTAGCTCAGATCCCATCCAGCCTAACCTGGAGGGTTTCCAGGGATGGGGCACCCACCACCTCTTTGAGCAACCCGCTCTGTGTTTTACCATTTCCATTGCAAAATCATTTTTCCCTCTATATAATCCAAATTGATCCTCTTTCAGAGACTGTTATCCCTCGTTCTAAGGCAACAAATTCCCAGGAAAAGCAGCTACAAAGCCCCGTCACTCACAGTGAGGGATGGCAGCAGCAAGACTCACATCTGGCCAGCATCCAGCAGGAAGTTCTGCAGAAGCCACCAGTGGCAGCCATTCCATTTGCTTCCCTGAAAAAAAAATAAAAGTAAAATCAAGAGTGGGAGTTGATGTTGCAATCTCAAAAACCTCTGCTAATTACTGTCTATTCTATTCTATCAACTGGGAGAACTCAGACAAGAAATGACACTCAGCTCCTCTGGAAACATCACACCCCCTTCTGAGCATAGCCAAGATTCTCACTATCACATTCTTTAAGAAGAAAAGTGCAAGTTGATAGCATGAGAAACCAGAATTATTGAGTTTCACAATTCATCTCCAAAGGCCATACACTGGGTCACTGCTCTCTTTCCCAAAAGAATTATTCATGCACTTGGAGCTGGTGTGTGAAACTTCTCTCATCTACTTATAAAAGGTCACAGTGTTACAAATTAAAGGAGTCAGGAAGGCTTATGTCCAAAGTTGCTTTATTTGGCTTCTTTTCAGCAAGGGAAATACAGAAAACAAGACAATTTATCAGTAGAGCACGTAACTTTAGATAAACATTAATCAAGCAATAAACAAGTAATACTTATAAAAATATAAAATACCTCATTTTGGTTTAACAAAGTTAATTTAAAATCTGAAGTAAAACAGAGCTGCCACAGTCAAAAGTTCTTCTGTAAACTCATCTCAAAAGATTGTTTTGTTCAAAACTTGTTTTGAAAAAACAAATACCCCAAAACACCTTAAAAAAAAGCCCCAAAGTTCCACTTTCTGTACAGAGAAGGGAATCAAAGCATAAATCAAAACCACAAAAAAAGCCCAACTTGCAATGAAGCATTTCTGGTATCCCAAACAAGCAGTGGGGGCAACCAGTTGGTGTATTTCCTACTTTCTAGATAAGAAAGGATATTTTTAAACTAGAAAAAAATAAAATCTCTAAATAAATAACTCTTGCTGTACCCTACAACAGTAGAGCAAGTGCCATCCCTCCCACCCTCAGTGTCATACAGACACACACACCCCATTTGGCCAGTCCCTAGAGCAGCCACTGCCCTGGAACCCACAAAATCCTGGTCCTGAACACAGTCCTCGAGGTCTTAAATCTGCCACAGCTTCTCTGTTCATTTGTCAGATTGACAGTCTGGGCTCTTGGTGAACATGGAACATTATAAAAAGCACAACTCAAGATGCAATGCACTGAGATGGAGCATTTCAGATGCACAGATAAGTGGAAAATACTGGCAGTGATGCCAACCCAATGGCATTCAGGCAGAAGGAAAACAGAAACACCTTAAACACCTCCTCTCTCAGCTGAACAAAAACCACCAGAGGGTGCAGTCCTCCCATCTATCCTGTCAGTAAAAGCTACAGCCCGAGGTAGTTTGGTTTTGGCAACCCTCACCCTGGGAAGGTGCTCAGAGGATGTCATGGTTTCATCCCAGCCAGCACTGGCTCATAAGAGCAGCACAGTGTCTTCAGCCACCACCAAAATCGTGACAAATCACTAAATTCAGGCACTGTGAGGCTGCCATCACCACACCCACAGTGACAGAGGATCATGGGGTGACACCCAACCCAACAGGGTCCAACTATAAAATAAGGGTTTCTGTGTTTAAAAAGACACAATAAAAATGGATGGAGACAGGGAAGACTGTTCTGAGCAGTGCATAAGATGAACACAAGAACTACTGAAGGTAGTCCATGGCTATTGACAGCTAGGCAAGGAGTGGAATTGGGTATTAACAGAGCTCTCCTGGAAAATAACCAGAGACACAACAACAGCAAAACAGAATGGAAAAATGGACATGACAGTGTTTACACTACCAGACTTGGTTTCCAACTCCTCCTCATTTATATATTTAGAAAAACCCACCAGAAAGAAAATAAAACAAACCTCAAAACAAAACAAACAAGAAACCCCCAATACAAACAGAAAACCCACCCCAGCAATAGAAAGAAAAGTCAAATAAATACATTATATAAATTACTTATAACTCTGTTTTCCAACTCTGGCTGCTATTTTCTTTAACCTGTCACCTGCTTGGGGCCCTTTTGCTCTTCCCCAATAGTTTTAACAAAGTCAGTGTGGTTTCAGTCCTGCAGTTTTGAGTCCAGAGCATGAAGCAATACTGTCATTGGCACATCCACTGAGGAAAAGGAGTCAGAATAGCTGGATAAGAGAAGGGAAACCAGATGACAGGGAGAGGGCAACAAACTCAGAGTTACTGGAAGTGAAACTCCAGGCAGAGGTTGCTGAAAATGAAACCCCCCTCTGCTGCAAGAGGAGAATCCCCAGAGAGTGTGCAGAGTTTCCACCTTGGACAGTCTCCAAACTCAGCTGGGAGAAGGCAAATACACGTTTTGCACAGCAGAGGTACCAAGAGTGGCACGAGCAAAGAAGATTTTGCCTGGCAGCAGAAGGCAGGACCAAGTGGTGCCTCTGGTCCTGCTTCTCAGGGTCCAGACCGGATAACAAACTTTGTGTTAGTCATTGCAGCAATCAACTCAGTGTCTAGATAAGGCAGTGTATGTGTCTCTTTTGGCTGATTCTTTGCAGCCAAAGTCATTGTTTGTAATGTTGTCTTCAGGCTGCTGGGCTCTGATGATCTGGGAGGTGAATGGAAACCCTCTAGGATCCTAGAAAACAAAGGAAAAAAACCAAGAAAAAGCATGAATTGTGGCCACTGTGATGCTGTCTTGGGTTACTTTTCAGGGCAAAGGGGGACAAACATGCACAGTGAGGAGAAACAGTCCCCAAAATGCCTTTTGGTGAATAATTGTAGGGCCTTCCCCGCTTTTTTAATTCTGGAAGTCACACACATTGCAAAATTCCAAATATGACAGTGAAATACATACACAGAACCCTAAAAGGATGTGAGCTGTGAAAAGTAAAGTAATTCCCCCTGGTTGATAATACAACAGAAAGGAGCATATAAACAGTTTGATATTTCAGAATGTCATCCCAATGCTGGAGATGCAATTTATAACACAAACACTACCTGGCTTTGAAGACAGTGATAAAATATATGGCACCTTTCCTTTTCATGTAGCAGAGTAGGAAAGACCTTTCTATCCCCTTATCTAATAACTCTTCTTACAGCCACAATATTTTGCCAAGTATTTTGGGATTAAGCATATAAATAATTCTTACCAAGGAAGTGAGTGAGAAATTGAGACAGCAAGGCAACTACTCATCTACCACAGGAGTGCTATTTTCCCTCCCTTTCAGCCTCAAGCCACTTGATCTTCTGGTTTATATGAAAGGCACAAATATGATGGACAGGATAGAAATTACATTCATCACTCATAGGAAAGGCCTCCTTTTTTGCAAAGAGAGGGCTTTGGGTTTAATAGCACAGACTCCACCACTTGTCCTTTGGATGGGCAGGACCACCTCTGAGATGTTTCCTACACCTCCACCTCCATCCAAACAGGATTGAGGTCATCCTTCCACACAAAACCACCAGCCACAGCCCAGGAGAGCAAAACTCACCCACACCTGCCTTGCCCTTCATTCCCCCTCTGCCCACTCCTTTTCCT
Organism: Anabacerthia variegaticeps; assembly: GCA_035583185.1. NCBI lineage: Eukaryota > Metazoa > Chordata > Aves > Passeriformes > Furnariidae > Anabacerthia > Anabacerthia variegaticeps. The sequence goes on along the minus strand of JAWWEW010000001.1, from coordinate 2,370,859 downwards.
GCCTTTCCTCCTCAGTGAAAAGCAGGGTGAGGAACATGTTTTTCCCAGCCAAAAAAATCAAGTGACCTGCTAGGGAAGGGGTGATGCCTGGAAGCCAACCCAGCAAACATCTTCAACTGGGTTGCAAAATATTTATGTCTGTGGGAAAGCCAGTGGGCAGCTGAGAGCAGAACTACCCCTTCACTGGCCTGTCTGTAATGAGGGGTCTCAGCTGGCTTTTTTAGCTCCCCCCTCATTAGGTCTGTTTGCTCATAATATTTTTAACTGTGTTTTGGGGGAGTTGGGCTGGGGGTTGTTTGGATTTTGTTTGGTTTTGGGGGGTTTCTCAAGGGTGGTGTTAAGAAGGGCAAAGGAATGAGGCTGTTTTGTGGGAATTAAAAATAGGATAAATATATAATCTCCTACTCAAGATAAAGCCACACTGGAGAGGAAACCGAGGTTACCCTAAAATGAGCCTCCTCAGCTGGGACATGACTGCCAGAAACCCATTCCTGGGAGCAGGGTGCATTATATCCATCTGCTTCATGAAAGAGGGAATTATGGCCCCAGTTTATCATCTGCAAGTCTGGTATTTAGCTATCTTTTCTGGAAGAGTTATCCTAAAAAGTCTCCTAAAGCCAAACAGCTCCTCTGCTCTCATCTACTGAGTCACTCACTAATAAGGAAACCAGATGTACATCATAGCAAAGCCACTGAAGAAACGAGTCGTGAGATAAACTAAGAACTGTCATAATTTTACAGTCAAACCTTACAAAGCCTGCTCCAAACTGAATAAATTCTAGACAACACTGCTCTAATGGCTCCTTCAGAATTAATTGCTGTCTTTCCTATAAGCAATGGAAAGTCTGAGTACTTTTTTTTGTCAAGTTCCCTAAAAAAGTTTCCTGCACAAGACCTATTTCCCAGCATTTCATGACATATTTGGCCACCAAAACTCGGGTTTCTGGTCCCTGAGTATTACAGCTGCTCAGTCAAATTGCTATTTGACACTTCAACCTGAATTGATACTATTTGCAGCAACTTCTAAAACTGAAAAAAGCAACAATTAAGGCACTTGAGATTCCACTGAGGGTCTGAAGTGATCTTCAGCTGGTAATAGGTGCTTTCCACTGGATTTATAGTACTTGTGCAACATGGGAAGCACACTGAGGTCCAGGATTTCTTTGAAATACAGAGAGTTGCTTTTACTCAGACACAAACATAGAATTATTAAGGTTGGAGAAGACCTCCAAGATCATCAAGTCCAACCTTTAACCAAATACCACCTTGTCAACTAAACCATAGCACTAAGTGACAGAGACATAATGCTATTACATAATGCTATAACATCTGAGTTCCATGACATTCCTCCCTTGCAGGAAAACCTGAGTGTTTGGATTTCCAAACAGGAAAAACCCATTTCTACTGTGGCACTTTCTGCAGAACCTGACCTACTTGGCTCTTCACCTTTTCTTGGGCCACATCATATCTATTCAATAACATGTCACACCTTTCTTTTTTTTCTTGCCCTGTTGCTATAGTTTAAACACAAACATAGCATTTGACTATTCATAAACCTTTCCGTATGGCAAAACCTGCATAAGCTACCCAGGACACATCAATGCTTAAAAACAAAACAAGAAAAACCATTCTGGCCTTTCTGTGTGTGTGAAACACTTATATTTGCAAGATAGCCCTTCCTCACAGGTCACCACAAGCCTCCAGAAAGAAAAGCATGCATGGAGTTTCATTCCCCTACATCCTGAGAACTAACTATAAAGCATTTTAATTGACCAGGCTGAAATACGAGTATCCTGCAAGCCTTGAAATAAGTTAACTGATGTTTTGCAAATCATTCAGGTTCAGGCATGTAAGCAACAGCAATTTACTCAGGCTAACAGGCTTTATTTCACCTCAACCCAGGCTCTTGGCTTGTTAACTGGACTGCTTTCTATTGATTACTATCTGCATTTTTGGTCCAGGCAGGAAGGAAACCAACTTTGGATGGAAAGAGAAGCCTGGGTGAAGTTATGCCTGGTGATCCCCTGCATGCAGTGAGGGGCACAGCTCTTTGTCTCTGCCTGCCAGAGGGGGAAGGCAGGAGTTTTCCAAAGCTTGTGCACCAGCACTTGCCACAAAGGCTGCTCAGTTTGTTCCCAAACAAGTGACACTGTGAAGACGCCTCACTTGGGATGTTGTCAGGGAGAACCAGAACATAGGCATGCTCTGACACATATCCCTGAGGGATGGGGCATCATCAGCTTTCAACCCCAGCTCATCCTAATTCCCAACGATCTACCATGAAGAGGAACAAACCAACAAGAATAAAATAAAGCAAGAACTAACCATGCAGAAGGAACTTTTTTTTCCCCACAGAGAAAAGTCCCCAGCCACCCAGAGAAACAGCTGTTGTTGTACTCTAAATACCAGGCATCTTGACAAGACTGGAAAAGCAGTGCTTGTTAATCTGGTGCAGAATGAAAAGTATTAAAGCCCCACACAGACACTGGTTTTCTCCAGCCAGAGCTATTTTCTCTGTTGTGTGGTTACAGAAAGTGCACCCAAAAATATGTGTGTGGGAGCTGCTCCTCCTTGCAGCACAACATGGGGACAATAGCAGCTTTCTAGTTTCTGCAGGATGTCACAGCCCTTTGGGTGAATCAGCTGCAACTTTAAGAAGCAGGAACATATTTCATGGTTGGCTGGACTAAAAACAAGTCACCACAAAATCAGAGTAGGATGCACAGCTGAGGAGGCTGAGGGGATTTCCTAGTTACAATATGGTATTTGTGGAAGGGTAACATACTAGAAAGAGTGTTAAAAAGTGCTGTAGTTCCACAGGGATTCTAAGGATTCCCAGGAAAATGACAGAGTAATCATACACAAGACAAATTTTAAGTAACCTCTAGGAACAGGCATAAAAGAGCACCCTAGAGATAAAAAATTAAAAAAAAATCAGATGGTGATAGAGCAATCAAACTGCCCCACTACTGGAATTTAACAGCAAACTAATTAATGAAGCCTTCAGGAAACAAATGAACACCAGGTGAACACCAGGAAGATGGACTACACATTTCCTTAGGATAGTCACTGAATGAAAGAACAGGATCAGCCAAGTAAAGTTACTCTGGATAAAGTTTATGCAAAAAGGATCCAAGTCATCCCATTACATCTTCAAAACTCAAGACTGAAAAGCAACTAAAGAGATGCAGACAAAGACTGATAAAAACGAGACTGCATTAAGAGAACAGACTGAGTGACTTCCATGCTCACTGCAGCAGTCACACACTGGCATCACAGCTCATCAAACCCCATGATAAATGGGAAGGAATACAAACCATTAATAGGGTCAGAATCATGCTAGGACAGGTGGTGACAGCCTGGTCTGAACATGAGCAACCTGGTCTTGCCAAGCAGTGTTTCAGTGGCTGACCCTGCTGCAGCTTCAGGCCCCAGTGCAGGCACAGCACCCCAGTGTGGTTCTCCTCCTCCAGCAGGCACTGAAGGGGCTTTGAGGGTCTGCAAGGCAGCACTGGGGCTTTTGAGTGCTCTTTGCCTGCTCAGTCTGACCTGCTCTAGTGCATGATCCCAAAACTCCACCTCAAGGTCTCCTTAAGTACAAAGCTCATTCATGTTTGGAAAGGTTAGTGCAGAATAAAGATCTATCTTTGGGGCATTCCACCTTTTTCTACTGATCCTAAGAACCAACTCCTTGCCCTTTAATTTCCAGGGTGAAAATTTAACAGTCATTTACTCTTTTGGATTGTTCGTAGGATCAATGGAATGCTCACATGTTTTATAATTAAAACTTATCTGGGGAGTAAGAAATGCTCATTTCTCTTTGTTCTCAGTGGACTTTTGCATCTCTGACAACAGCAGATTTACTAGATCAACACTCTTAATAGCAGATGCTGTAGGTCTAAGTTTCACAACAAAGAGGGCCTGATACTTCTGGAAACATTTCTTTACTTTAGATCACATTATCGTACTTAAATATTCAGAAATTCTGTTAATGTGAGTTGGTGTTTCTACAAATATTAGTAGAATTTAGAGCCAGAGACCACATGAGTGAAATTACCAATGACCATGAAACTTCTGTGATTTTCTGTGATTTCTGAAGCCTCTGGCCTCCCCACTCCTCTAATTCTTTTTTTATTTTCCGATCTATTATGTCATTAATAATTAAGACTAGGCAGTTGAATTATCCATGACCAGGTCATTACACTGAGACATGACACTGACTGCAATTTCTCCTTAATTCCTCATTAGGAAGCAAACTCAAATGCCACATTTGAGCACACTTCACCATATTACCCTGTTTGCCTTAAAAAATACAAAATGCCATAACCAGCAGAAAACTCTTCCCCTGAGGGGGCATCGCTTGGCATGAATGAGTTTCTCTCCAATTTAATTCTTCTGCCAGGAATTCTCTGAGCACAGATAGGCTTCTGTGAAAATGTGAATTACTTCTAAGATTGCTACACTGCCCTGCTTGGGTCCTTCCCTCAAACTTTGTTGCTTTGTATTGTCCCTCAGCAGCGGGAAAACAGCTCTGAAACTTACAACTGAGGCAGCCTCTAATAACTGCAAACATATCATTATTACAGTTGACTATTTCAATATGACAGTCTCATACCCCACAATGGTATCAGTTTTATTCTGCTCTGCACATGACCACACCTCTGTTTTTTCCACACATCAGGGACTCACCACTTCAACACCTCCTGAAGATTTTCTTCCTCCAGAACAGCACAATCAGAACCACGACAACAAGTACAATCACCACGATAATCGCCAGCCAGTGCAGTGAGGCTGCTGCTTCTGTGAAAACAACACAAAAAACACAACAGAATCAAGTTGGCTTAGAGAGAAAATAAGCCAAAAGAGCCAAGAGGATGCCTGATTAATGACAATGTCTCCTGTGAGGTGGTGAAAGGTATTGCTAAGGTACATAAAAGCAGCAATTGCTCCAAAGTGAAAGTGAACCTCTGAATCTGCAAAGCTCAAACCCCTTGTCTACAGGAAATGTGAAGAGAAGATGCTCTCATGTCCAACCACGGCCAGGAAAGCTGCCATTCCCACACCAGAGACAGTGGTTGGCATGAGCACAGCTTCACACAAGTCTCCACACTTTCAAAAGGGTTTTTCATTCATCCAGAATATCCTTCTTTTACTTTGTAAAATTCAAGTTGTTCTTTTCCCTTTTAAACAGTTACCACTGTTGAGAAGGCTGCATTCACTTTCAGAAAAGACAGGCCTGCAAATAGCTCTGCCCAACACCTAACCAGAAATGTTCCTCCCTGGTCAGACATTGGCTGCCAGTAATCAAAATGTTAATACAAAGGCTCATCTCCATGTTCACTGACATTGGCTGGAAAGTTTGATGAGTTAAAATTTATTTGAATCAAGCCAACGCTATTATGTTTTTTTTAATAAAGCAACATTGAACTATTCATTTGAATCTCTCATCCTCTAAAAAATAAAATTGCTAAAACAGGCTGCTAGCTGATTCTTCATTCTCCTAGCAAGAAATAACAGTTTAGGTTCCTGCTAAGATGCATCTTTCTTTTTATTTTTAAAGGGTCAAAACAAAAGAATATTGAACTTGAGGCAGGAGAAAGATGTGGTATGCTTTTTCAAATAGTGTGATTCAGAATGAAGAACTGATTTGAGAGAAGATAGTAGAAGTCAGGTCTTGCTCTTTACTTCTACTCCTATAGCAAGCACTTCTTGAGCAAGTAATTTCAGAATTAACCCACAGTTACAGGCTGCTCTGTCTCTCTCCCTAATTTACCACTGGTCTTCCCTTTAAGGCTCTGCAATTGGTGATATGAATTTTAAATCACCCAAGTCAATGCTCCTGTATGGGTTAAGAATGGTAGTTCAGCTTTTAATGTTTATTTCTTACCTGTAGAACTAGGGTGAACATCTTTCCAGCAGAACAGAACATTGAAAGAAGAAATAAAAAATTAACACTATTCAGATATGACATTTATATATTTAAGATCTCTGCATAAACCAAACAAAAGCAGCTTCAACTGGTCACTTCCCTGTAAGCCTGAAAGCACTATTCCTCCCTGACCATTCCTCTAGTGCCTTAGCAAAACCAGAAATTAAAACATAATGCACAGGTTAAATACAACAAAACACAGGGCAAGTTGAACCAAGTTTGGTTCAAAGACAACTTGTTATGAACTTCAAAACTTCCACTTTGATATTCATTAAGCAACCCACAGAGTCCTTACTTCATCTGGACAGATCAGGTGACATTTATAGTTATTTTAGGCTGTGAAAATCACAAAGGCCTGCGTGAAAATCCAAGTGTGACTTGCTGGAAAACACCTGGTGCCTCTAAAACCCATGGTTTGGTGTTAGTTCCCCTTCTGGACAGCACTCCAATATGTTACTGTCTCCAAGACAGCAATAAATGCAAATAGGACTTCCTTTCTTCTTCCTTGATAAATACATCTCTCACTCCCTCCTCTTCCCAGCAGATTCCTACCCAAACATGCTATGGAAAACTCCGAGGCCAGGAGAACACCACCAAGGTGCTCGTGTTGTTCACCTACCTTCCTTAATTCTCACGTGCAATTCCCTTGTCTCATTGGTGTTGTTCACCCTGCAGGTCAGGGACTGTGCACTGATTCCCTGAGTGTTGAAGACCTCCAGGGTACTGGTGATGGACACCATCCCACTGGTGTCCCTGACCACCTCCTGTGTAGGAGTAGAATTGAACAAGTTGTTCCAGGTGATGGTGGGCTCTGGGAGGCCAACAGCATTACAGACGGCTACCAAATGACCTTCAGAAATGTTGTAATGGACAGACGCCCTGAGACCTTCCAACACACAAACGAGACAATCCATCACCACAATGAGCACCTGGACACCAGCAGTAACAGCAGTCTAAGCATTATGAATCAGCAAAGCTTCCTGAGCCCAGTGGCACAGAAATGCAGGAAGAGTTCCCTGGATGGGGTCCCCTCCATGACTCAACACTCCTCCCCTTATGCTGAAGTTACACACCCCAAAGATTTCACCTTATCTAAAGGCCAGGTATTAAAATCATCTGTACTTTAAAACCATTTCTGGCTTAATCCTTGCCAAGGGTAGGGCTTGGCACAGCAGCTCACAGCACGGGGGAACCTGCAACAGGCAGTGCTGGTTTGCCCAGCTTCCAGCTGGCACTGCTCAGGGGCTTACAAAGATCCCACCCCCTGCTTCTTAGCTGCCACTCAAGGAGTGCCCAACAAGAGCCAAAACCACCAGAACAGTCTTGAGCATGACCCACAGAGTCTCCCCCACAGCAGTAACCCTCTGTTTCTACATCACCTTCCACCAAGGGATGCTCCCACCACTGCAGCTCCTGAACCTGCCCAGGGAAACACTGCAGGTGAAAAGACACCTCTTATTCCACCGGGAACACATCCCTGTGGAGAACCTCACCAAAGACACTCAGGCAGGTACGCCCCGAGACGGAGCCCGAGGGAAAAGCATTGAAGAGACACGTGTAACATCCTGAATCGTCAATCCTGGTGTCCCAAAAAGTGATGCTTGTCTCGTTGAGCTCCAGACTCGTGAAATTCATCCGGTCTCGATAGGGCTTGTGAATCTTCAGTCCCTTTTGTTTGCTGTATGTGGCCATATTGCTGTGTGATCCTCCAGTGCCCTTTTGCCACGTCACTTGCAGGACATCCATGGGTTCTGTCAGGGCACAGCTCAGGGTCACATTGTCACCCACCCTCACTTCTCTGTGTTTAGCCTGTGGAACCACTGCAACGATATGAAGTAGGTGATGGAATGGGCAGGGATCACACATATCCAAATATCTAATATGCTGATTCTAAGGCATGGATTACCCACAGACACAACTCCCTCAATCACATCCCTCCGCCACAAAGTCCTGCATACTCCTAGAAATCAACAAAGTTATATGGATTTACATTGGCTGAGGCTCTGGCTCTCTTCTAAACTGTTTAAACAAAAAAAGGCTCACCCTTTTTCTGTACCCAGCGCTGCAGAAATCCTTCTGCAGCTTTACTAAATCAGCTCCCATCTTGCCATTCTCAGCACATACTCAGTTTTTGTTTCCTAAGAGCTGAGGAAGATTGAATGCATAAGGGAATTACATACCAAGCCATTCTCAGAGAGGTAAATAGCAAAATGGTTTAAGAAGAGTTTCTGGACCATGTTTTAGAGTTCACAGGACTATTAGATGGAGAGAAAGAAAAATCAGAGGTTTATTCCTTAGGGGAGGCTCCACTATGGGAAGCTGTGAGCTCAGCTGAACAGTGCCCAGTGTCATCATAGATGTGGGACACTGCTTGTCTCTCTCCCATCTCTAAATGCTGCTCTGGAGGTTTTATGTCACAGCTTCTAGCTCCTTGTCTCTGCCTCAGCTGGGTACCGTGTGTCTCACAGCATCAGCAACCTGCATTTCAGCTACCTTTGCCTCTGACTGCTGAAGCCTCAGGAATCTGAAACCAGTTCCCCAACCATTTTCAAGCAGATTGCAAGAAATTCAACTTGCCTCTTGCCTTTGCAAGCCCAGCACACACCAGACACAAAACCAGAAACTGGTAAGTCATTTTGGAAGAGACAATCTGCTTCACCTGAAGGAAGACAAACAGAACAAGTGACTCAATGACAGATCATCATCTTCTGGGGAAAACATCTCAAAGGGCAGAGACTAACAGAAAGTTCGTTGTGTGAGGAAAAAAGAAGTTGTAGTTTTGGGGTGAAACAGCAAGATATGACTAGTCTCAGTGCCCTGCTTTCTGTTCTCTCAGTTGATTCTCACAATACAGTTGAACTGAACCAACACTACATTCAAACAAACATTATTTCACACAAAATACATGTAATACTTTACCCACTGCTGTGGTTCTTTGCTAATGCCTGCAAAATGAGCTGATGCATCTTGATCAAGCACATAAGCAAAGCCCAACCTCTTAAAGGTTTTCACAACACTCAAAAAACAGAAGAGAAAAATCAACTGCAGAGCATTTTCTACGTTAGACATGTTAAAACAGGAGACTAATAAATAAATGAATGACAGGACAAAATCAAATCCATTTAAAAACAAATTCCCAGCAAACTTGTGCACACAGTGCATACACACACTATCAGCAGCCTGCCTTTAAATTTTAAGCCCACTGTGCTAAAACAACCCGAGACAACCCCGCAGTCACCAAGCACAAACAGAGATCAAGTTCTTACATTTAAAATCCAGAACCAAAAACCCACCAGCAACAAGCCCAGTGAATAGTTTGCCAGATAACACAGTGCACACAGATTTGAGCACACCAAGAAATTCAGAAGCACGCAGAGATCAAGGGGCAGCACAGCGAGCAGAAAATACCGAGTTATTGGGTGTTTATAAAGCAGTTAAAGGTGTTCCAAACCTGCAGGTAAGCACAGCTTTGGGCTCCAGCCTTTTACTCCCTGCTCTGGTACCCCCCAAGCCCTTAATGAACCATCGCACACATGGGGGTGGCACCACGACGGCACACGAGGAGGAATCACGCTGTACCGTGTACCTAAATGAGGCAGAAAGAAAGCGAAAAAAACCGTCTCTTTAGATCACAACCCCGACCACGTGTTAAAAAAAAAAACAGTAGGAAACCCCCAGAAACCCAACCAAAAAACCGAAAAAGCAACCAAAACCACCCACACAGAAGGGGGTTAAAAAAGGCGCTCAAGAGCAGGGTGAGCTGAGCCCGAATCGTTCCATGTCTCACTATCCCTGCCCTTCCCTGGACAAACCTCTCCTCCGCCGCTTTCCGTGAAACTCCTGCAGCTTTTCCAAGGCTCCTTTATCCTTCTGGAGCCCGGCACTGTCCGCCCGAGCCCGGCACCGTCCCGCCTCCCAAATTCGGGGTAAGGAGGAGCGGGCACCTCTCCAGCATCAGCGGGACGTGAGAGGATGATGATGATGATGCTCCTGCTCCCGGATCCGCCCCGGCCACCGAACCTGCCCCCGGCTTGGGGAAGGGAGGGGACACCGGGATCGGGTGGCTCCAGCCTCCCACCGGGACGCGCCTCCCTCCCGCACGGGCATCCAGCACCCGCCGGCCCCCAAAACACACCGGAGATGCCGGAGGGAGGGAGGGACGGAGATGCTCGGGCAGACGGGACCTTCCAGCCCCGTCCTGTGCCCCTTCCAGAGGTGGCAGCGCCTTGGGTTTGTCCCTTGTCCCAGCCGGGAGCCCGCGGTGTCCCCGACGGAGCGGGATGCAGTCTCCGAGCGGAGCGCCTCGCTCATCCTTCCCCTCCAGGGTCATGGATAACAACCAAGTGACAAAATGGCCCTGGGAGGGAAAAAATAAAATAAAAATGAAAGCAGGAACGCTGTGAACGCCGAAACGTTCCAAGCTCAGCAATGTAACACAGGATTAGAGCGAGCAGCTGGCCGGGACAGATGGTTAATGACCCTGCCGGCGAAAAACAGTAGTGTAAACCTGCATTTCAAAGCAATTTAGGTGTTCACTCCAGCGTACAACCGAGAAATTCCTCCTCTGTTCAAAGCACATCCTTCCCTGGTTTCAGTTTCAGCTCAAGGGTGGCATCAGTCACACCAACAATGGTGTTTTATTAAAGACCTCTCTGATCTTATGTGTGCTCAAGCTAGAATCCAAGAGCAGAACATAATGCAATAGCAATAATAAATGAATCAGAGTAATTTCTAATAATGGTCAAGAGCTCTGACACTCATCATCCATATACTGGACTCTAAATACTTAGCGTTCCAAAAAATACTTAAAAAATATTTAGGATTTCTTTCAAACCAAATCAACTTCTTGGACTTACTTATTCTAAGGCTTCAGTGGAAGCCACACAACAACATACCACAGTTTTGCTAAACTCTAATGACTTTTAAATATTTTTAGACATTTCTAAACAATATTCCTAAACCTGGCAAATGATTTCCTTCACAATTACCACAAAAGTAATAATAACCGCAGGTCACCAATAACAAAATGTCGAGTATTATTCTAAGGCTCTGCCTCCTCTCTGAATCCTCATCCCAGATAAACAACACCTGTTTTTTCTGGAGCCTCATGCCAGATAAACAAAGAACACCGGGTTTTTTCCTGATGTTAGACTGTAGGAAATTAGCAGGAAAAAAAATCAATGAAAAAACATACTGAAAAGATCATTTTGTTATGTAAACTCTCTAGGCAAGTTGATTTTCTGCCCTGTTTCATACTCACAAGCTGCAGGCACTCAAGGGGTCTTGGCCAGGATCTTTTGAGTGGGTCTTCATGGGTGATAAAAGTTACATCTCTATAATCTCCAATATCATTGGGAGTGGTCTTTTGCTGCTACCTTCCTGTTGGGTGGGGAGGAAAAGGGGCAGCAGGAGTGATACGGGGCAATCTCTGCTTTTTTCCTGTTAGGCTACACGATCTCCCACTGGCAAGTTGTCTGTTATAGTTTTATCAGGCTTGTCAGAAAACACCCATTTCCCACTGTGATTAATTAAAAACAGCATCCTTAGCAATCAGTAGAGGACATTCAGTGTCTGCTGTTTCTCCAGCTGCTTTCACACTTGTTTATATGCTGTTTATACCCATTGTAATATTTACCTTGCAAGGCCCTAGAAGATCTCCTGTTTTAAACCATCCTTGCTCAGGGGAACATCAAAATTGGAAGAGTTTCAAACCCCTGCCAAAAGTAATTGAGAAAGACACCCAGGTAGTGGCTAAGAGCCCACATGAACCCAGAAACCCTTTCTTAACTAGGACAGATGTGTGGGAATATGTGGAGCGCTGCTACTGAACTGCCTTAAGGAATGGAGGGGGGTGTTTAAACCTCACCATGTGTTAACTTTGTCTGTTCTGAAAACAGAAAGCTTCTGCTGCCCCCAGGAGATGAGGTCTAAGTGGAGCCTGGAGCTGGATACAGCTGTCCTTGGAGACACTTCTCCACCACTGGGCTTCATTTAGTGCAGCCCTTTCCCTGCCAGCTAAGCAAACCAAAGCCACTCAGCTTTTCAACAGAGTTTCAGTGCTACCACTGCCTTTATTTCAACGTTTCCTTCTATCTCCTGGGATCAGGAGGTAGGTCTTGAATCAGTTAAATTTCACTCTGCCAGCTTTCCCTTTTCTGTTCCTTCTAAAGCAGGTCAAGTTTAACTAACACCCTTCATACATTTTTCCCTTTTAATGGGAAAAATGTGTTAGCAAATCTGCCATACTCACTCTAGTCAAGGGGATTTCAGAAGGAACCCCAGAGAAGTGCTGACTGCACAGTTTAAAATAAATTCACCCAGAAGTGCCATCAAAGCAACAAAAGAAGTGAAGTCCCAGGGACATCCTCCTGCTCTTATTTAATGAAAATAAAAGGAACAGTTGGGGAATTTTAGTGATATTTTACAGTAACTCACATCTACTGAGGTGGCACAGTTCTGTATTTCAGCAAATACTACTCCTGCTTCAGTGGATTGGAGAAACGTAGAGAAGAAGGCAACAAAAGGGTCTGAGAAGTAAGAGGGTTGTTTCTTTGGAAGAGAGAGAATGAACTCGAGCTGAGCAGGGAGAGGAGAACACTGAAATAGTAGGTGAAGACCAGAAGTAGCCTAAGGGCAAATAGAAAAAACTCTGGGCAAATCAGCAATGGCAAAAGATTCAAAACTTCTTTCAATTCAGAAGAGAACAAGACACAAAAAACCCCTTCTGCCCCTATGCAGTGTTCCCACGCCAGTTGTTCCTTTTTAGAGGGACCTGGCTCAGCACAGCAACATTTGCCAAGTTTCACACAGTTTTTCATACATTACCTTCTCTGCAGCTTGTGGTGGCCAAGGTGACACAGACTCCCCAGAACGACAAAACCTTTAAAGTCAGGGAGAAAGAAAATAAATAGAAACAACTCACCCTAAAATCCAGAGAGTCCTTTACTCTTCTTTTTTTTATTCACCTGTAAAACATCCTGCATGCTGGTGGAAAAGGAAATCTGAAATTCCCTCAGTCACAAATGAGGTCTGTTCTTTCTTCTGCACAGCCAGATTATATGGTTCATATACTTCTTCACTCTTCCTTTAGTACCTGCCCTAATGACCTATTTTAAGCAGGGCCATTTAAGCCACTAACCAGCGAAACCTGGGCAGGTTTAAGGGAGAGGATATGATACAGCTGATGCGAGTTGCCATTATTTAACAGGGAAACAAAACAAACAAAAAAAGCATGACTGGAGTGAATGACACAAATTCCAATGAAACCAAACCCACTAAAGTTTACCTGCTGTAGGCTTACATCAGGATATTGGCTGTGCTGACATCAATTAACACATCCCTCTTAATGATCAAACTGAAGCAGTGCGTCCTCCAGACACAAATGCTCGAATTTTACTTGGAGGTCCAGCCTGGTCCAGAGGATCTGTCACCAGCTGTCATTTTGACAGCAATTCAGTCACACGATCATGGGCAAACCACACCTTTTATCTCTCAAACTTTCTTCTGTGAAACAAACAAGTGTTAAATGTTTTAAAGTTCGAGCTCCTGCCAATTTCTGCAGTGTAACCTACATGGCATTTCTGTCTCCCTCCTTCAGCAGGAGTGCCACTGGTTGTTCTTTCACAGCACTGAGCCTGTTCGTTTTTCCTCTTTACAACTTCCATTTCCTTGAAAAAAAGTTAACTTTGAAAAGCAGTAGTTAAACTCACTCATCTCTTGTTGTGCTTATACAAATGCATTGATGGCTTCCAATCAGATCCACAATTGAAGATCACACACATATCCCATGGGGAAAAAAACCCCTACCGATAATTTCATTGAAAAAAATATATTAGTAAGCATTTAGTCCCAGGAAACTCTCATTTGAGAAATGCCGAGTTGAAGATGTCTTTGTAATGTATGTGATGTGATCTGACAGATTTCAAGGCAAGCTGAGTCAGCACCTGATTTTCAGAATGCATGGAATGGTTGTCTTCTAAATGCTGAGCTACTCTAAATTAAATCATCACTCAAGATTGATTTCTACAGGTCTCTCTAGCACTGCACCTTCTTTCATCCATCGCTGGCCAGCCTGGCAGCATGGGAACAGACTTGGGGAGTTACTGCTTTAATGAAAGACTCACTGGATGCGTTTTCCCTTCCATTGGTGGTGTCTCCCACTAGAGGGTACTCTGTGGCCACCAAAGACAGCGCTCTGTGCTGAGGCTGCACCTCCACACAAGCTGTGAGAGGAGCCTTTGCAAACACATCGGGGGCACATCTCTGTCACAAAGAGCTGGAGGGGGACTCTGCCAGCTCCAGCCCTTAAAACATAACTTTTTTATTTAAGCACTTGGTCTTTTAACTTGGTATGTATGTAAAAACAAATCCCCCCCATGACTACAAAAACAAATGAACAAAATAGTAAAAAAGAACTTGGTGTCCTTCTGTGGGTCTTGCCCCATCCACAGCACAGATAATTCTGTCTGATCGCCTCTGAGACATCAAAGAGCATCCTGGGCCGTGTCACCTACTCACCAGCATGCCTGCCTTGGTCCTTGCTGGTGCTCCTACACCCACAGGCTCTGACCCTGCTCCATCCTGGTACCTGCACTTGCCTTCCCTCACTCAGGTCTCCCCAGTTCCTGGCAACCAGGCACATGTGGCCCCTGGTTCTGGTCCAGCTGAGCTTCTGGTCCACGGTCCCACACGCACATCCCTCCCAGGGTTAGAAAGGGAGATTATTGAGGAGCTGGGACAGAGGCTGGATGCATCCCTGTGGTGGCAGCTGGTGGGTACACTGGTGGTGAATGGGTGGCGTGGCACAACTGAGCTATGGGAAGTGTTCAAGGGGAGCTGCTTCTCCAGGAGGGCTTGGAATCCTGTGGGAATGCCGGGGAGGAGCAGGATGTTGGCTCAGGAAGGGCTCTCCCATCAAGTGTGCTGAGCCAGGCTCACACCAGCAATGCTTGCTTGCAGTCTCTGGGAGAGAGGGGTGAGAAATTAAATCAATTATGTTCAGGCATGAAAAAATGTTTATTTTGCCCCTGTCGATTTTGTGTCACTGTGAGGCTGTTCCCTCCAGCCCCTCTACGAGCCCGGGTGCATCCCTGTGGCAGCAGAGGGAGCACTGCATCCTCACTGCTCTGCTCCAAAGGATGCTCAGCACAAACCCCACCTCTGGCACATCCCCCTTCCCTGAGGCAGGAATGATGTTTGCTGCTTCACAGCTCTTCATCCGGAGATGCTGGGACAGCTCCTGCTCTGCCCTAACCCACAAAAGTCATTCTACAAGCTGCTTTTTATTTTTTTTCTTAATTAAATGGAAAAAATGCAGCATTCAGACCTTTCCATTACAAAATTTCTCCATTCCACACAGTGTACTTTGGGATGAACTGGGCTGAAAAGGCCAGAGAAAATGGGTCCATCACATGTCCTTTCTTCAGGCGGATGTGTCTGCAGAGCACACTCAGGGGCTATTTAATACCCAGAGGGGAGGATTGAAAATAACCAAGTCTGTGTTTGGTTTCTGGTTGGTAAAGGACAGATATTGATAAATGAGAGACTGGGGACCAAATGCAGCTTCTCTGGGGTCCTGAGGGTGAGCAGGAGGTGCTGAAATTCCCCCCCGAGACCTTGGAAGGAGCTCATGCCCCAGGAGGATGTGGCAAGCTGGATCAGAGCCCACTCCGGAGGGATTAGGGTGAGAATAGGTGATAAACTCTCTGCTTCCTGGCTTGGGGCTGTCGCCTTGGCTGTGGGCTCATGGGTGGAATTGGAACTGGGGTGTTTTGTTCTGGCTCCAAGCCTAGGAAAGATCCCCCCATCTGCCTTTGGCCACTGCAGCGGGGCCCATGAACCGGAGGGCTGAGACTGTGGGAACAATGAGGAAAACTGTTCCTGCCCTCCTGACACAGACCTTTCTAGGGGACGCAGAGGAAGGACCGCTCCGCAAGACGCGTGAGGTGAAATGACCGTTTATTGTAACGGAAACGGGGTATTTATAGGCTGGCTCAGAAGGTTCTAGAAACAGGGCGTGGTTAGGGGCGTGGTTAGGGGCGTGTCCCGGAATGATGCACCAATCACGTAAAGGAGGGCAGGGCTACAACCATATAAGGGAGAAAGGGGGAACCAATAGGAACAGGGATCCCCACGGCCAATAG
>JAWWEW010000001.1:2338963-2354688 GCA_035583185.1 Anabacerthia variegaticeps | reverse complement strand
ATCTCATCTCATCTCATCTCATCTCATCTCATCTCATCTCATCTCATCTCATCTCATCTCATCTCATCTCATCTCAAGGTTGAATAGGCCCAGCTTCCTCAGCCTGTCCTTGTAAGAGGATGCTCCAGTCCCTTAAAGATGTTTGCAGTCCTCTGCTAGACCAGCTTCAGGAGCTCCATGTCTCTCTTGTACTGAGGAGTCTGGAACTGGACATAGAACTCCAGGTGTGGCTCACAGGGCTGAGTAAAGAGGCAGGATCACCTCCCTCAACCTGCCTGTGGTGCTCTTCCTAATGAACTTCAGGATCCCACTTTGCCTTCTTGACCACAACTCAGCTTGTTTCTGACCAGGACCCTCAGGTCCTTCTCCACAGAGCTGCTTTCTAGCAGGTCAACCCCCAGCCTGCACTGGTATGTGGAGTTCCTCAGATGCAGGACCCTGCATTTGCCTTTGTTGTACTTCAGACAGTAGTTCTCTGCCCATCTCTCCAACCTGTTGAGTTTTTTCTGAAGGGCTGGACAGCAGTCTTAGGTATTGGCCACTTCTTCAAGCTCTGTCATCAAGGAATTTGCTGAGGAGGCATCTGCGCCTTCATTCAAGTCATTGATGAGTAACTTAAATAATACTGGACCCAGTATTGAACCTTTGGGGGACACCACAATATCTTTTCATTAGAAAATGACTTCTGTTGATGATTTTGAAAGGTGTCAGTTTCAGATTAAATGAGACATCTATAAGCCTTGATTGTTCTTTCTCTACACCATTTGCAAAGTTAATTTTTAGTATCTTTTCACATCCCCTTTTCCACTGCATTTAAGCTGCACATTTTTAAGGCAAATACTACCATCCTAAATACTCCCTTGGCAGATGCAGCTAGAAGCTCTCACAGATCAGAGGCACCCAGCACTGTGCTTGAAAAACAAGCTTTTACTGACCTACTGATGATATGTAAAAAGCAATGTGACAGGTCTTGCTGAAGGCCTCAGCCTGCAAAGCAGTGGAAGGTATATGTACCAATAATTGCTTAGCTATCCAATTATGTTTGCTGACAAAAAAGTGAAGTCTTATCAGAGTGTCCTATTCTAGCAGAAAACAAAATAGATTACCTGCCAGTATCAGCAGGTTGTTGAAATGTACCACATTGTTCCTGTGAAACTGTCTCTTACAGGTGTCTGTTTGATGATTCATCTGAATAATAATATTAAAGATTTTATATTTAGATTTTTACTATCCTCACTACTACTGATTCTGATTTCATGGAGTTTTATTAAATTCAGATGAACAAGGTAGGGTAGTACAGAGGAAGTTTAACCTTGTACTTACCTGCAATAGGTGCTGCAACCAGACAGAGGGAGGTTGCGCCACTAGCTGCAGAAGAGAGTTTTATTTTCCAGAAGACAAGTGGTAGTTATGGCAGTAACAATATGGTCAAGCCACAGATGAAGCTTTCTCAGTTCTTCTAGCTCTGATGAAGCCTAAAGAGCCCAGAGAAGAGTGTGAAGGGAAGCTCACATGTATGGGGCTTCTACCTAATATTTTCCCAACCTCTATGAGATTCAGGTACAGTTTAGAAAACCCTTGACCTATGTGTTTGCTTTAGCTGCCCATTGGTTCACGTAAAATTTTAGCATCCACAGAACCTGCATCCTGCAGGAAACAGATCTACAGCATGGCAAAACGCATCCATTGGTTTGCTCAGAACCTGGATCGCATGAGATTCATCTCATGCTCTATACTTACTAGAAGAGAAAGCAAACACAGCATATCACACCATGGTTTTGTAGACTTCTATCACATTCACTTTCAGACATTTATTTTCCCGACTGAAGAGTCCCAGTTGACTGTCACTTGTAGATACACTCTTGGCTGCAGAAATTGACATCCTTAACCCTTTGCGAAGCTACTAAGGCTTGGTTGTCCCTAGGCTGCAGGAGAAATCTCTTGCTTTGATTCACAAAACATTTGTCAACTGTGTTGGTAGATCCCTGTGCCTCTCAGTTGTCTGGAACTCCTGGATCTAGGCTTGGTGCTAGAAGCAAAAAATAAAACCATATATTTAATTCTTAGGTCACTTAAATGGACGAAAATTATTCATAGATAAAATTTATCAAGAACAGCAGATTTTAACAGAGCTCATCTCACAAAAAACCCAAACCATTGTGGCTGTTTGACCCTGGCTGAATGTCTGGTGTCCACTCAAACAGCTTCAGGCTCCCCCCTTCCTTTGTCCCAGAGGGAAAGGTAAGAAACCAACCAGCTAAGAATTTACGAGTAGAGATAAGAGCCGGGAGAAGGTCTGATTAACTTCAACAGGCAGAACAGACTCAGAGTAGGCTTAAATTTATTACCAACAAGCTAAGAGCAAAAAAGTAAGAAATAAAACAATCTTAGAAACACTTTTTCACCACCCTTCCCTCCTTCCATGCTCTCCCTCCTCCTCTCACTGTTGCAGGGGACAGGGAATGGAAGGTTTGCAGTCAGTTGTTGCTTTCAGCCACTTGCAAACATAAGTCCAAACCCTTTGGGCAGCAGTTCTTCCAAATCTGCTGTCCCGTGCTTCTTTCCATGGGCTTCAGGGGGACAACTCATTTCACCATGGTGCACCACAGGCTACAGGGGGTCATAGCTCTGAGTCCTTTCCCTGCTCCTGTGGGGTCCCTCCCACGAGAGACAGTCTCCTGCTGTCTCATGGGTCACTCCACTGGATGCAGTCTCTTCTGGATAAGCTGTACCTGCTCCAGCGTGGGTTTCTCTCTCACAGGCCATGGCCACAGGTCTCTTGCAGGACTCTGCTCCATCCTGGGCCTCCCACGAGGTAACAGCCTCCTTCATGCATCCCTCTGCTTCAGCATGGGCTCCTCTATGGGCGGCAGGGTGGTCCTTTCACCCCGATGATTCTCCAGGGGCTGCGATGGGACAGCTCGTTTCACCATGGTCCTCACCATGGGCTACAGGAACATCGTGAGGACTCCTGAGCCAGGTGCTGACTGTGTTTGACTCTGCATAGTTTGTACAAGACGAAATCCTGATCTTGCATGGCTAGAGCAGATCAGTAACATTTTGATTGGCTTACTGGTGCCTCCTTAAATTTGGCATCGTGCCCAGCTGTACTGAGTCCCCTGAACTTTTTGTTCTAACTGGCAGGGTTTTTTTCCTTTTTTAAGCATGAATCACTACACTGTTCAAAGTGAAGAGCAGGAGACAGAGTGAAGGCAGTATATAGCCATAGACATGATAAATAGTTTGCTAAGAATATTAAATAAAGTCACATGTAAAATTCCCTAGTTAATTATCTTTACTATTGCACCAGCTAAGAGACAACTGAAGTACATTTGCTTACAAAATTTCTGTGCCACCAGGAAAACACTTTATAGATCTAGCACAATAGTCCAGATACTATAGAAAGAATAATAATGACAGCACTAACATAACATCATACCTTTCAGTCAGAGGATGCTTTTAGATGTGTGGATGGAAAAGAAAAGAATTTGCCTCAGGAAAAATTTCAAAGCCAATTAAAATATTTTTCCTTTGCAAAGACTGTGATTTGGCAGCTTATTTTATAAGTGTTCTTTAACTCAAACAAAACTGTTTTCCATTAAAAACCCCTTATTCTTTTTCTCTTCAGTTGCATAAGACAAGCCTGAGACAACCATTTTATTGCTGAAGTCTGTTTAAATTTATCTTATGACTAATTGGGCTTTGATTAAAGTATAAGAAAACATTAAGTGTCTGTAGGCTGAGTCCAATGATTACTTTTCCTTCTTCTCAAAAGACAGCTTATTTTTGACCATGTATGACTCAATATTTCAGTGTTCTTTCGTCTAAGGAACTACTGGTACTGTAAGTCCTTGCACCAGTACTTAAAATTTGTGGTTACTTGTATTGTGTAGCAATTTGTGTTTACTTGCAGAAGAAAACCTCCACATAATTTACCATATTGCTGTGCTATCTTTACAAAAAAATTACCATTGTTTGATTAGCTTGTAAAAACAGCAAATCTTTACTTTTGGGGTGGGAGCTGGGAGCTCCATGTCTCCCAGACTGTGAAGTATTTGGAATGTCTCTTGCTCTAAGTATCTACCATAAGTTTCTGTGACTAAGCCCCTAACTTAATGTTTATTGTCATATATAGTCTGCTTGCAGTTCCCGTAAGCTGGGGAGTGTGTACTCTGGTTTTCTACTGTCTTCATAAAGACAAAAAGAATGTAAATGTCACCAACATACTTTGAATGTTACTACAAATAAATATTTATTTCTTCCACCCCTCCCCTTCTCTCACTGACATAAAATTGAAATGCCTCTAACGAAGGAGTTGGCCTCAAGGTCAATACAGCACTTTGGGATAATGCTTGTGCTTTCTCCTATTATTTTTTAATCTTTTATTAACACTCTGGTTTATTTTCTTGACTTTCTCGTGGGTCTGATGTTGTGGCAGTAAGTACATGACCCATTCAAATGCAGTTTTCCTGCTCTGCCCACTGTTGGTATCCATCTGAAGTTTTCAGATGTGCTGCTCTTATAAGAGTTCAGCCATGCAGAAGAAAAATCTCTGGCCCAAAACCTGCAACTGTGAAAGTGTGAATGTATTCCCTAACATTGAAAGGTCAAATTAAAAATTTAAATGCACAGTCTTTCTCCTTTCTTTTTTGCTTTGTTTTGTTTTGTTTTGGTTTTGGTTTTTGTTGATTTTTTTTTAACCAGAAATAAAAACAAAAGTAAGTACAAAATACATGCTGAAAGGCCTTTTACACTACTGAGCTCATACTCTGAACAATAGCATGGAAAATATGGCATGATATAGTTTCATGTCTATGTAACATCAGCTTTTATGGCATTTTGTTGAGTTCACAAGAAATATTTGTCCATCTGCCAGCTCTTATGGGATACCTGACAGACCGATCAGACATACATGGTTTTGTTTTCCCTGGGGCACTAACAGACAAATAAATCTCTATGGGTCAAGAAAATCTTCCCTCTCTAAGGGTCAAGCAAATTCCCCCACACTTTCACGTGACAAGGCTCATGCAGAAATTGCAAAATTAATTATTACGGTGTCTCAAAGGTGGTTGTCCTGAAAGTGTTTCTTCCATTCAGCAGGTTAATTTATGTGGTATTGTGATTTTTCTTAATCTGCAGGATGCTGCTTCTCAAAGATCACATATTATTCTGGGGCCATGTGTGCAGGAAGTTACACTTGCTGGCTTATTTGAAAGCAAGGGACATTGCATGGAATTTTAAGTGGTGCGTTTACTGAAACCTCAGGCTTTTGGCAACCCCAAAATCACAGAATGGGTAAGTTTGGAAAGGACTACTGGAGGACATCTAGTCCAACCTCCCTGTTGGAGGAGTCTGCCAGAACTTGCACTAGTGATGCCATTAGACCCTCTGTGAACATTTGCAAAAGTATTTAACACACGTGAAGGTGGATTCTGCAGCTTATCCTTGAGGGATATAATTTCGCCTTAGTATCACAGAGTAGTCTATCAGGAAAAAGGGGTGGGGGATGTGCCTACACCTTGCTGACTGTCTCCTACACTTTGCACCCCCTCTGAACACAACAAATGTGACATCAGCGTTGAAATCTCTTGATATGATCAATATTTTTATAGACTTAGTTTACTAGTTGAAGTTATCTCTTGAAGGTCTGTGGTGAGGAGTCAAGAGCAGTGTGAAGCCTGTGATGTGTGCTGAGGTATAACTATACAACCTTAATGCAATATCCCTTTTCCTTGCTTTGCAGCCTGACTTTTCTGCTGATGCAGGGACAGACCTCAGACCCTTCAGAAAAAAAGGAAAGGAAGGAACATGAACACTAAAGAGAGAAACTAAGAGACTCAGTGGATGAAATTGAAAGTGGTAAAACAATACTGACAGTCACCAAATGAAGAGCACGGATTAAATGGAAAAATTAATTGGTATATCCAAGCTGCAAACTTACGGTGTCATTTCAGTACTGCTTTATCATGGTGCACTATTTTCAAGTTGTTAGGAGAAGTTAGAAATTTGCATTTTTTCCTTGGTATTTATGAAGATTTTATTTTGGTCCTAGATTTTATTTTGGCACCTTTGTCATGTTCTAACAACAAATTAAGGACTTTGCCATGTAAATGCATGCATTTATCATCAGAACCTCTTTTAAAGCCCTCTGTGTTTTCCATATTGTAGTAAATGCTAGAACTTTCATCTGGAGCCCACAGTACTGCTGGAATAAAACATAACAGGGTATGATCATAGATTTTTGGCTCTCACTGAAATGATTGGAAGATTTACTATTGACATCAATAGGAAGAGAATCAGGCCCATGATATGAACTACAGTAGTAAGAACAATGCATTTGACTTATTTAGCCATCTCTCTGCTTGCAAGTGGCCTTTGGGCACTGCATGTAAATAAAGACAAAACAATGAAAGAGATTAAAGTGTCTCTAATTCCAGTAGAAATAGAACAGACAAACAGTGAAAATCAAAGCCCATATATGGACTACTTTTTATGCAGTGATGCTAACTGTGTCATTACATGGTTTATGGCAGGTCATCTGGTACTTGATGTCCACAGTGCCATGGTGGATTGGTCCATGAAACCACTCCCCTCACAGAATTTTGTTAGCATGAAAAAATGAATATTGATAAAAAAGAATATTGTTAGGCTTGCAAATCACCAAAGTCAGTCAAATTTTTGGCCCCAGCCATGTGCTGCTGAGTAGTGTCAGATGCTCACCCATATATAAATTCACATTTACAACATATTTTGCCTAGTGCCAAGTTCAGAAATAAATTGCCTCTTTTAATACGTTCACCAGAGCATCCTAAGATTCATTTGTTGTTTGCTACTGGAAGGATTGGAATGATCCTGGACAGAGAGTGAGAATCTATTAAGGGCAGTGTAAGTGAAACTACATATACTCAGCTACAATAACTGTGGTCTTGTTTCTAAGGAGTTTCCTTATTAATTTAGGGGAGAAAAAAAGGGAACTTGGCAAGGGTTCAAAAAGGGCAATACACAAGCTAGACAAAATGTTCCACCACAGTACCGACTCAGGATATACTAATCAAGAACACTCAAGGAAGTCAAATCCAATCCCTCCAGCTCCAAGCCACCTAAAGTATTAAGAAAAGGGATGAAGAAGGGACCAGCTTCTCACATGTCCGGATGGCAAGGCTGAGACATGTGGCATAAAACCCTATGCCTCTGGTTTTATCTGTTCTGGTCTCTATAGCCAAACCCCCAGGCAGTGCCTCTGACTCACTGGCCACTCTGGATTTCCAGGCCAGGGTGAGGAGCCGTGTTCTCTCTGTCACTGCCAATCTAAGCTGGGTCAGGAGCTCCAGGAGCTGTGGGGTTTTCTGGCTGTTTGCGACTGGCAGCTGCTCTGGGGCTTCCCTGTGTGGGCTCCAGGGTCCTGCCATGAGGGATACAACACCACCCCACCTCCGTGAGATTAGATCCATCCCTTCCCTATCCTCACACACACATACGCACCCCACAAGGTGGTTCTGACCCAATAATTACTGATCTGGTGTGTAACAGATGGCTGCTGTGGTTTTAAAGAAGTTCAGAGATCTCAGTTCGTATGATATGTACATCCCTAAACCTGGTTACGTCTCAAGAATTTCTTGCAACCATAGTTAACGATGAGTTGATGCCATCTGCAGTCTGAATGTTACTTCTGAATACAATGAGCTGTGGAGGGGAGGATTTGTGTAAGCACATACCTGTGTGCCAGCTGCTGTTATTGAAACCAAATGGTCCTGAAATTAGTTATTAATTACATTGTCACTGCTCATAATTATTTTCTGTTGTTGCTACCAGACATGAAATGTGTTGACTTGACAGACTGGAAGACTGAACACTTCTCATCTCTGTGGGTGTCTGTGTTGCAAACACTGGCCACTGCCTAGCAATAGCAATAGGTGAATCTCGCTGTCTTTAGATAATGCTTGTATTTTAAGGACTTATTATAAAGACAAATGGGACATAAGAAATTAACTGAGTTAGTTTTCTTTCTCTTATTCATGGTTTTAAAAGCAGTGGGAAAACAATTGCCTTGGAAATGTAGGGGCAGAGCTGGGGTAGCTCAAACAGACATCAATAAAGCCCTCCACCTCTGCTTTTAAATAACCTACCTTTAAATATTATGCCCCTTTTGGGGCCCGAAGTTTGAATCACCTTGTGGGAAAAAGAAGGGAATATGCTGAGGGACAGGTTTCCCACCCTTTGGCCTTCCTGTGAGAGGACTCTGGACATTTTATAGGCAGAGTTTGTTTAAAGTGCAAAGAAGCTGAAAAATAGCATGGGAGCAGTGTGTCAGGGAGGATGGGAACAACCTGGGGCTCGGAGATTTGAACTCCCACTCCTGCCTATTGATGCCTTTGTAACTGTAATGAAATAGCTCCCAGTGCAGGTTTTATTTGTTTAGGGATAAATATTAAACTCTACAATTTGGCGTGAATGTCAGCGGTTGATGAAAAGCAGATCCAGCTGGGACAGCAAGGACATTGCATCCTGGCTGTGCTTGAGGTACATGAGTGGAACTGTGTGGGAGACACTTGGCTGAATTTATTGCTCTGGGACAGCTCAAGCTGCTGTTTCTCTGTAACTTCAGCTGAAGTAATTTGGTGTCCTTGGGCATGTGGCTCCATTCTGCCCTCAGAAAGACCTCTCTTAGCAGGGTGACCTTAATACTTCCCTTTCTATTCTCTCATGTTAAAAATAAAGAGGAAAGAAATCTAGCTTTTATTGGCTGAATGTTCTGTTTGTGCCACTTGTCATCAGGGGGCTACATCCACACTGAGCTTCCAGCTCCTGGTTGTGGACAATAGGACGTATTTGCCCAGAGATTAGGCTTGCAATGTTTTGCAAGTACTGTTGGAACATTTGCCATTTAGTTTAGGTCAGCCACTCAAGTATCCTGGGTTAGGAGACAGGTCTCACTCTTTCTTCATCCTCCATGGAGAGGGAGATGATCTCTTTGGATACTTTAGAGCTTTAGGTATGTTCTTGCTTTGAATTGTTCTTTGGGAGAGTGCGTTTATATTTATGGCATTAGCAATGGTGACCTAGTCACAATAGGAGCCCCAGTTTTAATCCATTTCTGTAAGAATTCATGCTGCAGATGCATGGGACATTCAGTGCTGTGTTGAGTGTCAGTGTCAGGCCCTGAGAGCTTAATTTTTATTCACAGAGCCACGGAAAGCAAGGAGGAAATGATTAGTTTTTCTTCTGACAGATTTTGTCTTTCTTCCTTTCCACTTTCACCATTTTATTTAAACCAATCTTCTAACTCCTCCTTGCTCCTTCCCCTGGAAGATATCTACTGGACTTGACCTATAAGAATGGCTTGGAGTAAGCCTACACCATAGGTCGCAGTATGAAGATTGCAGAGCTCGTCTGGAGCCCCCTGGTGTTGGTTGGCTGGCTGGAGGGGACATAACTGCAAGACCAGAATTGGGCAAATGGGTGAGCTTGACACTATGTCTAGGTTCCTCAGCCCTGGAGTCAGTGGAGTTAGGAGGCTTCACATGCACTTCTGGCTTGGCTGTCAGTGTCTTGAAAATCTGGGCCAGCTCCCATGGCACCGTATGGATGTGCCCTTTGTCTCTGCACATACTCTTTCATCTCGCCTTTCTCATACAGGTCCCCAGCAATCCTTCCTTGCCCTTATTCTAGCACCATCCATAATCTTCCCACCCTCTTTGCCTTACAGGCTGAAAAAACCCAAAAAATCTTACATTCCTGGATGTCAGATTGGATTAAAACTTTTGTGAGGATGGCGTCTCATTAAGACTGGAAAGTGAAGATTAGTCAGATCTTCAAATTTTGTTTGGGTCAAACTGTATTCATATTCTTCCATAGTGTTCTGCTGAAACAAAAGTGTATAACTTTACAATGCCATAACAATTTGCAAGTTAATTTCCCTCAGATTCATGTTTAAATGTTCTGCACAAACACAAGATGTCAGTCTGGCTACATGAAAATTCAAGCACAGTCCTGCACAGATTCATGCAGTATAATTTTAAACTCTGCTATCTCTGATAACATCTCTTTATTTACCTCTACCAATTGTCCTGCACTTTCTCCCATATAGCCATAAATCTCCTTTCTCTTTGCAGTGACTCTTTCACATAGGGCCATATGTTGAAGATTAAAAGGATGTCAGGGAATGTAATTTATCTCTTTTTAAAAGTAGTTTTAAGTATTGCTGTACCTTTGATCTTTATGCTTTGACTACCATTTTGCTATGCTAATTCTTGCAAGGACACATACTGGCAGCAGGGATTAGTTGTACTGTTACAACTTGAAGCACTTTGTGCAAGAAAGCACTTTAGGTATTGACCAAGCCATGGGTCCCTTTCTTTCCATGTTGCCCTATTTGACTGAACTCTGTGGTGCAGTTTAACCACTTGCATTCTCTAAAACCTTAGCTCTAGCAAGTAAATGGAGCAAGGCCAGAGGAGGCCACAAAGATGATCCAAGAGCTGAAGCATCTCTCCAGTGAAGACTGGCTGACAGAGAATTGAGGTTGTTCAGCCTGGAGAAGGCTCCAGGGAGATCTTAAAGTCCCTTCCAGTACCTAAAGGGGATCCAAGAGAGCTGAAGAGGGACCTTGGACAAGGGTATCGAGTGACAGGACAGGGGATAATGGCTCTAAATTGAAAGAGAGTAGGTTTAGATTTGGATATTAGGAAGGAGTTCTTTACTGTGAGGGTGGAGAAGCACAGGAACAAGTCGCCCTGTGAAGCTGTGGATGTCCTGTCCTTGGAATTGTTCAAGGCCAAGTTGGACGGGGCTTTGAGCAATCTGGTCTAATGGAAGGTGTCCCTGCCCATGGCAGGGGGATTGGAACTAGATGATCTTTTAGGTCGTGTCCAACCCAAACTATTTTAAGATTCTATGATTTTTTTTGGTGTGTCATTGGTATCTGGGGAATTGTAAGTGCTCAGTTCAGCATGCCCAACCTCATCCGCTATGGGACTGGACCCCACTTCTGGAATCTTTCTTACTGATTTCCTTCATGTGACATTTTTCTGGCCAGGTGCCATGATTCTAGCTCAACCTCTGCTTCCTAAGAGACTCCTGGGTCTATTACTAAGCACTGTGATCTGATCCTGCACTGGAAGAAGCATTTGTCTCTTAAGGTAAAGCTATTCTCCCTCTGCATCAGGAGGGCTCTAGGAGGATGGCAGAAGGCAGGACCTGGCCCATGTGCTGCTAATGAGTCAGTGCTAAATCTTTCAGAACATGACAATCACGCTGAATACATTTTTTGAGATTATGTATGTTTTCAGGCTCACTCTTTATTTCAGACCAAAGCCTAACAAACCTGTATATTAAACTAGCAGTATTGAAATTATTTACTTTGCAAATTTGCTGCAGAGCTAGGGTGAGTGCCAGAAGCATGAGTTTCCAAGGCAGTTTGTGGGTGGATTTGAAATAACAAGCAGCAAGGCAGAGGTAGGGCCAGAAGTTTGATGCTGCAGAAGCTCAAGAAAGATACCTTTGCAGGACAGCAGCTCATAGCTCCTTCCTCTTTTGAACACAGCTAGAGCTGTGGGAGCTGATAATACTTGGCATCTTACCTAACACCTAATATTCCCCTGACTCCCACTGAGCTCCCAGAAGCATGCTTAATGTCTAATTTGGGAAAGGACAGTTTAGGTAGCTCTGTGTCCAACAATTTCAGTGTTCCCAGTACTGCTGGGATGTCCTACAGTCAGGCTTGCCTTTCCTCAAAACCAGCAGCCTGTTTTGCAATGTGCACCTACCCTGTGATCAACACCCATGCGTTTCTAGCAACAGAGGGACAAGATGTGCAAAACCAATGTGAAAGTACCCATGATCTTAGCAGGTCTGACTTACACTTGAGTTACACCAGCTCTTAGAGGCATTATGGTAAATGGTGGAGCTGAGCTGCTCCCTTCAAGGCAGAGTTGATTTTCTCAGGTGCCTTATTTGCCTTATTTGCTCTTTGACAGCCAGAGGGTGTTCTTGATTTATCTTGTTACTATAAAATACGCAATTATTTCCAAACCACTTTTCCATGCCTGTTTAATCTTCTAATCCAGGACATTTTTTGTCTGAGAAAAGATCTTTATGATTATCCTATAACTTTCCTGGTCTAGCAGTGACTCTGTCTCTGCAAACACCATGTTAACTCCCTGCTTTACAATCACTGGCAAAGATAAATTCATTCCGAGAGAGCTGAGGGATCAGTCATATGAACTAGTTAACACAGTTTACTAAATTATTGCATGTCAGCAGAGACAGGGTGCCTGGCTAGGATGTAGCACCTGGAGCACACCTGAGTTAAACTCATTTGTTTCAACAACCCTTAAGCCAACTTTTGCATATCAGAAAATAGATCCATATTTCTCTGGAGAGAGATATTAGGGGATATATTCAATTAAAACCCAATTTTAATGTTGCAACAATAATTACACAAATTTAAAACAATTTCCATATGTAGCTAAGACATCCTGAATGACTTCTAAAACACTCTTATTTGTCAGTATATCATAAACCTTCTGTGTTATTAAACATGTTTCACTTTGTGTCTGACATTCAACTTCTGTTAGCAAAGACAGTCAAAAAGTGAGATAAAGCAGAAAGTTAAAAAAAGTTAGAAAAAAAGCAAACATAATCTTGAAAAAGAGGAATATTTTGATTATTTTGACATGGTAATATTTGCAGAAAAAATATCTGCCTGCCACTGAACACTCCTAATGTTGCTAATGTTGATGTGAGCCTGCTGACTGAGAAATCCAACTATTAGCTGGTGACTGCAGATGGCAGTGCAGGACTGTGGATGGATAGATGGCAGATCACAGAAATTTGGCTTGATCCAGTTTTGTAGCTTTGTTGCTTATGATGAAACTTTACCGTAATCCAGGCTTGCTGCTGGTTGTGCTCACTCAATTGACTGCATTGCTGGCAATTTTCCCTTGCATGACAGTTCTTTTTCCAAATGTAGTCCAGCAAGTGTAACAAATTACAACAACTGAAAAGAGTCTTATACTTTAGTAGCAGATGTAAAAAGGAATTTACATTTTTTAATTAGGGGTGCCACTGATTCATACCCTCATATTTCAGACCTTTTTCTGTGGGGCTAATGTACTGCTTCTTTAACAGAGCATGTTGTGAGACTGAAGAGAGGGCAAGTATGTGTCCAGGCTCTGTCAAACCTCTGGGTTTCCTCCTAAAAACCTTCTGAGATGTGAGTTAGCTGTTCAGAATCTAAATGATTTCTTACAAGAATGACTGAAAACAAATCTAGGCCCTGATCTTGCAGACATGTTTTAGTAGTCTGACTTTAGATGCTGAGTAGGATTAGTCACATGCAGAATTTATAGAACTGATGCTCATGATGAAATATAAATGAGAAGGCCCTACTTCCAAATAATAAAATAAGATGCATAACTCTTTTGTTACATTGAATAAATTAATTAGAGAATTATAGTCAATTTGGTATTTAAGAGACCTGAATTTGAATTCCACTTCTTTCATAGACTTTCTTCTGTGACTTTTGAGTAGGGAAGTGAGCAATAGCAGAAAGAAAGGCACTTGGAGAGAGGTTGCAGGAACTGCAAAAGTTGGAATACTGATAAATACTGAGATAAAGTCAGATTCTGTCCAAGAATCTACGTGTGTGCCATCTGATGTTTTGCTGCTGAAAGCAGGGAAAGGGGTTGTAGCTGCCATGTTTGACACAAAAGCATATGCACCCCATGGAAGATTTTGTGCTGTGGGTGTGCGTGTCCCCCTTGCCCAGTGCAGTCACATCATTAGCACTGGGTGTCCTCCATTTCCCAAGGTCCTGCCCACAGGTGTTGGGAAGACCAGAAAAGCACCATGCCGAGTGTTTGACTGTGCCTCCACCTATATGAAACTGCAGTTTCTGACTGGAAAAGTTGCTTGGAGAAGATTCACTTTTGCTGGGTTTGAAGATTTTTTTGTGAAATGAGAGGCAGTATCACGTGTTTTGGAAGAGACTCTTCAAAGATTAGCAGCAGATCAGTAGATTTCTCCACTGACTCTTACTATTACAAGCAGAAGGAGGGACAACAGCCTGGGGTTTAGGAGAGTCAGGATTATGTTCCATGCTCTTCTATGTTCTCCTTTGTGACCTGGGGCATGGGACTGGAGCCCAGGTGAAATTCTAGGCACCAGAGCATCCTGGGAGGAGGGCGGGGGAAGAAGAGAACGTCCTCGGGAGGCCAGATTCCTTGCGGGTGTTGCTTAGTGGGTTTATCCACAGACCTCAAAGGTGTTTCCTGGTAGGCCTCAGCAGGGGTGAATCAGGCAGAATAGAGGCTGGAGATACTTTATCTCTTCACTACTTTGCTCAGTCCAGAGGTGGTGTAGAGGGTAGTTGTGCTGAGCAAGATGTGTCCCTCCCAATAACCATGCCTTCTGCCCCTGCTGGTGCCTTGTGCATTAGAGACTGCCATCACCTCTACTCTGTCAGGATAACCACTCTCTAACTTGGTTTCCTGGATCTTCAGCACTGTGAGTAGCACATCTTTGTGCTAACCTTTGAAGATTTCCGTGAATTGTGTGAGTGAGAGGTTACACATGCAGTTATTCTGGCAGCTGGGGACAGGAGCAGGGCAGGAGGTGTGGTAAAAGCTTCAGGCTGGCTTGTCACAAGCAGAAGGCACCCAATGACCATTTGTGATGTGCAGGCTTTGTGGGTCCAGGACTTCATTTCTTCATGCCTCAGCTTCCTGTCAGTAAAGTGGAGATGAAGGTGTCTTTGCACTCACTGAGGGGGACTGGCCATGTTGACTTTAGCACTCCGAGTGTAGTCAGGTAGCCTGTAGCCTTAGGCTGGAAATGGGCTGAAATGTATGCCTGTTGGGTTATTTTAATCTAAATCAGAAGTCAAGTTAGTGTTAGAGTTGCACTCAGTGCTGGGATAACACTGGAAAGCCTGTACTGTGAATGGATCATGGGTGTGCCTTTAAATTCACCCTGATCCATATGTGAGGTAACAGAGAGAAATAAAATGGTTGGGTAGGCATGGTCAGAATTCAAATATTGACAAAGACTACCACATTTGAACAAATGCCTGGATGTGAGCAGATCCAAACTTCAGGGCTGTGAGTGAAAAGTCCTCTACCCACCAAGCAGGTCCTGCAGTTGAACAAGCTTCTGGTGTTTCGTCATCAATGTGCGATCACTTTGTCTTTCAGGGATCACTAGTGAACAATACCTAACCAAATGCCTGGCATGAGGCCACTAGTTTGTGGCATGCAGGTTCCTAAACAACTACTAGATGACTTTGGATTTCTACTGGCCATATCTGGACTCAGACCAATGATGAAAGGGTTAAAAAAAATATCATATTTTCTTTCATGCTGTTCAGGCTACTCAGTCTCCCAGGACGACAATCTTAAAAGCTGGAAAAAGAAGCAAACGAGCTTTGAATCTTTGCACAGTGTTGATTTTCCATTGTGGGAAAAGGACATGGCTTAATTACAGCTGTACAATGGTGTGCTGCCTTCAGGCTTTCACAGGTTGGAAAACACATGTGCAGCTAACACACTTACATATGGCGCTGAGGGATGAACAGATCAAGAGCAGCCCTGCTGAGAAGAAGTTGGGGGTGCTGGTGGATGAGAGGCTGGACATGACCCACCATGTGCACTGGCAGCCCAGAAAGCCAATCATATCCTGGGCTGCATCCAAAGCAGAGTGGGCAGCAGGGCAGGGAGGGGATTCTGCCC
>JAWWEW010000001.1:2313096-2328306 GCA_035583185.1 Anabacerthia variegaticeps | reverse complement strand
CCCCCCCCCCCCCCCCCGATTCCCATTGAAAGAACATGAGAAACAGTATTATAATTGAAGCTCTAGGAGTGTTTCCACAAACGATCTTGCTGTCCAGTTCTGGGCTCCTCAAGACAAGATACACCTGATGCTCCTGGAGTGGGCCCAGCGGAGGGCTACAAAGATGATTAAAAGGCTGGAACATACCTACCTCTTATGAGGAAAGGCTGAGGGACCTGGGCCTGTTCAGCCTTGAGAAAAGACCTTATCGATGTCTATAACTATCCAGGGAAAGCAGCAATGAGTCTCCATTATAGACCAGTCCAGTGGGCAAGTGAATGGTCCTCCCAAGCAGAGTGACTGGGCATGCACATGTATGTAAGAACAAGGCCTTTATCAGACTCTCTATATTGGAAGTCCTTCCAGTAGAAAGTCAAGAAACGAGTGGAAAAGAGGAACTCCAAAAGGAGAGTGGAGCTGCCTCAGTTCACAAGGTGTCACTTGCTGGGGAAGTTGTTTACAGACTCTGATGCCACCCATTTCACGTGGTTCAAAAATATTGTTATCTCAGGACTATTCAGTGCATGTTGGAAATAAAAGTACTCTGGATATCTCAAAGGAATGACTTTGCTTGGTTCTCAGACAATAATATTGTGTCCTGTGAAGAGGTGCTCAAATTCTAGGTAAAACCTACTTGGTTTAGTTGCAAGATGTCCCTCACATCTGCAATAAAACAAGCCAAAGAAATGCAAAGTCTTTAACTTTTGTATGGTGTATTTAAAGAATTGAGTTGGAAAATTAAATGTTTTTATTTTTTACTTTTTTTTCTTGAGTCCGCAGCATCTGTGATTTACACCTCCCTTTATTGTCTCTGAGTGAGAAAATAGCACACCTAAATGAATAGCAAGCCAAACGTTTCAGAAATAAAAAAAGAAAGTATATACATGTTTTCTTATATGAAAAGTAGAAATTTGAAGGGAGGGTTCTGGAACAATTAAAACCAGTGAGATACTGCCCAGTGACAACAAATCTTGTATCACAGGAAAAATGAACCATAGCCCCATTTTGCAGTGGCGCATGCTGAAATGCCTGTGAACTGTGCCTTTGAAGATGTGGGATATATTTACTGCCAGTACCATATTTCTTAGACCAACATACCATTTTAGGGGTCACAAATGCACTGATGCAGCTCTAGTAAAAACAATTTGTATTGAGGTGTCACTGAATTTTCACAATGTTGTTATTCAGTTGATTTGAAGAAACACACAAGGAAGAATAAGAAGAAAATGAGAAAGAGAGAGAAAAAGAAAAAGAGAAAGAGAAACAAGAAGGAAGGAAAGAAGGAAGAAAAAGCCAGAAAACAAAAAGGAGATAAAGAAAAAAGAAAGATGAAGAGAAAGACGAAGAGAAAAAGACAATTCTCTCCCCTCATCCACCAAGATGAACAAAAGTGTGCTGCAATACCTTATTTTAATTACTGATTTGAAATCCTTTGACATCAATGAACTTTCATTGACTTTAATATGCTCTGGATCAAGCCTGTCATGTGGATCTCAGACTTACTGTCTGTGAATTAACATGAATCTGTGGATTAGTTTTCCAGAATAAACAAATAACTTTAAAAAGCAATTAGACTGGTATTTTAACATTAACAGGTTACAATACACTGGTCCCTAAGCAGATGTGTAGAATGGTGGTTTTGCATGGTTCATGGTGAAACAATTTTCTTAGCAGTGTGTTTTCTGTTGGAGCTAACAGTGTTTAGGTTAATGGAAAACATGCCTGTCTTGCAAAGTATTTCCACCAGAAATACTGGAGTCTGAACAAAAATCTTTTGCGTTTCTAAAAACACATGGAGTTGCAGTATTGTGCTTTTTTCCTTTTTATATGTCTACGTATATAACTGAGTATATCTGTGTTATTATAATATGCAGTAGCTCACATTATATAAATACATTAAAACGCAGACATATCTATCTATACATTTATAACAAATACCACTAAATTTCTTATGCCACTTATGATTCCACAATAACGATTTTTTGACTTATGCACGCTTTTGAAGGTTCAACAAATTGTTTTCAAAAATATCCCACTATTATAATACTCCTTGCTGGGGTATCAACCAGTCTTTAAACTGCTGTATTCACATTTTGCACCTGTATGTGTCTGTGCAACAGGAATGGGCAGTGGTGGTTGTAAATATACTGCTGAAACATCATGAGAAATGCTACTGAAGTTGTTTGACATGGTCCCCTGTCCTCAGTCAACAAATATCCCTTGGGCTCTTTAGTGATGCATGTGGAACAGTGAATTACATCTTTAGACTCTAGGACTGGATGAGGCACTGGTTGTACCAAAGCAGGATCCCCATGGGAAAGGAGTCCATGGGAGAAGACTACCAGGCAGAAAAGGAAGAGTGGGGACCAGGATGCCCCATGCTGTCTCCATGTGAAACCCCTGCCTGCAAATGTAACTGATTGTCTGGCAGCAGAGGCAGCTGAAGAGAGAAGATGACCCTTTCCTCATGTACAGCTCAAGGATCCTACTGAGAACCAGGATGAAAGAGAATAAGAAGTTGGTATGTTAAAAACAAAGACTCATTTTGTCATTGCACAAGTACCACTAACCACAATTGAAAACTCCTTGTAGAAACACTGACCTGATCCTGCTATTCTGATGTTTTCTCCTTACAAATGTCAATTACAGTCCTCAGTTTCTGTGGCTTTTCTTCAGGGCAACTTGACTCCTTGCTAAACTCTATGGATCAGTGTGGAGGCTTGAGCTGAATCCAAGTCTCGGCACCAAAAACTGTGGCAGTTTTAGCTGAATCCGACTCATGGCACCAAAAACTGGTGGTTTGACTCTGGCTGAACACCCAGTGTCCAGCCAAACCACTCAAGGCCTCTCCCTGCCCCCCTCCCCTTTTGCGTTCCAGAGGGAAAGTGAAAAAAAAATAAACTAGGAATTTACAATTAGAGATAACAACCAGGAGAGAAGCTTTGATTAATTACCATGGGCAAAACAGATTCAGAATAATGCTTGAATTTATTACTAACAAGCTAAAAACTAGAAATAAGAAATAAAACGAGTTTAGAAACAGTTTTCCAACCAGCCTCCAGAGTCAGTTTTTGCTTTAGCCACATGCAAATGTAAGTCCAAAACTTTTAAGCAGCCATTCTTCCAAATCTGCTGTTTCTGTGGACTTTGGGGAGACAGCCCGTTCCACCACAGTTCTCACCATGGTTATGGGGGGTCTTGAGCTCTGAGTCCTTCCCCTGATTTTCCGTGGGGTCACTCCCACGAGAGACAGTCTTCTGTTCTCCTGTG
This sequence comes from Anabacerthia variegaticeps, assembly GCA_035583185.1. NCBI lineage: Eukaryota > Metazoa > Chordata > Aves > Passeriformes > Furnariidae > Anabacerthia > Anabacerthia variegaticeps. Next base: position 2,324,997 of record JAWWEW010000001.1, on the reverse strand, counting down.
GTCATTCCATTGGAAGCAATCTCTTATAGATAAGCTGGCTGTACCTGCTTAGCAAAGGTTTCTCTCTCCATGGGCCCCAGCCACAAATCTCTTGCAGGACTCTGTTCCATCTTGGGGCCTCCCACGAGGTAACAGCCTCCTTCATACATCCTCCTGCTCTGACAGGGGGGTCTTTGCACCCTGGTGGACCCATTGGCTTTGAGGGGACAACTCATATCACCATGGTCTGCACCACAATCATCAGGGAATAATAGCTTTGAGTCCTTTCCCTGCTCCCGTGGTGTTGGGGTACAAGACAGCAGTCCACGGACACCTTTTGATATCAAGGACTGTTTCACATAGGGTTGTCTGTTAAAAGTTGTAACATCCCTGTTTATGGTTTTCCCCATGGTTATCTCCCTATGTGCACCCCTCAGGTTGATCCCCAATATGACGGATCCCTTGTTGTTTTATCCCTGGTTCTCCTCCAAATTGTTTTCTTCCCCCTCACAGTTTCCCACCTTTACCCTGGACCTTGTTTTCCTGTTGGTTCATTTTCCCATCTTTGGCGGGTTGCCCCAGATTGGTTGTTTGGTTGCCGAGTTAAACTCTTCGCCCCCACTCCTATCCAATCATGTCCAAGTTCCAGAACCTTCCCTTGAAAACCCTATAAAAGCCTGAGTCCCAGTTGAATAAATGCCTTTTGTGTCTTCACTCTCAACCTTGTGTGGTGTGGTGTTGTGTGTGGAAAGCCATTCACCTTGTCACCGTGGGGTCCCTCCTTCTCCTTCTCCTCCTTGATGTCTGTGTTGCTAATCCATGGCTGCAAATTCCAACTGTGCAACAACTCCTGTTCTTGAATAGTCTCACTCAGGGGCATTACTAGGATTCAAAATCAGGAAGTTTTCTTCAAAGCTCACTATCATTGGCTGTATAGGATAAGGGAAAACTTCTAGTAGCTTTTAACAGAAGCTACCCTTCTCCTTATCAAAAAACCTAATCAGAGAAACCTACTACAATCAGTGTCATCATCTTTGTCATGATGATCTAAAGATATTTATGGCTCGACTCCATTGCCCTCTGAGACGCCCTTGATAGGACCATGGTCTAGCTGCTGGATCCAGGAGCAGAACTGAATTCGTTGTTTTTGTTACAGTTTTTAAACTTTTTCTTGATTTTCTTAACCAGAGAAACCTAACTCCTGCTTAAAGCTAATAGGGCCATATATATATTTATATAAAATTTGCATAGAGATGTCTGTGGATAAAAATAATAAATCTATATTTAAATATGTACAGGGTATAAGATCTACTGGACTGGACTGATTGTAACCCTAATTGAAACTCCACTGAAGACAATAAATTGTATTTTCTAATAAAAATGCGGAACTATTCAAAAGACAAATGAAATTATTATTCTGCTGCTGTGACTAGGTACTAATGCAAGTCACTGTGATATATGCATTGCATAGGGTATTCATAAACTTCATCCTACTTTATTCTGTTTTTCCAAGGTCCTGTGCAATGGGAACACCATGTGAAGGTAGCATTTGGAAACTTCTGTCCAAAAAGAATTGTGTGACATGTTTACCACTGTGTAAAAGAAAGAAATCTCTGACTCAAGCCTGATTCCAGTCTCACACCAGTTTTGCAGCTACAAAGAAGGACTCTTGACCCAACTTAAGCTCAGATGAGAAGGTTATTGTAGCTGCTGGACACCTCTCACACATCAGAAATGTTTGATCTGAAGTGAACAAAACCAACTTCACTCCCATGGGTTTTTGTGTTAGGTCCTAAATAAGACTCCTTTAATCTGTCTCTGCTAAAACACACATTGCAACCACTGCAGACTATATTTCACTAATCATTCAATGTTATGCTTGATTTAGCTGGGGTACAGTTAATTTTCTTCACAGTAACTGATATGGGGCTGTATTTTGGGTTTGTCCTGAACACAGTGTTGATAATTCAGAGGTGACTTTGTTATTGCTGAGCAGTGGTGGTACAGAGCAAAGGTCTTTTCTACTCCTCACCCACCAGTAAGGGGGCTCGGGGTGCACAAGGAGTTGGGAAGGGGCACAGCTGACCCCAGCTGACCCAAGGGATATCCCATACCATATGGTGTCGTTCTCAGCAATACAACCTCAGGGAAGAAGAGAGAACGGGACATTCAGAGTGTTGATGTTTGTCTTCACTGTTAATGCACAATGGAGCCCTGATTTGATTGGATATGTTCCATCTATCTTCATCTGGTTTAGCAGCAGTGTGCATGTGTATGTACATTCGTCACATACTTAAATGCTATTGTGGTGTGTGTTTAGACGCTTGCCATGAAAATTTCATATAAACTGTAAATGCTTCTTTGCTGCTATCACTTTGCTAGAAAGTTTTGTGTTTCATTTTTTAATAACACCACTATCAAAGAATTACTCAATTTGTCCACAAACTGCTAAGAAATAAGTGAACTGGGAAAATGAGGGGAACCAAGCATGATGTGGGATGTAGGAAGAGGAGTCAGGGAAACACCTGGCTTCTACAAGGGGCACCTGTTTTCACAGTAGAGAGGGGAGGGAGAAATAATTTCATACAAGAAGACAGAGAATTGACAGTTTTATCTGGATATGAAGAAAGAAGACAGATAAACCTAAAGCATGAACAATTTCTATATATGAAAATCTGAATTGTTTAATAACTAAAAAACTAATTTTGAATAGCAAAAGAAAATGTGGTGGTTATTTTGTTGTTTGGCATTTTCTTTTGTCCAAATAAGATACTTTTGTTCTACATAACTGATTTTGAATAACTAAAGAAAATGCTGTTTGGGTTTTTTTTTGCTCCAAAGTGTCTGAAACATCTGTTTTTTCTTTGCTTTATTTTGTTCTAAAGGGGATTGTCTTTAAAATCAGATATCTCTGTAACCTTTCAACTGTGAAAAGAAGCATTTCACATTAAATGGAAAAATATGCTATTAAAAAAACATTTTCCATTAAAACTTTTAATCCAACATATTTGGATTTCTTGTCTTCAAAACTAGAAGCCAAAGTGAAAGGAAGAATTGGAGACTATGACAGAAAATCAGTGAAGGAAGAAATTTGGACAGATAAGTGAAATTTTGCATAACATGACAACACTATTAAACATTGCAGTGCTACTTGGCTGTAGCTGAAGTATGAGTTTGTCTTTATGACTTTAAATTTAACACCTGTGGCACAGAATAATTACTCATTATACTCTCAGAGAGACAATGATAAAAGTTGCGTATTTTTTCATACTGGAGGAACAGTAGGCAATGAAGTCAAGACCAAATGGTTCTTTAAAGGGCAGTTGCAGAGCAACCACCCACTTCCATGAGATCAGGCTTTGGCTCGTGGTGCTATATGTCAACAACTGAATTTAAAATAATGCTGAAATACGGAAACGGACACGAGGGGAAAAGGACACAGGTATGACAATAGGCCAAAGGGGAAGGAGAACGGTCTGAATGGCAGAGCTGAAAATGACAAAGCATGGCCACAGGACTTGCTATCTCTGCCCTAAAAGATACTTCTAGTGAGTTGCATGTACAGATTTATAATAAGGAACTTAAAGGACACAAGTGTCAGCTTCTATTGCATTTTGCTTGTCCCATGGTGTCTGGTTCCTTTGGGATCCTGTGAAAAACTTTACTTTCTTTTGCAGTCCATAAGCTTCCTAATGATTTGTGCAGTATTTTAATTTTGCTGATGGTTGTATAAGCATCTACATAAAGCATCACCTGCTTTCAGTTCATAATCTGTGGGAGAAAAAGAGTAGGGTGAGAAAAGGAAGTCCAGGGTACGGTCTGTATGTAGAAAAGCACTCATAAAGTTAGGGAAAGTTTCTAACTCCACCTCAAAATCACTGGATTCCTGAGGCAGTACTCTTTTTCTACATTGGCATGACTTGTGGCTTGATGACTTTGGCATTCTTTTGCCTATAAAGAGAATATGAGATCAAGATGGTTCGATACACTCCAGCTCTCTCAGCAATCCTAGTCAGCATGGTTGCTATATTTAGGTGCCAGCCTGTGCAGCTGTCCCTCGGAAGGTGTAAAATGCATCCTGAGCTTTGCTGTGGTTTCTCCAACACCATGTAGTGAACTTGGCCTAGACATTTCTTGGCTGACAGGCTGCTGTGAAGAGATGGCTAAGTCCATAAGGGAGCTGCAACAGGGATGATAATTTTGAATAATCAAAAGTACTTCTGGAGCACCATTAAGACAGTGAAAACTGTCTGAAAATCATGGATTTTCAGTAGGAATCACTATATTAATATTTTACATAAGAGAATTCTGAAGATGTGAAGAAGGACTTATCTAGGATGAAATAGTTGCAAAACTGTAGAGTATGGAATCAACTAGTACCAGTGTAGTTTATTTAAGTGGCAGAGGATTCTTCAGAAATTTCAGCTTAGCTCAGAACCTCCCTTTTCACTTTCCCATCTCAGGAGCCTGTAAAGACATGCTTTTCTAAGGGACATAGAGCCTGCTGTAGTATGGATACTTGGCTCTGCAACTCTTTGTGTACACACCATTCAAACTTCTTTAAAACTCCCTGTCAGTGAAACCTGGTGTACTGGAAATCATACTGTGGGTGATGTCATCTTTACTTCCAGTTGCATCTCACGTCAGTGCAGATTACTGGCCAAATGTCCTCATTTCCAACAAGAATCAGTAGGTTTTATCATCTTCTTCCTTCCGCACACCTCAGCTACAAAATAACTTTCCAAAATAATTATTTCCTGCTGTCACTTCTCTACGTTTCTCTAAATTTAAACACAGTTTGTGTATCCATTTTCTGTAAGCTTTTTTTTTAAATCAGCAGTTGATGGAACAACCTGTCATGAGACAGCTGTCCTGCTGTAAATACATGAAAAGCAAATCCACAGAGTAAGTTTGTTGTAGACTTTCACCTAAGTTTGGAGATAGTGATAATTTATTGCTTTTTCTGCAGTTTAACTTTGTTTGGTCTATCTGGAAATGTGGCAATAGTGATGTCAGTATTTGCCAAGAGCTATACTTTTACAGGAAACAGTAATAGACATAATTCAAGGCTTTGACAAGATTTCACATAGCATAGCAGGGCAATCCAGCACAAATCCATCACAATAAAAGCCTTTCATACCCGTTTGGGGTGATGTGCTCAGAAACTTACACATGTGGCCCATGTGTAGCTGACTGAAATTATTCAGTTCCTGCTTTGCCTGAAATGTTTGAACTCTGTGACAATTGTCTTTTAAAATGTTTTGTTACTAATGTGGATTTAGAAACATTTAAATACCAACACTGTGCGATACAGCATAGCTGAAGGTCACAAGGAATCGGAAAGCTCAGATTCAAGTATCATTGTTTTTGCAGGATATTTTTTTCCCAAAACATGATAGGGGTGGAGTTCGTCCACTGCATGGTGGAGAAAAGAGGGAAAGTAGAAGTGTTCCTAAGCTACTCAAAATGGAAAGGAGTTATCTGGTCCTGTTTTACTTGCAAAAATTTTACATATGGTCTCACCTCCACTGGGTTTGGTGGAAAAGTGTGTGGTTGTGAGCCACCAGAAGTTCAAGGCCTTTGTGGTTCCCATGGCTACTTTCAGAGCCGTGCGGCAGGCCAATGGGAATCCTTTTCACTTGGTACAGTGGTGATCACTAGCCTGTGTACTAAAAATTCCTCACATCACTTCCTTGTTCCCCTTGGCTCGGCACTGTTTTGTGGCTTCCAAGCCTTCTCATTGTTTTTTCCTTTCCCCGACTTCCTTGACAAACTGCTAGCAGATGTGTACCAGTTCAAAATAAAGTATTTTGCTTATAAATCCCTCCCCAGTGGGTCTTTACATTGTTTGGCATGTGTGAAGGTGGGAGTTTGTCGTTGTTGAGGTGGACACGACAAAAATCAGGCATACATCCTGAGTGGATAAAAAGTGAAGGAATAAGGTTTAAGGTTTATTTATTCTTCACACAGCTGCTTTTATAACTTTCTTAAACATACGTGCACTAAGATTATTGGTGCTCATTACACACAAACAATTTTCTATTGGTCACAGTTACAAACTACTGTCTCTGTACAAGCTCATCCAGGTTTCTTATCTTGTGCCTCTCCTGAGTTCTCTCAGTCTCTGCAAGTTGTTTATCTTCATGGGTATACAACAATCTGGCCAAGGCCAAATTCTTCTTGCTCTGTCAAGAAACCCACAGGCCTGGTGCAGTTTCCCACAGGGTTTTTTTTGTGTGTTGTTGTTTTAATGTATGTGTGTTAGGAGTGGTGTGGGGTTTTTTTTTTCTTTTTCTTTTTTTCTGGTGTGGCAGCTGAACTTGAATTGTTGATGTCAATAGTCCACAAGCAGTTTTCCCTTTTCAGATTGCTAGGTAATATTCTCTAGCTTCTGGTCAGCAGTGGATATCATTATATGGTCACAAGCCTAAAATCTCTCCTAGAATCATAGAATGGTCTAGGTTGGAAGAAACCTTAAAGATCATTTAGTTCCAATCTCCCTTCCACTGGATCAGGTTGCTCAGAGCTCCATCCATCCTGGCTTTAAACACTTCCAGGGATGGAGCATTCACAGCTTCTCTGAGTAATGTGTTCCATTCCCTCACTACCCTGACAGGGAAGAATTTCTTACTAGTATCCAATCTTTCAGTTTGAAGCCATTCCCCATGTCCTGTCACTACAGGCCTTTGTAAATACTCTCTCTCCATCTTTCTTGTAGGCTTCAATCAGATCATCCCAAAGCCTTCTCTTTCCCAGGCTGAACAATTCCAATTCTCTCAGCCTTTCTTCATAGCGGAGATGCTCTATCCCTTTTATCATCTTGGTGGCCTCCTCTGGATTTGCTCCAACATGTCCATGCCCTCCCTGTGCTGGGACCCCAGAGCTGGAGGCAGCACTGCAGGAGGGGTCTCACCAGAGCAGAGCAGAGGGTCAGAATCCCCTCCCTGCCCTGCTGCCCACTCTGCTCTGGATGCAGCCCAGGACACGGGGGGTGTCTCGGCTCCCAGCGCACATGGCCGGGCCATATCCACATGATAAAAAGCACCCCCAAGTACTTCATGTTGTTACAAGTTCAGGTTTTTTGGTTGTAAGCTTGAGACACTAAGAAAAGTGACAATATATGGTTGCGTAAGATAGCATTTACATCAACTGCTATCAGTTCCAAGGGCTTCTCTAGTCCTCTACTTGCTTTATGAGGCAGCGCTGTAACAAAATCATTGTTGCAAAACAAACAATTTTTTTTTCACTTTTATATAGTAAAGCACAGTAATCCACTGCACCTGCATTAAAACTGAGTTGCTGCAACTATGCTAAGATGACCTTACAACCAGAATATTTTGCTGAGAGTGATTTTTTAGGCAACTGAAATTGCTAAGTGTACAAAATGCAGGCCAATCACTCCTCAAACGTTTTGACCTACTTTCCCCTTGAACACATTCCAAAATAATAATAAAAAATAGCTATGGAGAGAGCAGATTACACAGCTCTATCATTTCACTGATGGGAATGTAAATGTCATTAAAGTAGAAGTGCTTTCTGCTGGCAGACTAAGTATGTATTTTTGTGGTTGTAACTCCTCAATACTTGTTCAGATTTTTGTAGAGAGACAAAGCCAAGGAAGGACACTTATGTTGACTTAAACATCATCTTTTCATTTTAGAGGGCCCTTTAATTGAGTTTGTATTAATTTGTCTGTGTAAAAATGCACAGTATGGAATCTAGTGTTTTATTATTTTTTTTTAAAGAAGAATTCATTTTTCATTTTCACATGGTTTAAGCTAAATTTGAAAAGACTTTTTCTTATAATAGTGGGTAATTTCAATTGGTTAGTGAGTCATTGTCAATTAATTTTTATATTTTCATGCAGATGTTTTCCTAGTTATTCTCATTTTTTGATGCTTTGAAAAAAAAAGCACTGGCACGAGTCTTCTGAATTTCTCCCTTTGTTCTGCCTTTTTCATTTTAAAGCATTTCATTATCTTTGGTTAGTGGTGGGGATGGGAAAGGGAGAGAGGCAATGTGTACTTGTGCTCAAAAGTATGTTTAAAAAGCAGATCTATAGTCTTCTGTTTATCAAGCCCTACCATAAACCCATGTGAGTTAGAGACAGGCTGATTGTGACAGTTCTGAAATTATTTGATAACCCTGCTTTACTGGCAAAGGTATTAATGATGTTTAAAAGGGGGTGAGGGAGTTGACAGGAAGAATTAATTCCTCCCAACCCAACCCAAAACTCCAGAACTGCTGCATTTCCTTCCTCTTGGCATCATACAAATTGTACTATTTCAGTGTTCCACCCTTGGCGTAACCTTCTCCAGCTCCTTAGGAGTTATTCTGTAATTTCCAGTAGGAAGATGATTTGCATAAAACACTTCCTTTTCATGAATAGATTCAGGAAATCATAATTACAACCTGATGCTGTTTTGCTTTTGTCCTAGAAGTTGTTGAAATGAGTCATCTGGCAATGTCTAATCCTGTTTCTAACCGTATATGGACATGTGTGGGACTAAAAATGAAGGCAAGTCTGTGTATTTCACTAATTCAACACAATCAGATTCTTTCTAGGACTTTAATTTTGCAAAGCATTTAGACACTGAAAAGTAATAGCACACTGTTAAATGCTCTGTCTTAGTAGGTTGTGTGTGAGCTAGGAATGGTTCTATAAGCATGATATATGAACAGGAGTTCAAAAGAGTTTAAAAATAAGTTATGGAAGAAAGATATACATATGCATAAGCCATAGCATAGTAGTTCTCTCCCTGAACCTGTTTTTCATAGATAGTACTTCCTTCCAGTCAACAAGTAGTGCTGCTGGCCTTAGCCCAAAAGAATTCTCTATTCAGTACAAATAGTCAGTTTTGCCTTTTGGCATCATAAATCCTGGTTATTAATTAAAGAAGTACCTCATGTTAACTTTAGAGGGCAGTCTGTTCAAAGCAAGCATGCATGCAGCTGGGCTTTTTTCCCTCGTCTTGAGTCACAGAATCATAGAATGGTTTGGGTTGGAAGGGACCTTAAAGCTCAGTTTTGTTCCCACCCACCTGTCATAGACACCTTTCAATAGACGAGGTTGCTCAGAGCTCCATCTAACCTGGCCTTGAACACTTCCAGGGATGAGGTATCCACAGCTTCTCTGGGCAACCAATGCCTCACCACCCTCACAGTAAAGAATTTCTTGCTACCATTTAAACTAAACGCACTCTCTTTCAATTTTTAAGCCATTCCCCCTTGTCCTATCACTACATGCCCTTGCAAAAAGTCCTTCTCATCTTTTTTGTGGGCTCATGATACTTGAAAAGTTCTGGCAACCAGGTGAAGTCCCAGGTGATTGCAAAAAGGAAAACATTGTATCCGTCTTTAAAAGGGCAAAAAGGAGGACCCTGGGAACTATGGATCTATCAGCCTCACCTTTGTGCCTAGGAAGATCATGGAGTAGATCATCCTTGTAACAGAAGCCTCAGTTTAGCATGTTAGTGATAAGCATCTGCCATAGAAAAAACATGATTTTTGGCCAAATAATATAGATTGGATGAGCTCTATCTAGGCCATATAAATCAAAGCTCCCCCCTCTTCAGAGGCTTGGCTTTGTCTTAAAGAAATGAATGGTAATAAAAAGTTGAAGTGACACCAAGGTTGTGAGACGTGAGGGCCCGCTCCGGGTCTCCCTCATCCCTTCCCTTAGACTGGCTCTCCGTGCAGCTGTGCCCTCTCCCCAGTCTTACTGCAAGTGAAGCCTGTCACTCCAGTGAGGCATCAGGGCTGGCACCTGCTCCTGGGTAGCAGGGAAGGCAAGTGTGGTTAAACTGTCTGCATCCCTAGCCAAAAATAGGGAAATAATGAAATTCAAAGTGAGAACAAATTCACTGTGCCATCCTTGTTTCTTGTACAGCTTTAAATAGTGTTGTGATATTACTGGTGTGCAGCAAAACCACTCTTCTCAATTTTTAAGTGCCAAATTTTATTCCTATGGCAGTGAGTCTTTACAACTTGAGAAAAAATAGTATCAAGGCAAAACTAAACTGAATTTTGGCACAAAAAAATCACTGAGCAGTGGGGTAGGAGTGGATGGCCTGTTATTTTTCATTGTTCCAAGACATTTAAGGTTTGTAGTAGAAAACTTGTTATAGTAAGCAGCTGATGCACCACAGCGTTAAATCTTGGATAAATCTCTCTGTTGCTATGAACCAAAGCCAAACTATGAATGTCTGGCTGACTCTTTAGTTCTAAGAGTCCACAACTTGCTCTGTGGAATCACTTTTCATATATATGGATATTCTCTGGGGAAGGGAATGCTGATGCTATGTAGGTGGGCATCAGATATTTGCTGTCTTGATATCTTGAACCCTCATTTAACATACCGGAGTCAGATGAACCATTCATCCCCATGGTCAGCACAGAAATTCACATCCTGCTTTTGGTATTCTATTCATCCCCAAACACCATGGAGCAGGATGTGGGCCATAAATATACAGTAAGGGATGCTCTGCATTTGGATTAGTTTTTGACATTTAAAGTAATAACAAAATTGATACAATCACCTTTGTCTCCATCCACTGCAACTAGTTTGGTGTTTTGAAATCTCCACTCTAGCAAACTTGGTCAGAGTGCTACCTGGAAGTGGAACATTGACCCACATTTGGGGGGGAGATGGCAAGTAGTATCCTGATGTGGACTAGTCTTTAAAAAAAACCCATCTAATTATGTTTATAAAAGTACTTACGTGCTTAGAACTGAAAAGACATTTTATATTACCCTTACAAGGTCAGACTTTCCTTGTCTCTCAGCAACACCAGAAATGTTTAGCCCATGTAGATAAAAGGTGGTCAATGGTGAATCTTTCCAGTGCCAGTGCTAGAATTTTCTCTACAGCATTTTCCACACTATAATGGAATTTGGTGTTCACTTGCATTGATGGGTACAAGCTAGTATTTAAACAAAGCAAAAATAAACCCAGAAAACTTCCCTTTCATGAATTAATAGGAGGAGGTAACAGTGTCTCTTCCATCTAGATGCCCTGTTCCTTTAAGAAACCAGTTTAATAATTTTCAGCTACTGAGACAGAGTTCCGATATTGTCCCTTATTTAAATGAAAGAATTCTCATGAGAGAAAAAAAGAGCTCTACCTGTGAGATACAATTCTCGTTTCTTGTATTCTACCTTCTAAATGTCACTTTCCTTTTGTAATGAATTGGGTAGGAAACTCTGCCCTTTCCTTTGAGTCACTAATGATACAATGCACTTACAGATTAGAAACACAATCTGACTAATGTACTTATGGCATTAAGCGAGGTTTTGCCCATTCTGTCACGTTTATCCTAGTGGGAACCTACATCACTTGTGCTAATATTAATGTATTTAGATCATTAATGCAGAAAATCTTGTTGAAATTCATTTGTGGGTGTACTTTCCCATCATGTTAGCAATGTGCTTTTTCATGTTAAGACTTTGAATTCACTGACCTGTAAATGTCATTGGTTAAAACTGAGCATGAGAAGAACCTTATTAGGGCCTCAAAGGGCTTCATGTCAAAGATGTCCAAATACAAGTGCACATTTATTTTAATAAAAACCAACCTCATTCCTGGCTGATCTGGAATTTAATATTTATAATATTTGCAGAATTGAACAAGATTCTTAATAAGCTTGGTTAATAAAGAAGCTCTACCACTGGGCAAAAGTATGAATGTCCCATTTGTTTCTATTTTATGTACTCTGTTATCTTTTAAGCCATAAAGAGACTATTTAAGACCATTTCATTTCAGAGGCATGTTTCACATATTGGGCTTCTGGTGCCCTGCCAATGTCAGAGAGAAAGGATTAAGTCACAGGCTGGAGGCTTATAGAAATGTGTCTTAGTTTGAAGGGAAACTAAGATATTTTATTGGCCAAGAAATAAAATAATCGCTCTTCTTAAATTTAGAAA
>JAWWEW010000001.1:2285205-2312996 GCA_035583185.1 Anabacerthia variegaticeps | reverse complement strand
AACCACTGTAGTTATGCTAATGCATTGCCTCCAAGCTTTTGGAAGGAATTTTGACTCGATTTGAAACTATAACAAAATGACAGCTTGCTTGTATGTGAAGTCACCATTTTCACATATTGATCCTGTTTGCTCATGGCAAAGGTATGGGGCATATCTAGGAGGGGTGACCACTGGAGGAATGTTCGCAACAGCTAAGTGGCTAAGTAATGCGGCCAATTTCCCTTTGTAAAAAGTAGCAGAAGATGGTCTCTCCCAGGTGACAATTCAGAAAAAGAGGTGTCTAATTACATTGATTGAATTGTTCTGTAGAATTATAAGCTGATCCTCAGAAGAGCTTTTAATCGTTAGGTGTCTCACGTAGAAATATATATGACTACTGCTTTTGCAATTAACTCTCTTCAATAGAGCCTCTTATTTTCAGAAAGGGAAAGGAAATCAAAGCAAAAAAGCATAATAGAAAGCTACAGTAGCCTTTAGCTAGGTCAAAAATTGGTGAGAACTTTTGGTCTACGGAAGGGTTCTCTGTCCTTTGGAAGACATTTTCACTGAGCAGAAAAGCTTACTCCATTCTCTTCTTTTCTCCTTATGGGGCTTGTCTTTCAGCCCTTCAGTAAGGCATTCCACTCCTCCCCACCAATCCTAGTACCTTCACACCCTGTGCCAAGCAAGTGCAGTCACCCTACACTGTGCTGCTACTGTTTGTAATTGGTCTTCTATCTCAGAAGAGCTCTTGACAGGAAGTCCTGCCATTGCCTTAAGTGAGAGAAACATTACCCTTTAAAGTTAAAAGTGGATCTAAGATTTCAAAGGAACTGACTTCAAACAGAACTTTGAACTGGTTTTTTTTTTGCTTGTTTGTTTGGTTGTTTGTTTGGTTGGTTTTTTCCTGTTGTAGCAATACCCAAAGAGGGAAGGTTATCTTTCCCGTAATCTTTAGCAAAGTAAAATTTCAGAGCTCCTTGGCACAATCCAGTTTCCAAACAACTGATGACATTTAAGCTGCTCTTGGGATCTACCTGGATCCAGCTGCCAGTTTAAAAGGGCATGGGTTTCCTAAAGGTCTTGTCTCATATCTGCCATGCGCTTGCTAACATGTCAGATCCTTTAGTCATCTCCAATGACACCTGATGCTTACATTAGGGAAGCTGAACTGAGCTAGCTCTGTATTTTAATAGAAGCAAATATCAATTAACATCTTGCCTAACTCCACATGAAATAATTTGAGTTTGGATTTGAGCTTTTGCAATAAAGCCATCTTCAAAATCCATACACTGGTTTTTATTCTTAATGTTTTTGATAGATAATTTTTTTATAATATGTAAGTCTAAATCTCTTCATCAACACCTATTAAGCTTTTCTGCTTTGCCACAAACAATGTGTTATTTGTATGATTTGTTTGCAGTTTTGAAATTCATAAATAACCAAAGTTTCGATAGGCTCACTGTAGTACATTTATTAATGTCCTTGTCAAACATTAACCTGGAATATCTTCTCAGGGACAGAGGCAATAGCTTTAATGCAGTAATATTTATTATATTTGAAATTAAGCTGAAGGGGTGTGATACATGTTTAATGTAGTTAACTTGAAATGTACGCAAGCAGATTTAATTTCTGGAGAAATAAAATAGAAGCCAACAGTCATACACTGATGATCTTTCGTTTAATTAATTGTAATACACTGTAAAGATAGTTGTTTATAACTTGCTACTAAGGAATGAGGAAAAGAATCTTATTATTAAAATTACTGGCCTCCATGTCACAATTTACTTCATTTAAATTGCAGGTGTATTGGAAGCGTCTCTGTCATGGTAATACTAAGCAAATGCCATACTAAATATTGCACATTTGTAGAAGTTGTAGCTTGAAAGGACAGCATGTTCACTCTTTTTTGCTCAAATTGCTTATCATCTTGACTCAGACTTTTTCTACAGATGTGAGATGTCTGTTGTCTTACAGGATCAAATGACTTTAAGACTTGGAAAGCTGCTGGCGGAATGAGAAGATTGTTTTAGTTCAGTTTGGTTGACCACAGCAGAAGGAAACCATGCATTATTTGGAGCATGTGACAGATGACTCTAGTAGGGTTAGAGCATTGTCTTCTGCCTGGCTCACAAGGCTATCACAGAACCATAGCAGTAGAGAGGAAAACTGATTTTGACAAGTCGGACTGGCTTTACCTGAGCAGAATCTCATGTTCACAGTGAGAAATGAGATGAGAAATCTGCCACCACAGATATGAGGGTGTAAGGCCCTGGCCCTGGAGTGACAAGCTCAGCTAGGAGTATTACTTTTAAAAATATTTAAGACTCCAAAAAACTTGCCCACCAAATGTTTTGAGAGTCTTTGGTTATTAATACCTTGACGTAGCCTAAAGAGAGAACACTGACATGTTTTACCAGGAAATACTTTCAATATGTGAGGAAATAAGGATTTTGGCAAAAGTTTCAAAGGGGTAACATACAACCAAGAAGAGCATTCCACAAAGTACTGACCCAGCCCATGCCAACATGCACAACTAAGCAGAACCTAACCCACTGGTTTTAAGTTACCCAAAATATTAAGAAAGAAAAGATAGATATTAAGAGAAGAAACAGGAGTAAAGACAGAGAAGAAGAGAGAAGGAGTAAAGAAAGGGATTAGAATAGAAATAAAAATAGCTGCTGCTAAGAGTCCTGCTTGGTGATGACGAGCTACAGAGGAGAAAGAGAAAATGGAGACCCTGTGTTTCTGTATTTATGTGCTTTGGCCACCTGTGGCTACTCCTCCCTGTCAGGTTGTCCAGCACTGACCACTCAGTGCCTCCCAGGTGGGAGGGAGGGGTGGGGTAGCCAGTCAAAGGCTGGGTCAGGAGTTCCAGGGGTGTAGTCAGGCTCCCAGGCTGCTGTTTTGACTGACAGCCACTCCACGTGGATTGCATAAAGCTGCAGGGCTGCCATACGAGTTCTGTGGGCCATTCCCCCCACAAATACACACACCTGAGTTGGTTCCAACCCAACAATAAAATAGTTTTAATGATTTATTGTCTCACAGAGAGGGCTGGTTTTTTTTTTTGTTTTTTTTTTTTTTTTTAATCCTAGTTCTGCAATTCTTTGTAAAAATTATGTTATTAATGGGAAGGCTTGTTGATCAACAATCACTGAGTCATAGAATATCCCAAGTTGGAAGTGACCGAGGAGGAAATGCTAAGAGAACTGAAAGGCTAAGAGAGTTGGGATTGCTAAGCCTGGAGAAGATAAGAATTCAGGGTGACCTAATTGCATCCTTCCAGTAACTAAAGGGAGCCTACGAGAAAAGATGGAGAGAGACTATTTACAAGGGCCTTTAGTGACAAGACATGGGGGAATGGCTTCAGATGGAAAGAGAGTAGGTTTAATTAGGTATTAGAACGAAATTCTTTACTATGAGGGTGGTGATGCCCTGGCACAGGTTACTCAGAGAAGCTGTAAATGTCCCATCCTTGGAAGTATTTAAGGCCAGGTTGGATGGAGCTCTGAGCAACCTGGTCTAGTGGAAGGTGCTCCAGTCCACTGCAGCTGGGTTGGAAGTATCTTTAAGGTCCCTTCCAAACTAAGCCACTCTGTGATTTGGTGATTCTGTGACTGTCAAGTCCATCTCCTGACTCCATACAGGGCAGCCTAAAAATTATGCCTAAAAGTGTTGCTCAAATACTTCTTGAACACAGATGGGCTTGGGGCCATGTCCATTTTGACCAGTTCCCTGGGGAGCTTGTTGCAGTGCTTGTTCACACTCTAAGGGAAAAACTCTTTCCTAATATCCAATCTGAACTTCCCCTGACACAACTTTAAATCATTCCCTCATGTCCTATCACTAAACACCAGAAAGAAGAGATTAACATTTTCCTCTCTGCTGACCCTTTGAGGAAATTGTAGATAGCAGTGAGGTCACTCAGTCTCCTCTAAGCTGAAAAAGCCTCCTACCTTCAGCTGCTCCTTGTAAGTCACGACTTCTAGATTTTTTTGACTGCTTCCGTTGGTAACAATCTTCTATTATTAATTCCTATATATTGTCTTGAACATAAAGATCACTATGCTATTATCAGTGAATTTCCTTTCTTTCAAATAATAAGTGACCTAAGAGAATTCTTAAAAAAGAGTGCATCTAGCAAACCTGCAATCTGCCCTAAGTCCTAATGAGGACATACTTGCATGTAAACAGCTCTTCTTTTCAAAGCAAATATAGTATTATTTCTGTATAAAATATATATTTTTTTTAATTTTAAAACCAATTATCTCTGCTGGTCATAATACATGGTTTCCTTGCTCATTAATTATTTGCAGCAACAGAAAGAGGAATGTAGAAATTCTTTCACCATTTCATCACTCTCATCTCTTAAGATTTTATCCAGGATTGAGCGCCATGTAGATGTGGCAGTTGTGGACATGGTTTAGTGGTGAACTTGTCAGTGTTGGTTTAGTCGTTAGACTCAATGGTAATAGAGGTCTTTTCCAACCTAAATAATTCTATTAAATACTGTTCTTTTAAAAACATAGATTTTGTCACTAAATCATTTCCAGTTAGAATGTCAGCAACATATTCCCCTAAACAATTTCCCTATTTGAACATAATTTGATGATTTTGTTGTCTACAAAAACTGTTTTGTCAAGCATTTGCAAGGCAATAAAAAATATTACAGGACACTTTTTGGGACTTTCCATTGCAGCAGGACAACCAATAAACCTGATGTATTGTCTTTGCCACTATTGCTTCCAAATTTATTCTTCTTGATCCACTGTATTGGAAAAACTTTCTCAGTTATAAGAAACTGCCAGTAATCTTTTGTTTAATGAATTAACAGTGTTGGGAATAATAACTATGTAATACACCATTATAGATCAATTTCTCCAGAGAGATAGATGCTTGTCCTGTATTCCCAAAGTCTTTGACCTGTTTGTCTTTTTGTGAAACTGAACACAGCAATTAAAGAAGACTGAGCTTCTGTGAAAATCAGGCCCTGTGGTGGACCTGACCCCTTCAAACAAATTCAGCCTGGATACAGGAGGACCCAGCTGACCCTGAAAAGGGTGGTAACAGTTTAAATCAGGAGTTATGTTGGTCTGGAGTGTTTTAAGATAATATGTATAGCTTTAGCTGGAATTCTGTACAGGGTTTATTAACTGTGGATGTAATTTTCATTAATGAAAAGAAATGTAACGTAGTTATAAGGGAATTCTTCAAGTTTAAATAAGGACTCAAGTGACAGAAGCTAAAATGATGACATTAAAATGCTTTTACGTACAGATTCATTTAGTTCAAGCATTTACTGTAGAAAACCAGTTATGAGGCCTGAACTTACTACTCTTGATGGATAATTGATTGAACTAAATGTCTGACCTTTTTTCTTTTTAAAAGTTATTAAAAAAAAGCCATCTGATTGTTATAGTTTGCTTTAGCAGAAAAGGAAAAAAAAAAAGAAACATTTTTAAAATATTGATTAATTTCTCTTAGCCACTTTGAGGTACCTTTTTGTTAGACATGCCCAGAAATATCTGTGGAGTGCACCTTAACAATGTTATAATCATTGGTGTTGTGGCTTAGTCTTATTGAACTTTAAAAAAGGGCGAGCAAATTCACCATCCTTTACCGTTTATTCCCCCCAAAAAGCAGAGATTAGTTTGGATAAGGTAATTAATATATATATAATGTAGGATTTATGTTATAATCTGTTTGGTATATCTACCTATTTAAACTAATTCCCAGTAATGAATTTCTTTTGAACAGCTGTTTCAGTGCTCTTCAAGAAAGGATGAAGAAATGTAAGGGGGATCTGTACTGCTACAGCACCACCACCTCTTTGAAGACTGCTTTTAAGATGTATCTACTGTCAGAAAAACAGCAAAAATTGCTCCAGCTATTCCCTGGAGAAAAGCATCCATTTATTACTTAAGACTAGAATTGGCTGCAGGGGATGGGTGAAATACTGATAATGCTGAGATATTTTTATGTTAATAACCCAGGATGAAGGTGAATCCTGGCAAGCTGAGAGAAAATCTTTGACAGCACACAAGAGCTCTTCTGATGTGTTCATCATTAGGTGTGGAAAAGCAAAAGACAGAAAACTATATCTCAAGCAAATTAGCTGCAGTCCGATGAAGAAAGCAGATCCACCTGTGACTTCAAACATGTTAATTATTTTACTATACAGAGGACAGCTTTGAACTTCTTCCTTAAAGCATAAAAGAATTACTATCAAGAAGTGTTATAAGTAGCTACTATGCGGATGCAAATTTTTCCTGAGAATTATTTAGTAGATTGCACAGCCTAATTTTCAATGGGTGCATAATTAAAAGAAGAATTTGGATCCAGATTTATGTTTGTTTCCTTAATATGAAGACATTAATATGAATAACATTAGAAAATATCTTACATTTTAAAATCAGCCAGGGGGGACATTCTGTGAGTTTAAAATCACAAACATGTTGAGGCATTAATACAGACTAAAATCAACTCATACTTTCACTTAATTCTAAGTTCTTCTTTTCAAAACTAGAGGAGTTGCATGTGTGCAATAAGAAAAATTAATAATCTTTTTGAGAACACATCTTTTCGTACTGCAGCAAAGCAAATGATGCCTGAAGCAAAAAGTCTTGCCTGAAATATTGTGCCTCTGACAAGTTGAATTCGCTTATTTGGGAAATAAATACTGAAAGTATTTCTGGGAAAGTCAAAATGATTAAATTTTTATTTGCTTAAATGTGAGATAAACCAAGAAGGAAATATTTCCTACAAAAGAAAAGATTTGACCTGAAAATATTTCCTTTCAATTTCTAGCCTCAGGACACCTGCCCCTCTTTTCCTGAAATAAATTTTCTTTCTTAGTAATACTAACTTTTTGGGGTGGGGCTCATACTCTGGCAACAACTACAGACTACTCCTTAATTAATTGTCTAAAGTGCATACCTTGTTACTTTGGGAGAAAAAAGAGTAAGATTCTAAAGCCTTGCCTTGTGGGTTATTTTTTTATAAATGTCATATATTTCTTAAAAGATATTTCTATTAAACTGGCAAATTCATTGCTTCTTTCTTTGCTTGGCTCCATTTCTGGGTTGAATTTGTTATTTGTATCTTTTAATTCCTATTTAAATAGCACTCCAGAAAAAATAAACATATCTATATCCTTACCTTGACCATCCTTCTTGAATACGTTATACTTGTTCTATAGAGAGATAAAAGCATCTGTAATTTAAGTTCTTGGAATTTAATTTTTCTGTTTTCAGCAGTGGTCGCAGTAGGGTCTCTCCCCCTGGTTACTTGAACACACAGACAGGAATTTGGGTAACTCAGTTTCATGCTTGCTTCAAAATCTATTAAGACACATATGAGTTTATACTCATGCTGTGAGCTGCAATGCCTCATGAAACATTCTGAAAAAGTGATTTGAATACCTTTTCCACCTTATCCCCTAGTTAGAAACAAATGCAACGCAATGGATTGGAGAATATATGGCTTGCCAAATAAACACAAGCCAAAGAGTCCTGAAACTTGGCTCTACATCTCATTTGAAGGTTGGCTCTGGTTTGCTTGTTTCACGTTCTCGAATGTTTACTTTACGTTTGCATCCTTTGCTTTTTGAGCTTGAAAGATAGCTCATTCCTTCCAGCCCAAACTCCCCCTTCTGTAGTTAGATGCAGGATAGATATTAGGAAACAAAAAAATGTGGTGTTTAAGATATGGGACTAGGCATCCTGAGTTTTGGTACTGGCAGTGGAGACAGGCCTGCTGCATTTTGCTTCTGGAAGTGTCCTTGTCAGAAATCTCCATCTTTTGATTATACAGAAGTCTAAGAAAACAATGCAGGAGTAAGAGTTAGCTACCTAAAGCTGGGGAGTCTGGTGTGCTCACTGTCTCCAGTCTCCTCTAGAATGTGCATGCACACTTGTCGTGCTGCTACATACTGTCAGGGATTTTCTCCTTCTATTCAGAAAGGGAATAGTCATAGTGAAATTCTTCACTCTGTTGACTCTTTACAGAAACCCATCTTCTCGTTGCTGAGCTGAGAGTTTTCCCTGGCATGCAGAGCATGACAGAGGGGAAGGGGTGTGGACCTCCCATGCTACCCAGGACCCTTTATACAAAAAGAAAGGCAGACACATTTTCAACAACAACAACAACAAAAAACCAGTCCATCAAACCCACTTCTATTCCAAATTACATCTTCCCCAGATATGTGGTTCTTCAGCATTGTGGTGGCATGGTGCATCACTTCTGTTGTTAGACTGAAACAGGGGTTGCAAAGTATAAGAAGATCTTGCTTGTCACTATTGAGGTGTTGTGAATGAGTGTTTTAGGTTGCTTAAAGTATCACCAGCAAAGGCATCAGAAGAAGGAGGTTTAATATAAAAGTGAAAGTGCAACAACGTTTGTTGGCAAGGTTCACTCTACTACATATAAGGTCATTAAAGCACATAGAGAAAAGCAAACTAAAATCTAAAATCAATCAATCTAAAACCAAAATCAACCCTAAAATTACTTATGTGGAGGCTGGTGGGGGAAAAGGTTAAGGATAGGAAAGGGTAAGGATATAAAGGAAAAAGGGAGACTCTCCCATTGAGTCATAAGATTCCGGGTGGACCCTCTTGCCAAACTGAGACGCAGATTTGAACAATAGCTTAGGCCTAAAGGTTTAACAGCACTTAATTTTTTACAAATCTAAAGTACTTAAGCAAAATCTAAAGTAAATCTAATGTACTTAAGAGAGCAACATTCACAGTACATTTTTTTACAGTATATTCATAATTGCACGCACTCAGGTATGTGCAAGGTATCCTGTGAAAAATTCACCTTGAGTTCAGTGAAGTACCCACATCAGATGCCTTTTCATCTCTTCACCAGGTGAAGGGTTGAACCTCAAGAAGTGCAGTTATCAAGTCCAGGCTCTGCCATCTGCGTTTGGCAGCAGCCCTTCAAGTATAGCAAACTTGAGAGTTTGCTGGCTCTGAGAGATGCCCCACTTAGAGGAAGATGCTTGTTGCAGCTTGCTGCAGCCCAGGAGTGCTCAAGGGTATCACTTAGGGCTGCTGCTTACAGGGTTGCAAGGGAGCTGGCTTTAGTCATACTAATTTTCCATCCCAGCTGAAATTCATGTCAGTAACTTTTTTTGAACAGTTCAATAACAAAAATGTTGTTCCACTTAGGTTGTTATTCAGGCAAGAAAAATAGGTTTCCAAGGCTCTTGGTTAATAAACAGGAACTCGTTAGATGGCACTAGTTCCTGGGAGCAGACAGGATTTCTGATAAGCTGAAGGGGAGCTTAGCCCAGCTGCTGTTCACCAAGGCTGAGCATGCCCGATATGAGAGCCTGGAGGAGGGGATAGGGGTAGGGGTTGAAACACCACATGAGGTGAACAGCTGAATAGTGCCTTTGCTGCTGTCAGGATCTGAGATTGCATTCACTATCTCTGCTCATGTCCTCCAGATCGTGCTGGCCACAGCATACCTTTGCTTGAATGTACCTTTGCTATCCTATCTGTATACTGCAAGAAATCCATCTTTGTGGAAGGTGTCCTCCAAAACTGGGAGCTGGAAGACCAGATTCTCTGCCAATGTAAAGCTGCACTGTTTCATGGATTTTTACCTCAGCTTCAAGTATGGCCTTATGAATCATCATCACTGTTACTATATGTTAGAAAAACAGGACAGCACTGAAAGCTTGGTGAAAAACCAGAGGCATGTATTACTATCCAATTTGGTGGTGTTCAGACCTGCTTGAGACTACTGGTATCTAAAGCAGAGCCAGTTCGTGCAAAACTACTGACTTGTGTATGGCATTCATATTGAAAATACACCTTATACTTTGACTTCTGAGGCACTGGAATGTGATCCCAAGCCTAATCCCAACATTTCTTCATGTAGCCAATCTGACTTGGAAAAGTCAATCATAAGGAAACAACTCCCAAAATGAACTCACCCAGTAGCTCTCCTCTTACTAGGCTGTACAGATGGTGTGAGATGTGGTGTTGCCAGGACTGGCTTTACTTGTCTTAGCCCTTTGCCTGAAAGCAAACAACTCCCTGCTCTTTTTTTTTTTTTTTCCTTTTCTTTTTTCTTTGTAGATCAGGAGAAAATGAAGCACTGAGTGCTAAAAGGAACATTGTATATCAGAAAATCATGCACAGCAACCAAAGCTTTCTCAATTAGTAAAAGGGCATAAAGGAATAATCTTCTCCAACCAACTCCTTTAAAAGTGATGTGCTTTCTCCTTTATATTCTCCTTCTTCACAACCCTTTTTTCAAGTTCTGCCACTCCATGGTACAGATAGGATTGTTCTTTGTTTCATTTATGTCTTGACTTCCTTTTTAATTCTTTATTTATATCTTGACTCCCTTTTTATTCCTTCACTGGGAACTCTTGTTTTCCCTGTTCTCAATCTCCACACCTTTTTTTTTTCATCTGTTCATTTTATCATCCTCAGATTTTGCCCATGCGCTCATCCAGACCTGGCTCCAACCTTACTTTTCCCTCTGCTGAGGGTACAGAACATCCATAAAGATAGATTTGTCTGTTTCTTTTTCCTGAGGATAGCATCCAAATTTTAGCTGCCCCCAGCCCTTTTCAAGTTGTCAAGGAGTGGTTTGTGTCATGCTCTTTCACAGACTCACAAAATCTCAGAACCATGTAGGTTGGAAAAGACCTCTTGAGATCATCAAGTTCAAGCTTTGACTGATCTCCACCATGTCAACTAGACCAGGGCACTGAGTGCCACGTTCAGGTGTGTCTTGAATGCTTCCAAAGATGGTGACTCCACCACCTCTCTGGGAAGTCCATCCCAATGCTTAACAACCCTTTCCATGAAGAAATTCTTGCTGATGTCCAACCTAGCCTTTGTGACCATCTTATATGGTTTTAAGGTCCCTGTGATCTTTGGCTTTACCTTGAATGTAGCAGTCCAGCATCCTGCATCCCACGTGCTTGGGCCACTTATCTACAGAAGCAGTTGTTGGGGGAAAGCTGAGCTGTGCCAGCTCTGACAGACTTCAGTTGAAATGGAAGCACTTTCAAGAAATACAGTCAAAGAATTACAGAATCCTTAGTGTTAGAAGGGTTGTCTGGAGATCACCTAGTCCATACCCCCTGCCAAGGCAAGGCCACCTACAGCATAGGAAGCATTTTGAGAAATAAAACTTGTTTCACCCAATGGTGCTTACAAATACCATTTTTTCATGGCCAAGAAAATGGAATTTGAATTTCAAAGCAGGTCTTTCAGGATCTGGTATCTGACCTTTCCTCAGTACTCTGTGAAGCAGCCATAATAATGCTCCACAATAATGTGGCCCAGTGAAGCTAACCCCTCATGGGGTTAAAAAGGGATCTGGAAGAAACACTGTCCATCTAACATGAGGCCAACAATATTTCCTGAGTTAAAAAATGAAAAGTATCTTGGCTATGCATCTGAATGAAGGTAGAATGAAGATTTTGGTTTTATTTCTTTATCTCTATGTCTGTGCTATAGCTATTAAACTCTGATAAACTGATCTCCTTTGCACTGAATTAGGTTTTTAGCTCAAACAGTTAAACAGATTTTGTTTTGGCAGCAGTTGTAATTCCCAGAAAGAAGAATCTGAAACAAAGCCCAATGTGTAATAATTTCAACTGTTTTAAGAAAACCCAATCTCCTTTCTAATCTATAAAGCAGATTGTGACATTTTTTTTAAATACAAGTGAAGTTTCCTTTCTTGAATAAAATCTGGGAGTAAATTATCTTTTCCACCTTAAAATAGAAATCAGCATGAAAAAACTGTGTCTATTGTACACACTCAAAGCCAAATTTCTATGTATGTACTTAATTTCTCTGCCAAAAGTGCAAAGATAAAACAGTGGAGGCCTCTTTCGAGCTCTAGGTTCAAGTGTCCATCTCCACCTCTGCCGCACATTAAAGTCAAATTCTTCTTCATATTGTAGGCAAATTCCTTCTCTGAGTAAGAGGCTAACCTAAGGCCTGTGATGCTGCCTGAATGCTGTCTAAATCCACATTGTGCACAATGAATTTTTTCAATTGACCTTTTATTTGCCCAGTGAATTTTACCTTGAGTTGATAACATGTGCCTGAGACTGTGTATTGATCAAAGGTACAGTAGAGTAAAATCTTGTATTCCATTTAGTCTGCTACAGCAAAGTACACAAAAGTGCAAAGTGCATAAGATATTTACAGTATTTTTTTGCCTATTCTTCCTGTAAAGTAATGAGAATTAAAAAAAAAAAAAAAAAAAAAAAAGAAAAAAAAGAAAATGTAGCTGTTTCAATCCCAGTCCATGTACTGGAAGAAATTTTAAGGACTTATGCTGATAATCTCACGATGGTCTTTTTGAACAGTTAGAAGGTAAGGACAGGCTTACATACAAAGAACTTTTTAATTTTAATATCACCTTATTTCTTGGGTAATTTAAGGTTAATGCCTTTCATATACCTTATATCCTTCTGATTTTAACAGTAGCAGAGGCATACACACAGGGCATGACATGACAGGAATAGCTCCTGTCTTTTATGTCTCAGATTTACACACCAGCCAGGTGCTTTGTTGCACAAAGTCAATTATTTGACCAGACACTCAGAGCACTATGATCACAATATCAGTGACTGAGATGTTTATCTACAATTGAAGAAAACATGGCAAGTACAAATCCATAAGTGCCACAATATAAATCCAGGTAAAGTCAATAGAAATATTCTCATTAGTTTCGGTGTGTTTTGAATAAGAAAAATATAATGGATGGAACTTAAGTGAAGTTATGAGCAAAACTATGTTGACAGTATTGTTATAAGCTAATTTCTAAAATAAAAGCTTAGTGTTCTGCAGTGCTGATTGTGTTGCACTATGTGTGCATTTACTTTTCACAGCAATTTTGTGCAGAAATTCACTGGTGCAAGGAGATTTTCTACAATTGGTACACTACAGTCCTGTTTTTTTGAGGTTGTAGTCTATTCAGCAAAATGATTGATACCACAAGGTTTCAAACTGAAACAGAAAGATTGGTAAACTTCATCAAAGAGTTCTTTTCTGCCCTCATCTTTTCTATAGATCTAGCCAGAGAAATTAGTAACAAGCTTTTCATTCAATGATATTAACACTACACTAAAAATAGGATGTATGTCTCGGTATGTCAGTAAGGGTGAGACTGGAGGAAGGATACCAGGGCTTATGTCATGAGAGATTTGAAGAGTTGGTTATATTCTGCTGCAGCAATTCCTTTTCTTTGGTAACATCATGCTTAACTGTAGTTAAGTGTTACACTAAGGAGACTGCTTAAATCAGATTTAATCAAGAGTACCATTTTTTTTCAGGTTTAAGGCTTAATGGAGTATCCCAATTTCAACATCTATGGGATGGCAATATTAATTATCAATTACATTCCTTGAAAGTAAACAGGTTGTGACAAGTCATGTTCATGAAGTGCTTTAAGATATATTTATGAGACATTATCTTCTGTTCTACTTCATTCCCACTGTCTTGCACAGAAACTTATGTGAATTTGGTTTTTGTGAGTTTGTAATGAGAAGCACATATACTAATATTAGTGGCCAGTACTTGGCTCATTTACATCTAGTGATCATTTTTTTTTGATTCTGGGCTGTGAAGTCACTATGCTTTTTTTATTCTTTTGGCCCCTGCTATTTTTGCTATTTCAGTCTCTTTTTTATTTTTATTGTATTTAAGTCTCCAGTTCAATGGAATATAAACTCTGAAATTGATCAAGTTATAGTGAATGCTAAGAACCATTAATGTCATATATTAGTTTTGGAGTGTTTTTGGATGTGCAGACTATGGTGTTTTGTGGAATTTTATTATGAAGTGCAGGCTGTCTGTGTCCTCCACACATGGTTTGATGGTTATGACTCATTAATCATGTCTCCTGTAGCTGTCATGTTTTTCCTTTTACTCCCCTTTTTGTAGTGCCATAGGAAAAAATATGTTTAAACAAAATGTTCATTCTCTCCTTTACGTGTCTTTGAAAGGCAAAGTTAATTGTATTTGCTATCAGTATATTTTACATTGGACAAGTTTATTAACTAAACTTATTCTGTAGGCTTCACCCATTAAGAGCAAAACATGAAACCTTTACCTCCTTCCAGATCCCTACTGACCTTTATGGAGATTTTGATGCAGCAGAAGGAATCATATCAGATTTTTAGGCAGAACTGGAGGTAGAAATGGTGTGCCTATGCTTTGGATGAAGCACTCTGTGGAAGCTACAGTTTCCTAGTTTGGTATTTTCTATATCTTATGTGGTTTCTTTCTTAGTGCATATTAGATGTGATTATTTTTTATTTTCTAGAGTTGTTAACTATTGTTTGCTCTGGAAATGTTTATGTGGAACCACTAGTGAATACTTTTCACAATAGTTAGATCCTATAGTTCTTGAGGCAGGCAGGCACCTTCTGTGCATCTATTCCTTGCTTATTAGGACAGAAGAACAGGCAGTCTAAGAACTTGCTGCTTTTGTAGAACAGTGAAATAATATGGGGGCAGAATTTCCACTTTTATTCTTTCTGGTAATTTTCACTAATATTTTTTTTTCCAGAAATATTGAGTCCTTCAGGTTCTCTTGACACCTGTGGCACTATGAAGAGCTTATAAAAATTAAAAATTAATTAATTACACTTTTATGCGTTGCGTATAGGAACACAATTTAAAATATATTTTTAAAACTCAGATTCCATGACATTGACACTTTGGGATGACTATTATATTAGGATGGATGTTAAGGACTTTGTCAAACAGCAAAGTTTTGCATCCAGTAAAGAGTAATTTTTTTTATATATCCAGTTTTCACCCTAAAAAAATTAATTTAAAAGACCTATTCTGGAGTAGGATTAAGCATAGATCTGCAACATAGCCTTGCAACACAAAATTTTATCTAATGTATGTAATTAAGTCACAGAGTTAATTGCTAATTTACAGAAGATGGAAACCCCAACTTTTATGATCTGAGATATTTTTGTGGTATCTTCTGGAAAACAGTTTTGCCCAAGGTGGGATCACGCAAGTTTACCACCTTAACTACCTGGCAAGATATTTTGAAGTGTCTTTTGAGTCTTTACTTGTTTGTTCAAGCCCTTGTATTTCTGTATTGATCTGAAGATGATCTGTTCATGGACTGACACCTTCTTGTATTGAATCCCAAGATTCTTGTTGTCCAATGAACATGGCATAAACACAACTTGCATGGTGAACAGATTATTTTTCCCCCCTTCCCTCAGGACTTCTCTGCGTTCCTAGTCTGTTCCTTGAGAAAGATATTAAGACCTTTTGGTTATAACCTGTTACTTCCATAATCTCATTCTATTTTTGGACCTCAGCATTGCTAAAGTTTAAGCACAGCCATCACCAGTAACATCAGCAGTCTGTGGTATGGATTATTCTAAATTCAAGTAAAATCGCATTTTTAAAAGTTTTCCCTTAAACTTTTTAGGTCTTTCTATTGTACAAACAAAAAGTGATTGATTAGATTGTAATTAGATATGAAATAGTGTCTTCATAGAGTTTGGCTTTACACTTTTTAATTAACATCAATAATTTTGAAAAGAATGATGAATAGTAGAGGTCATATTTACTGATCTACCAGAATTTTGGCTTCAGTTAAGATTTTTCAGATTAAATTTTAATAGTGTTTTAAATTCACAGAGAAAAGGAACATATTATCTGTACTGGTAAGAGTTTTACTCCTGGTTTCTAGGAAATGCCTCCTCACAATTTTTCTTCAGCTCTGGATAAAACAATTTTTTTAAAATTTTTTTTATTTTTAATGTACTACCTCTCACACATTACTGCTTTTCTACAACCTGTGTGTTATAAAAATCCATAAATTTTGTCTAGGTTATAGGCTGCCTTAAGGCTCAACATCTTTGAGGGAAGTATTTCTTAGATGTCAGCATCCAAATGTAGGCATGAATATCAAGAATTAATCACATTGTATAGGATGCTCAGCCTTTTAGCTGGTTATTGCTAAGCATCCAGACTTGAACATGTTGACTAGAATACATTTGAGCTGATAGGAATATGCAGTCACATGCAAACACTTGGAAAGCCTGATCAGAATAATTTTGGTTCTGTATGTCCTGTTTGACAAACACTGGAAGTTCTTGATTTTCAGAAACTGGATTCTATGGAGACAAGGTTTCTGTAAAAGTGTTTCAGAAGGACATGTGAGGTCCCTTATCAGCATGAAAATTCTTGAGAATTGTTTTGAACTATTGATTGTAAGTGCCAATTAGTACTATTATATTTGGGAAAATAGTATTTATAGCCACAAAGAAACATGATGCATTTTGTATCTGTGCTTACAAATGAATCCAACTCTTCTTTTACCCTTACCTTGAAAACTGAACTTTCTCTCTGTGTAAGAAGTGTTTGTAATCAAGGTAAAAGACAAAGAACATCATTAGCCTTAGCCTCAAATTCTCTCCAAAGAAAGAACCTAAATTCTTTGGTTTCTTTGATCAGTTTATTTTGGTTTACTCTGTTGGAAATTATTCAGAGTCAGATAAATTAACTGGATTGGCTCAGAGACTGTGAATACATTTTTGTTTGTGCATATAGGAAGTTAGGAATGAAAAAAAAGGCCACTGGTTTATTGCCATATTGTCACTGAATGTTGGATTTTTAAGATGTTAGGTGACAAGGAGGTCAATATTTAGTTAAGGTCTTAAAGATTAGCAGTGAGAAGTGGGAGTTATGCTTTTCGTCTTTCATGCACAATATGGTCAGAGTCAATTGCCAGTGGCCTGGTCTCATCTCTTCGGGAGTTTTGATCTATTTCCAAACCCACTGCACAGCCTCTCAGTCTTCAAACTATTCCAGACCCCCGACAATATTCACTCTTGCTTCTGAGCAGCAAAGTTGATATTGTATAAGAACATCTTGCAGCCTCCACATAAACAGTACCTCCTAAGTCTAAAAGGAGGGATATGTTGTGATGAACAAAGTAAGGAAAAGTACAATAAAGCTTTAAATAAAACAGGAATTGCTAGAAACCCTCTCTGTGTGTAAATTCTAAGGCCCATTATACCTTACAGAAATGACAGCATACATTGGAATTACTCTCTGTAGACTCAGAACTCTTGTTTATCTTTTAAATGCAATTGATGTGATCAAAGAAGGATTTGTGTTACAGTTTCAGACTTTTTTGGACTGAATTATCCTTTGGTAACACTGAGATTCGGTCTCATTTACTTGATGACTTGCGTAGCACATATGTTTATTCTTTTCTTTCTCTCTGTGCTTCTTATTAATTTGTCAGGAGACACTAGAAGGCCAGGACCATTCTTTTCTGGCCAACATAGTACTTCAGGGAATATAAAACTATACGTTAGTTCATGATTCAACTTTGTTTTCCCACAATCAGCATTAATAACCCCTGCAGTTTCAGCAAGGAAAAAATGGGAAAAGTTTAGGCTTCATGTTGCGACACAACACCAAAATTGCTGGGATTAAATTAGTGCATGAGCATCTCTAAGATGCAACTTGTTGGGAAATTCCAGTGAAACATTTTTCATTGGAAAATGACATTTTTGGAATTTCTTTTTAAAACTCCAAAGCATTTCATAGATGTGCAAACTTGTAGATGACACCTTCACTGAGAACATTTCTGGATGAAATGAGAACTAGAAAGATGTCATAAGATGCTACTATATTTGGTAGGCTAATAATCTGAATGATATAGACCCTGGGATGCTTCAGTATAAAGATGGAAATGTATAGGCATTCTCTCATACCTCGATTTTTTGGTTTATTTTTTATTTTTATTTTTATGTATGTCTCAGACACAATTACCATGACATTATCCTGATTGTCCATCCCATGAGATTAGCATATTTGAGATCCAAGGGTTTTGCAGTTTGGGTCAAACTGCTTTCACAAGAAAGAGTTCCAGCAGTTGGGCTGTCTGGCCAGGGGCAGCAGTCAGGAGTTGTTCAGCCATACCTTTCTTCCCTAACCTGGTCTGATTAAGGCCAAAATGAAGTTGTCAAATGCCATCTGTTTAGCCATTCTTTGCTATCATCTAATATTGGGATAGGCAATGCCATGACAATGACAGCTGTGTCTGATTGTGGGGAGCTGTTTCATTTTGCTGGTGTCAGGGAGAAGAGTTTGGTTGTGTGGCACAGATCTCTTTGCTCTGCACTAGCACTGCAGGAGGGATGCCTCTATCACAGAGGCAAAGGGCATGGCACTTTTAAAGAGATATGGTACCCTCTGCCTCCCATCCTCCATCCCATAACCCAGCATCTCTGGATACTGCTGCCCCACTGCCAAAGTAATAGGTTTGTGTTTGAAGCAGAAGCCTGTTTTTATGCTCAGAGGATGAGCAAATTTTTCTGTGGGCGAATAACTGCTTCTATCGCCTCAGCTTTGTCCTGAGCTCACAGCTGGGGAATCAGTCAACCTGAGACGTAGAAGACTTATACAACTGTACTAGAATCGCAGTCCTTTGTGCTATGCTAACTTGGTTTGGGTTTTGGCTTTCTACCAGGTCTTATACTAAGACTTATTTTTTTTCTATTTTGAGATTAGATAAGAACACATTGCAAGCAATTCTTCCTAGAAACATGCACCTTAGCAGCTCTCTAATAAAACTGACACAGTGGATGGATGTAGTGCAGTACATTAATGATTTACATAATGTCTTTTTTGAATTTCTTAATGTGTACAGCTTCAAGTCCTGATCACAAGATCTGTCCTCTGAGATAAGGTAGAACTTTACTATTCAGTTGGTAGGTTTTACACATCTTGCAAAGTCTATCCTCTTCAGTATGACAGCCTTTACTGTAAATAGCTTTTAATGAGTAAGGCCAGCTATGATATGAAGTGTTGTCTTCCACCACACTTGCTGTGCTGTAGCCTTTTGTCATAGATAAAATAAGTTAGAGACAAAGTCTTCAACTAAGTCCTCTTCATCCTCAATTAACAGAATCACAGAATTAGAGAAAGGATCAGGTTGGAAGGTGCCATAGTGGGTCATCTGTTCCAACCTCCCTGCTCAAGCAGGTTCATCCCAGAGCACATGGCACAGGATTGCGTCCAGATGGTTCTGGAATATCTCCAGTGAGGGAGACTCCACAACCTCTCTGGGTGATCTGTTTCAGTGCTTGGTCACCAGCACAGTAAAGAAATTCTTTCTCATGTTCAGGTGGAACTTCCCATGCATCAGTTTCTGCCTGTTGCCTCTTGTCCTATTGCTGGGCACCACTGACCAGAGCCTGGTCCATCCTCTGACACCTCCCTTCAGATACTGACAAACGTTGGTGAGGGCTCCTCTCAGCTGTCTCTTCTCCAGGTTTATTAGGCCTATCTCCCTCAGCCTGACCATGTAAAAGACATGCTCCAGTCCCTTAATTATCTCCACAGCCTCCACTGGACCCACTACAGGAGCTCCATGTCTCTCTTGTACTGAGGAGCCCAGAAATGGACATAGCGCTCCAGATATGACTGGACTAGAGCTGAGTAGAGGGGCGGGATCACCTCTGTTGACCTGTAGGCAATGCTCTTCCTAATGCATCACAGGATCCAACTGGCCTTCTTGGCCCCCAGGACACTCCTAGTTCATGGACAGGTTGTTGTCTACCAGGACCCCTAGGTTCTTATCTACAGAGCTCTTTACAATTAGAAACAAACTTAAAAATTTTGCATTTAGGCAAAGCCAACATCCTGGGAAAAGATAAGATTTGTGTCCTTTCCCTCATTTTCACCTGCCTGTTGTCTCTAAAATACTAAATGAACCAGAAGAGTGGTACAACACATGGTAACACAGTAACATACCTGCCTAAAACGTGAGAGTGACAATACTGTGCCCTGTATCTGGATGAGAACCAGTAAAAAAGAACTGTTGAATTTTCTCTTGGATCTGAAGCACAGCTACCTCTACATTCTTGGCAATCCTTTTGAACCAGTTGCTTTGGTTCTAGGCCATTTTCCAGTGGTGCTAGGACGGCTTGTACACAGAATGTTTGGAAAGAAACAGACATCAGATCTGCATATTTCATATTTGCCATTGTAATAGATTTAGGGATTTTTTTTAAGTTATGACTGTGCAATTTGGTTTTACACTGTTGCCTTGTACTTAAAATGCAAACTCTCCCCCAGAATCATACCAAGAAGACCTTGGAAACTTGCCACTGTACATGTACATGATACCTGTTTTGCAACATATCGAGAACCACAGATCTGAAGAGCTCTCTTGCAAGTAGATACATTTCACCAGCCCATTGGAGTTTAATTAATAACTGTTTTCTTACTGACCTCAGGGATTGTCGAGTGAGATATTAGCAGGCTATTTACTTATTCCTTAGAAAAGTTGCAACAGGCGGTTTACACCTGTATTGCAGTATCTCATGGGTAAACACTTGTGTGTTTACACAGCCTTGTGTTACTCAAGAGGAACAGAGCCTCTATATTGAACCTTGGTATTCTGATATAAACTTCAGAAGAAATTTTTGAGTGAAAGGGGAATATCTCTTAGTCAATTAAGTCTAACATATGAATACGTTTAATAAATGTTGCTTAATCAGGAAAATTAGTTGATATATAGTTTTGTAGCTGGTATTGAAAAAGCTACACTGATGAGATAAGGAGACACAAGCTGTTATGAACACCTCAGAAGGTGAGAGTAACCCAAGTTTTTGATAACACATCCCTTGGGATGTATCAGAGTGAAATGACACTGAATGATCTGTGTTTGTAAGTATATATGTGTGGGTTTTATTTTAGAACAATTTAGTTGCAAAAGAAATCAGGTATGAAGCTTTTTTAGTTATTATTATCTATAGTAATGTAGCAATATGGAAGCATGTCCTAATTGCAGGAGCCAGGACCAGTTTATCACTACGTGGGTGTAACCAAAACTGTGTATTCTACACTCTCTATGCCATTTCAGATGAACTGTTAATAATGGATTGTTGGCAGCAGCTGCACAGGGCACACCTGACACCTCAGGCTACAAGCTGGATATTGAAGAACCCTGAAAGGTGCAGGAGTGTTTCTGTCTTCACACCAATGTCTCAGCTGTGGTGACTCCCCTCTGGAGAGTCATTAGCACCTTCACACCCAGACTGAGGGGTCATGTCTGCTAATGGGCGATCAAAGATTCCCAAAATATCCCATGATTCACAGAGTTAAATCTCCCATTGTGAAACTCCTCCCCCTGGGGGAGGTACTGGGCATTCCCATCTGAACCCGAGAATATATAATCTTTGGGTTATGGGACTTCTGGTACCACTCGTTGGATCCAGAGGAGAACCAAATTCTCAACAGGACTGTGACTGCCACTCTCAACAAGACTGCAATGATTACTTTAACAGAACTGTGGCTATCATTCTCACCAACCGGTTTTTTCTTTCCCTTTACTTTGCACTCAGGAGGACCATGTGGCACTCAGCACAGGGACTAATGAACACTCCTTTGTTCATGTTCCAGGGTGCTGGTTTATAAATCTGTTTTTGTGGGTTAAAACCAGGTTTTCTCTGTATCAGTGCATTTATTATAATCTTTTTTTAATAAATTGTAACTCTGACTTGTAATCTCTCTTGAGCTAGGTTTATTTCTCCTGCTGGTTTACCTTTAAACCAGCACAAGCGTAAAAATATTACTGAAGAAAATGTATAAGAAAAGAAGGAAAGAGAAAGAAATTATAAGACTAGAAAGATACATAATCACCACACATGGATCTGTGATGAGAACTGATTGTTGAAATCTAGTTGCCCATTTGTTGAAGTGATGGTCTTGATTCATCAGGGGTGGAGAAAGAAGACACAAAGTCTAATGGGTTAAAATACACTCAGGCTAGTTGAGAACACCCTGATACCTTCCCTGGGCAGTGGGGAAGCTTTCAGTCCTCTCCTGGAAGGCTTCCAAAATGAGTCTGGGGGTGCTTTGGATGTCCTTGATGGTTTATGACACTTTCTAAGTCATGACAGCTGCCTCTGCAGTCATTGAACCAATAATGCCCCATCAGACCTTCCCTGGGGGAAAAAAAAGGAGTTTTACAACTGAGCAGAGGACAATTATGAACATAAAGAGCACCATCCTATCTTGCAGAGTTAGATTCTTGTTGGCTTCAAAGTCTGGCTTCAGCAAAGCATCCTGGTGCCTCCATGAATAGGCAAAAGTTTTGAGTCATTAACCATTAACAGTCCAGCCTCTCATTTGAGGTAAAACTCAGAAAATAAAGAACATGCAAATTACATAAAGTAAAAATACATGCAATACAGAGGGTTCCTTTTAACAACATAAATTGAAAATATATATCAAAACCATAACATATAAATAAGGTATTTATCTTTCTCTTTCTCCCTCTGTAAACTGAATACTGTTAAGTGCATGTTTATTGCTGTCTGACTATCAGTGGAATTCTGTTTTCAAAGCTACATTCAAATACATCTCTTTCCACTGCTGTCTTGTTTGCACTGTCATATGTCACAAAATATACTTTTAAAAACAGTAGGGCATATAGGGGACAATATAGAGAAGTAAGCAATTTTACATGACCTTTAATGACATAAATTTGGTAGACACTGCATGTCATGGGACTCTTCACTCCTGGGATTACTTACTCTCATCATACAAAAAGCAAAATGTTGAGAAGCTGAGTCATTGAGGAAATGGGGCAGTTTTGAAAACTGATCCCTTGCCATTGACGTACATGTGAGAATATGAATGGTTTTGTTTTACAGGAATAGAACATTTTAATGAAAGGAATCGGAAGGAAATCCAACACAATCAGTAGTACACATCGCATTCATCTTTGGCGTGGTTCTTCAAGGAACTCAACACATAACAGTTAGTTTAATTGTAAATCAAGCATGCCATTCAGACTGTATTCTGGTACCTGTTAATAGGACATTCTGCGGTGCACTCTTCCCACTCTCTGATTCAAACAGGAAAATTAGGTCACTTGAAAACAAGGACCCAACCACAGCTTCTTATGTGCCTGACTGTGAATAATGCAGTGTCCTATGAGACTGCACTTCTACCAGCTGAGGGTTTTGTGTTTGCCAACAGCCTGAAGGCATAAAAAATACTTTTTCTGGTAGGAGATAGTAGTACCCACAGCTGTTAGTAGAATGGAATAGCCAACATGATTTTAAAATGTCAGTATCGGCCATTACAAATACACTTTCTCCTTTCTCTATATACACTTTGAGGAATGTTGATGCAAAAGAAAGGTAAAAAATAGAAAAAGATGTGTAATAAACTCACGGGCAGTATTCAACAGCTTAGAGTTTTAGTCCTGGTTCTTTTGAACTTAAACACATGCACTGAGTTCAGTTTTTTGGAGGAGGTAATTTGGAAGCGTCACACTCTTTGCCTGCTTCAGGCCAGTCCTTTTCAAAAGCATTACTTTCCCAGTCCAAGGCTGCATAGGAAGAATGTTCAGCTTTCCCAGCTAAAAAGTGACTGAGAATTTTGTGCCAACACTTGCAGCATCATCATCATCATCATCATCAATGTTTATGTACTGAATTGCCACTAAATGAAAGACAGAGAAGAAAAAGTTTAGACTGGCAAAATCCTGCTGTAAATATGTAATTTAAGATAAAATGTGCTTTACAAGAAGAGTAGGCAAAGAATAAGAGATGAATCAGATACTCTGGATTTGTTTAATTACTTTAGACATTGTACCTCTTTTATGTTTGTCTGTTTTCTAAGGGCCTAATTTTAAAGCTTTTAAAACAATTGAAGGACATTCAGGGATATTTTTTGTTTTATGTAGTAGAGGGAAAAATGACCAAGATATCGCTGTGGTTTAAGTGAGTGAGACACAGGCTGAGACTGCTGAAAATAGTTTTCAGAAGGAAACATTTCCCCCCCTTTTCTAATACTTTTTTCTTTTTAAAATCTCTATTCTCTTCTGTGCAGCATCATGAATTTTAGATTGTCTTACTGAATAGCTATCTATTCCTGTTGCTTTTGTCCATCTGTGCAAGGCACAACTTTTCTACTTTAACTGCTCCAAAATACAATTCAGCTGGTAAGTGACGAGTTTGTTTTGAAGACTGATATGGAATATGTATGGTCAATAGAAAGCTGAGATTGCAATTGGGCCTTCACAGGGCTGGTGGTTTTCATAAGAGTTTCACTTTGCAGGCAGGCTGTAGCATTTACATGAGCCAGACAGGCAGTGCCAGGCCACCCCTCTTTCCCTGCATGGAAAAGATCCTTGCCCTACAGCTCCAGGAGAGGATTTGGCAGTGCTGGCAGATCTGCTTGTCAGATTTCTGCATCCAGGGATGGCAAGGCACTAAAAAAAGGAGGACCTCTCACTAGCAATAGAACATAATTGAAGCTGTTTAGCTACTGCAGAACGCAGGCACTGATCAACACATGTTAAATGATTCATGGCCTTTTTATTGTGATTCCATTCACATATGCAGGTCTGAAACAATGATTTCTCATACTGATATTTAGAAAGTATTTCCCAGAGCAGTCCAGCCCATTGCTTTAATGACACCAGTTTAGGAAAATCCGAACTCTTTATTGTGCTCTGAGAGCCTCATCCAGAGTCCATGAAAGCAGTTCATCTTCAGGAAAGACTATTAAAAGAAGATATTATCTTAGTTTCACCTTTCCCTCACTTTTTTCTTTGCAGTTTTGGCCTACATGTAGTTCAAGTCCTTTTCAGAGGAACAGAATTATCTTATAGAAACAGTTATAGGCAGAAGCAGCCTATGGTAAAGCTGACTTTTAATCTGTTGGTCCCTCTTTGCAAATTAGCCCTAAAGGATGGATTTGCAAAGCAAATATGGAGCCAGTAAGTGGCTTTCATAGTCTTTAAAGTTGTTGTGATAACTGAGAAAGAGTTCAAGAACGGAGTGGTGCAACGTGGTCCTCTGAACATGAGACTAGCAATAGCTGGTAGTTTCTAAGGAGCACCTGGCTAAGCAGAGCTTGGTTTACACAGCTTGTGGCAATGTTTTCAAAGAAGATGCTGTATTTTTTGAATGAAGTTACTTCCTACTAACATGAATCAGGGACGAGAAAAGCCTGGGAAAAAAGACAAAACTTTTAAAGAAGTTTACCTCCTGAGTACTATACTACACAGATGGGCAGATTATGTATTTTTATGTTTATTGCTTGTCTTTTAAAGTGTGAATCTGCACCATGGAATAAGGTGGTTAAAGTGTTGAATGATGGACACTATCTGTCCACAGGATGAGATAATGTTCTGAAGGAACAGAAATTTTCCCAGAAATAATTTGTGGCAGAATTAGAGTACTTCTGAGGGAAATAATGAAACTACCTTGGGTTTGCAATTGCTGCATCCTCTTGTAGGCCTTTTACATTGTATAATGGCTGCATAATGTGTAAAGGGATGCATGCAAAACTAATGGCTATTATGCTTACAAAATATTCGGTTTCATATAATCATAGAGTGGTTTGGATTGAAAGGATCCTTAAAGATCATCTTGTTCTAAAACTCTACCATGGGCAGGGACACCTTCCACTAGACCAGGTTGCTCAGAGCTCCATCCAACCTGGCCTTGAACACTTATAGGCTATGGGCTATGGAACATCCACAGCTTCTGTGGGCAACTTTTGCCAGTGCCTCACAGGGAAGAATTTTTTTCTGTTACCCAATCTAAACCTACTCTCTTTCAGTGTGAAGCCATTCCCCCTAGTTCTGTCACTACAGGCCCTTGTAAGTAGTCTCTGTCCATCTTTCCTCTAGGCTCCCTTCACGTACTGGAAAGCCACAATTAGGTCACTCTGAAGCCTTCTCTTCCCCAGGCTGAACAATCTGAATTCTTTCAGCCTTTCCTCACAGCAGAGGTTCTCCATTCCTTTAATCATTTTGGTGATCTCCTCTGGACTCACACCAACAGGTTCTTGTTCTTCCTGTACTGGGGACCCCAGAGCTAGAGGCAGCACTGCAGGTGGGGTCTCACCATAGTGGAATAGAGGGGAAGCTGCCCATGCTGCTGTTGTTGCAGATCAGCACACAACTGACTTTCTAGGAAAAACCTGCTTCTAACTCTTTCTGGGAAAGACTCTGCCTCTAAGGGAACATCAAAGTGTCTTCTTCAGTTTTGTCTACACAAGTGTGGGAAAGATATTTATCTATAACCTAAGTACCCCTGAAAAGTTTGTGTTCTCTTGAGCTGGCTGTTATTTCACTACTCCACTCCCTCCAACAGTATCTCATAAAAATGATTTTTGTCTTACCACATTATTTAAAGACACAGTGTTATATTTTGTTGGTAAAAGCAAAATTCTTCCTGCCCTACGGGGAGAAAGGAGCTGTTTTCTGCTTTTCCAGCCAAGATTGTTGAGTACTCAGCAGATGTTAGGGCTGTGGCTGGTTTTGCAAGCCATGTGCTGACTGGGAGTATGGGAGCTTTAAGCTGGATGCTGGTGGTGCTCTGAGTAGGGTGAGTTGGGGCAGCGGTGGCCCGCAGTGCCACCTCTGCTGTCTGGGCAGAGGTGGCTGTTGCTGCAAGAACCAAGCAGCAGTGATTCTCACAGTTGGCACAGCTATAGCTGCAGCAAACACTGCCTTGTGGGTACAGAACAGAATTTTTTAATTTGTTTTGGCCTCCCAAAATGCAAAAAAAATATTAATTAATTGTAGTTTAAAAGTGCTGACCTATCCTGAGACTTACAGAATTTTCTTTTTCATCTGAATACTTTCCCCTTTAAAGCCTCTTTTTCCTGATAGCTTACACATTTTTCAGCAGCTAATATTTTCCTTTGCATAGCTATATATACTCTCTCTCTCCACATGCTAAAAAAATATGTGCCCAAATGGAACCACACATACCATTTCACTCAAAACACTCGCCTGTGTACATCTGTTTCTCATTAGCTTTTCCCTCTAGTGTATACAAAGACTTTTCTTTAAGAATTGTAATTACATTAGTTTTGTATTACAGTATTATTTTTCACTAGTCTGTGTACCAATATAGTGGCAAATATTCTCCTTACAATTGCATATGGTTTTTTTGAGGACAGAATTTTGTCATTACAGTTGTAAATAGCATGCGTACGTGTGTATATTCACACATCAAAGAAAGTAGCATTTTTAACCCATGTTTTATCCAAATATTAAGATTAAATTTTCTAAATATAGTGGATATGTGATGTGGTTTGTACCTGTATTTTCTTAGTACACAAAAAGTTTCTCTGTGTGAATGTACATGTAACAAAAACAAGTACAGTCTCTTCAAGCTGATGGGACACCTGTGTCTGCCTGAGCTCTACATCTGTCCCCAGATTCCATTTCATTGAAATGTATTTAAGCACCTGCACAACTATGGTCACAAGCAAACCCACAAGAGAAGCATTTCCTCACTCTTCCCAGTACAATAATTTTCTGGAATCCCAAATGACTTATCTATAATGGGAAACAAAGTTTTCTGCATAATAGCAATTAGTATAGAAAGGTGTCCAAGGGACCACCTGGACTAATAAAATTGGTTTGTTATTTGAGGTAATACTGTAAATATAAAAATACAGTTATAGGTTACCAATTACCGATTTCAAAATATTGGTTGGAGTCCGCAGGCCTTGTTTGGGTAAACCAGAAAATATATATTTATACATGTACATTTTAACATCTAGACATTCCTGTCTAATTTACTTAAATTTCCACAAAATTCTCCTG
This sequence comes from Anabacerthia variegaticeps, assembly GCA_035583185.1. NCBI lineage: Eukaryota > Metazoa > Chordata > Aves > Passeriformes > Furnariidae > Anabacerthia > Anabacerthia variegaticeps. Next base: position 2,285,387 of record JAWWEW010000001.1, on the reverse strand, counting down.
ATAACATTTTGCTTATTTCCACTTCATACATATTGACCTGTCGCGGTCCGCCGAGGGAAAGAGGAAACGGTCCACACCAGCGTGGGGTAGGAACAGGAGTGAACGCTTTATTAGGGGAGCATGAGACTTATATAGGGTCGGGATGGAAGGTTCTGGAACTGGGGAGGTGATAAGGAAGGGGT
>JAWWEW010000001.1:2136393-2282172 GCA_035583185.1 Anabacerthia variegaticeps | reverse complement strand
GCTCCATAGCAAGAGGTAGATAGTGATTCTGACAGTGTCTATTTGGTGGCAGACAGCTCCATCCATTCATTAAAATCGCCTTCCTTTGATGCTGGATTCGATGTCCTAGGTCTGCAGTCCCCCACAGGAGCTTCTCCCACATTGACCATTCATACTTCTGTAGCTCATTAAGATCTTAATCTGTAAGTTCTGATTTACATCACAATGCTATAATTCTAGATTGCACAAATCCATGGGATAGTCTTGACAGAAACATGCTAGCTTTATTCACCAGTGTACCTAGGTCAGTGATGTGTTAACCCATTGCTCATGTTCCCAATTTGTTTACCTCAAGCCTTCTGCAATCTGTAGTTCTTGGAATATGCTCCAACTGGCTATGTGCGGATTGCCACACTGGGGGAGGAAGGATGGTGGGTAGCACAGTGTGCCTCCCCAGACCTTATCTGGGCTACACCACAGCTGGCAGAGGAGTTCCTCTTGGGTTTCTGCTTTGAGTTTTGGGATCCTTGTATACATCTTGGCACAACCAACGAGGCCTTGGTTGGCCTTGATTTCAAAAAGGCTCTTACCAAAATATGATTCAAGTTTTCACAGTCACCAGTAAACAGCTCAGAAAGAGAACAAGAAAGTCAATCCCCACTTACTGCAGCCCTGGCCCATCCCAGATGAAAGCAGCAATGACCTGCACACACAGAGGCTAAGGACAGTTAGACCACAGCATGCTAATTTTTCCCACTATTGTCATGGCTTAGACAACAAGAGAGAAGAAAAGAAGTTACAGGACAGAATTATGCTTACCCTCCAATCTGCTAGGACATAGTGAAGAAAGTTATGCTGGCTTAGTAATATAAAAAAGACGGGAAGAAGGCAAAAATATGCTGCAAGCACAATTATTCAAAGAGCCCTGTCCTTTGGGCAATGATCTGGCCTTTAATCAGTGAAGTCAGGAGGGCTTTGGTTTAAACCTTCATCAAAAATAAAACATGGCAAGTAGCGATGTCAGAATGCGCGATGGTGTTGTGCAATTAAATTCAGTGGTTATTGGATCATCTGCATAACTGATTATTGCATTGATGCTTGTAAATAGAATGGGGGGGGGAAAATGAAAGAAGGCACCATTAGAAAATTTTTCTATCTTACAAACACTAAGGATTTGATTACTGTGTATGTTTGCATCTATATTTTCAGGAAACCAAAGAGAACACTTTCTTATAAACAGTGTAGTATAAATTTTGAATGTAGTCCATTTTAAGAGCTCACTGCTAACTAGGAAATAATTTGAATACAAGTTATTTCAGGACTGTTGGTGACCTGCTTTCAAAAAGAGAAGAAAAATGGTATAATGAAACTATTTGTTCTGATTTTTTTGCTTAAGTCTACTGAATGTACTCATCATCTTAATGTATTATTTGAGGATTTCCCCTGGAATTGTTAACTGGTCAGAAAGTAATATATTCTCACCAATACAATAAAAGTTTAAAAATAATATTTAATGTTCACTATATCTCCAATAAGTCTACATTTCCAAATTGTACATGTGAAACAGCAAAAATATTTCAAACTAGATCTTAATCTGGTTTAAATCATTTAAATATTTTTAATATATATTATTTCAGTAGGTGGTGCCATAAACCCATGTACAATTGTGCTATGGTAAAATTCAGTATAGTTTAAAGCAATGACTTCTAATTTCAGTAATGGCAACATTCAATCCAAATGTATTGTGCTCAGAAATACAGAAACTCATGAAAAAAGCAAGTCCACAAAATCAGTTTTCAGAATTTTGAGTGGGTTCTTGATATGCAAAACCTGCAGAATCTTGTATGGAACTGGTCATTAGCCTGCAACATTATGTAATTTTACATAAATGTTTAAGAATTTGGTTGACTGTGCATGAAAATGCTCATTTGCTGAGTGAAGACATTTGATGGTAGCAGATTCAGCATTTCTTTAAAATGTGATGACTCAGAGGCCTAAAAGATTTTGAACAAAGAACAAGAAGACCACATGGAGTTTTACATATGGAATTAGAAGAAAATGGTAGGATGGCACTGTGAAAGAAGCAATAAAACTAGGTATAGGAGAATCAACAGGAGAATGGGCTAAAGTTAAGGTACTCAGAAGCTGCAGAGAAAGCATGATAAATGCAGTACATGGCTTTTCTTAGACATGTTGTTGGACATATTGCCAAAAGCTTTAGAGTTGACTTTAGCAGGTTCAAAAGTTGGTGGGTGCTGAATACCTTTGAAAATAGTACTTCAGATACAAAACAGATGCTGTTGTGATCCGATTAGTGAGAGATGCCTTTGCCTGAAATAAGGTGCTAACAAGACCATATGCCACAGTCAATAATATGGATTTTATTTAACAGTAAATGTGAACTAGAGAGATAGAAATAGTAAATGGGGCAAGAGAAGACAGAAAGAAAGAGATCAAGCAAAAGATAGTCACCACCTGTGCATGGATTTAGCTGCATTTCATTGGTCCTTCTTCACCCTACACTTGACCTACAGTGGTGAGGGTCCCTGAGACATTCTTCTTGGAGTACCACCGTGATACAGTCCAAGTTCCAGGTATCCATGAGGCAAAGATGCCATTCACATAACTTGTATGAGCTGTTGCTTACTTTCCCCCAGTTTGTCACATTAGGAATTTTTGTCCAGTTGCATTAGCCAGGATGTACTAACCAGATCTGCCTTGCCAGGCCTGGAATTATCACCTTCCTGTCATAAATTTCTCCCCTCTGTACTTACCTCAAGTTCCCACTGTGCTGACCTATCTTATGGCAAGTTCCTTCTTTGGTCTTGACAGCATTTTGAGATAAGTAACTGTATTCTTTAAGTCCTTACCTATGCCTTGAGTAATCCTGGAACCCATTCTCCTGAATTCTATTAAATCTATCCGTCTATCTACCTACTTATACTTACAGGCAGATGTATATATATGTATGTATGTATATACACAGAGATGTTTATTGAGCTGCAAAGCACATCTATCAATCCTGTAGAAGCTACTGAACAAGAATCAATTAGTAGGATTTGTGCATGCAGTCCAAAACAGCAACAGCAGTGACAGTACGAAATGAAGATGTTTAGGGATTTCTACTCTAAACTTAGTCCTTCCATGCTGACCTTTGGGGTCTGTGAAGGGTATCTGTGCTTTTTGCTAGGAATTTTATTAGTTTTTTGAACTGCAGTTTACTGTGAAGGTCTCAATAGTTCACTCCCCTGACTAGGTGGGTGGAGAGTGTGCTGGTATCATTCCCGCTCCAGAATGGCAAAAGTATTCTGCAGATTGGTGCTCATCCTCCTCAGAGGCTGAATCTGCTGGGAAAGATCCGAATCCCACTTTCATGCATATTTTTGTAGATCTTCTGGTCATGGTATGCTCTCAGTACAGCTCAGAAGCAGAGCTCCTGTGTATTCTGTGTATATTTAAGGGAGGGAGAGGACGTAAACTAGTGTATATGGAGTCTGGCAAAAAACCCTAGAGGTTGTACGAGGCTAAATATCCATATGTTGGCTTCCAGAGCAAAGGATGTGGCAGATCACAGATTTCTTGAGCAGGTAACGCTCCCTAGCAGCTCCTTCTCAAAGGGCTCCTTCTCTGGTCTCTGCATTTCCAGAAAACATCAGGTACCCTATGTAGTCACAAGTAGTTGACACAAGCTTCACATCAGAGACATGACTGTTCTGCCCAGAAACTGAGTACACCATGGCCTTGGGCCTTGCAACACAGGCAAAAGATGCTTGACTCATAAGCAATTTATCAATTTACTGTCAGTCAGCTCAGAAGTCAGTACAAAGGATCTGTGCTCTGAACAGGTGATTTCTGACACAGAAGAAACAGAGAAGCTTCTTCCTTCCTGATGTTGGTCTTCTATTTTCTTTTGCAGGTAATCACATGAAAAAGGGTTTTGCAGTTTTATCCACAGTGGTTTTTGATCTTGGTGGTGGTGATGCTGGTCTGTAGATGAGTTGTGAGTGCTGACTTAAGAGAATCCAATATCTGAAGGCATCAGCATCACAATCCTGTATTAGTGTCCCTGCTAGAGTAGCAGGCCAATATTGTTGCAGTGTGGTTGCTCTTCCAGTTGCCGGGCTGGAACAGGCAGCAAACTGTGTATGGCTATCCCCTCTGGCCAGAGAAGCCATAACCTGAAAAGCCCCTGGTACTCTCCCTGGCCACAGATGGCACAGGCAACAAGTCTGGTTTTGGGATGAAGTGTGGAGTGACCCACGAGAAATCAGAGGACTGTCTCTTGTGGGAAGGACCATATGGAAAGCAGGGGAAGGGCTTAGAGTTATAATCTCCCCTGTAGCTGTGGTGATGACTGTAGAGAGGCAAGTTGTCCCCTTGCAGTTCATGAGAAAGCAGATTTGGAAGAACTGCTGCCCAAAATGGGTCTTGGACTTTTATGTTAGAAGTGGCTGGAAGCAATAACTGACTCCGAGGTGGGGTGGTTGGAAAAAGTGTTTCTAAAACTGTTTTCTTACTTTTAGTTCTTAGCTTGTCAGTAATAAATTTAAACATTATTCTGAGTCTGTCTTGCCCGTAGCAATTAATCAGACCTTTCTCTCAGCTGTTATCTCTAATCATAAATTCCTATCTTGGCTGGTTTTTTTCTTTCCCTCTGGAAGAGTGGGGGGCAGGGGGAAGGCCTTGAAGCAGTTTGGCTGGACACTGAGCCTTCAGCCAAACAGCCACAGTTTTTGGTGCCATGACTGAAATATAAGTCAAACCACCACACACAGCCAAAACAAACTAAACCAACCCAAGTATATGGATAGTGTACATTAAATGAAGCATTAAGACGTAATCTTTACTCTGACAAAGGGTGTTCCTTAAATAGCAGGTCCTCTTATCTAATGAGCAGGGCATTGTATAGGCAGTTGCTTAGAGTATTTCTATGGTGTTGCTTGTGTTCCTAGTTTATTTCCAAAGGAAGTGAATGTTTACAGTCTGGCATGAAAGAAAGATTATTGTCACTTTTAACCCTTCTCTCTATAATGGTGTTGCTTTATTGTATGAACAGGGAAAGTAAAACATAAGTTGGAAGACTCTTCTTATTGGCTCTTTTTTTTTTTCTTGTGTCACTTCTGCTCCCTTTGTCTTCCAGATCTCTCAATTCCTTTTTCAACTACACATATGTGAATGTATATATCTGTATCAGCTCAGATATCACTGTGATGGGAGTGCTTAGCAGATTTAAGAATCATTTATGACCTAATATTGCATGGATAAAATCTATTTATCTCTCCAGCTGGTATCCATATTTCAGGAGAGCAGCAGCCATGGGCATTGGAAGTCGAGGTGACAGTGGGAGTGGGAGCAGGTGCAGGTGCACGTACACCACACCAGTTAGCACTAATATTGGAGCTGTGGTTTCTTCATTCACGTCCTCTGCAGACACCAGATGAATTCATGACCTCTCACAATTTGCAGATGAAAATGAGAAGTGACTTGATAAAGTCTGTGTGAGGAACAGCAACTAGTTTTGGCATCTCTATTTCCCTCAAGCCTATCCTCTCAATTAAAGAAGCTTAGCTAATGCTTAAAGAACATCTGAGATGTCTTCTTCAGGTGGAGCCAAGTTCAGGAAGCCAAGCTTTACAGAAATGAAAGGATCTCTAAGTAACTCAGCAGAGCCTATGCTGTATTCAGCAGCCAAGGAGCTCAGGGATTGCAAATGTGTGTACTTATTTTGAAAACCTTGCAGTGGCTTAGAACTTTGCATGGGTTGAGTTTGCAAGGATAGTTTGCATTTTTCTTTTCTAGTGTGTTTGCTGATAAAACACCTAGTTCTGCTTTGCTGGTTCCAGCAATGACAAACTTACACAGATCCAAATGGAAGATGAGCAGCTTTCTGACAGGCTTGAGCCAGAACTCAGGAAAATAAATACAAAGCACTTCATTAAAGATTATGGGTTTGGATCAGACCCCCTGTCTACTTATTTAATTATACAGTGTTATTAGGAGAAAAATTGCTTTCTGGCCTCCCTAGAACAAAAAAATTTAAGCCCTGCAGAATGAGGTTTTAGTCTACCATTTTACTGTAGTTTGCATAGCTTGCCAGATCTTGCCTTAACTTTTTTGTGATTGCCTTCCAAGCATTCCAATGCAGTTCTACAGAAATCCAGTTAAATAGTAGTGTCCCTGAATCAGTGGCTTCCAGGTTATGCAATGCACAAAGTAATCTTTAGTTCAGGGGTACTTAGAATACATTTTCCAGAGGTCTTTTTGTTTTCATTCTGGAAATAAAAGCAGGAAGAATGCTTATAACTGCTGTGTTGTTCTACATATTTCAAAATTGAAAAAAGAAATTGTTTAAAACTAAATCACTTGCATGCATTTATATGGTTGGAATCTAGACTGTGAGGTTTAACCTGCTTTGTGAAGTAAGCCACATGACAGTGTTTACCTACCAAATGCTTTCAATGACATTGCATGTGTGAAAGCACAGGATTTTCAAGTGATGTCATTGCAAGTCAATTTACAAAAAAAACCCACCAAAACCCAAACCAAAACAAAACTCTGACAAAAGTACACAAACCAAACAAATAGAAAGAAGTATGTGGGACGTGTGGAATTTGATCCTGCAAATCTTACATCTTAAAATAATCAGTTTATGTTTTGTTTGTATTTTTCTGTTACTCATTTGCCTATAGACAGTTCAAGTTCTTTTTTCAAATGCAACCTATTTATGGAAGTTGCTCATAAGATCAACATGCTCTTTTAATAAATTCCATTAAAAGAATGGTGTGTGTAAATGGATTCTCTGTTTTCCCCCTTTTTAAAACTTCTTTCCATAGGTTTCAATACCATTTTGAGAGCATTTAAATGCATATATAAGTGGAAAGCTTATCTTTTAGATGGAAAAGCTGTGGGCCACCTGGCATTTACTTTTTGGCTTTCTCGGTTTTGTCCACTGTACTGTGGAAAGACAGACCAATGTGAGAATAAACATTTCAAACATAATATGAGAGAGATAGGTTTGTATGTCTGTCTGTCTCCCTCCCATGTGCCCATTAACTGCTGCAATCAGTCTGCTGCCTTCTTAGTGGACAGGCGACAATGCAGTGCTCACAAGGATAAAATGGAAAGAGTCTCAAGGAGGTACCTGGATATCACAGAAGACCTGAGGAAGATCTGAGAAGGGAGGTCGCTCAAAGGGTTACCTCCTGCTAACCTTATCTAGCAGCTCCTCATTGTCTTTGCCAGCCACATAACATGTGGAGGAGGAAGGTGAACAGGCAGCAAGAGCTTTTTCTGCTCCTCAGCTCATCTTTATTTTTTAATGATAGCTAACTTCTGCAAAAATAATTTCTGGACCACATACAGTCACATGAACCACAGAGGCATTAGCAGTAACGTGCTCCCATTCAGGGCTGGTGCACCAATAACAGTTCTTTGGCAAAACAGAGGATCCCACAGAAACTTGCATGGGCAGCTCATATTTTGTGTTGCTACCATGTCTCAGTTTTTTAGGGGCTGAAGGTTCTTTAGAAAACTCTCAGCAGTGTATTGCTGTACTGTGATGTATAATAATATGAAGATTATGTGTATTATTCTGAGAAGAATTTAAGAGCTCAACCAGCTAGCACTATACATAATTTCCCTAAAACATGTGAATACCAATTAAACTTTTATGGATGTGCAGTGTTAGTGGGTACATCTTCAAAGAGAACACGGGAGTTCTATCTGTTTCCTTGTGGACTATCTCACCATGGGTTTTACTCTCTTACTGTATTTGCATTGCTCCCCACTCATATGGGAGAGTATTTTCCAAGGCAGAATGATTTGCTAGTTAGCACTACTATTAGATAAAGTATGATAGCAAAAATAATAATAATTAAAAAAATTATAAAGAGCTAGAGTAGTAGAATAGAGATCTAGCTTTCAAAACAAAAAAATGTCTTCCCTTATAGACATGAGGGAGATGAGATGTTCATGTGCAGCTTATGGAAGAGACTCAAGAAATGGGGTGGACAAATATGGTGACGAAAAGGACAAAACTGCAAATCCTTTTGAAAACAGACTGCAAATCACACTGATTTAGGGCACATGCATTTTTTCATACTTAAATACACTGAGTACATTATAAAAGTAAAAAAAAAAAAATCTTAGGCCTAATTCTTGTCAAAATTAGACCTCATTAAGGCATTTTAGAGGGGTAAGAGATTCTTAAACTGGAAATGAATTATGTCTGTCTTCTACTGCTAGACTTGACCTGAGGGATATGCAAGAGCTCAGGTATGTAAGTCGCTAAATATCGAAAAATAAAGGTTGCATATTTCAGATAATCTTTACTAATTTTAAATAACATTTCAGAGAACTCATGTTACTTTGCCTTGAGGGATTGGAAAGCCTATCAGGAACAAATTTGTAGTAAACTCAAATATGTGTTGGCAGTCTTGTTTTCAGTAAGTTTATAGAACAGGTGACACTGTAAAAAAATGGCTATGGAAAATGAATACTGTTTACAAGGAAATTACCCACTTTTGCAGATTGGGAATAAACACAATTGCACAGCTGATCCGTGGTGCTTTTCAATGTGTTTTCCTTAGAATTGCTTTGAAAAGTTCATGGCTAAATCTTCCCCAGTTACTGTTTGGTTTTATGTTTCTGTTATTCCATAGTTCAGTGTATTGATGCATAGTCAGACCTGACCCATTAAAGAGTCTTTATGTATGCCATGTTGGCACTTGGTCAATGACGGTAACTGTTTACTACTGCTGTTACCCCATAAATAACAAAGGAGTTGCTGTGACTTCAGACTGAAACAGACATAGGTAGGATGGGGTCTGCAGCCATGCAGCACTTACAACAAATTATTTACTTGTTGGTTCCCATCTCAGATCTCTCCTGGGCTTGTTCTTCCCATTATTTTGTTTGCGTAGTATATGAACCGTAAAAGACTGATTACTGAGCTGTATTCAACCTCTTCTCCAGCAACAATGATTTTCCTTTAAACTGAATAAGGTGAATAATAAGCCAAAGCCCTGTACTTACAATGATGGAAAACCTCTCTTCCAGGATGTCTTCAGATTTTACTATTATTTTTAGTGACAATTTATAACATGGCACTGCATCATGAAGGTCAAGGAAGTGGTGTGTCCCCAGCATGCTACAGCTGATGCCACTGTTCCCCTGCTATTATATACTTCAGGCTGTGTAGCACAAAATGTACTTCAAAGGACACAGGTGAATAAAATAGAAATAAGCACAGGAATATAGAAAATGAGAAAAACATTAATGGGTTTTCCATTATTTTTTTTTTTTACTGTTATATTTGAGATCCAGTTCCCTAACTGATCCTCTCAGGGCAAGGCATGGTTGCCTAGCCAAGACTAGTGTGCCTCCGTATAAGTGAAAAATGACAAAAGGTTTACAAGACTCCTTAATGTATTCAGTCCTGAAAAACTAGCCACATATTTCCCTGGCAAACAGGGTTGTACCTTTCCAATCCAGAATCCCTCACGCCCTTGGCATCTGGGGAACATAGCTGTGCTGCTGGTACAAACAAGAAATCGTACTACCAAAGTTGACTGGGTCTTTTCATGCATCCTAACAGTTCATAGCATTTCCTTTAGGAATCAGAAGTGCCTTTCAGAAGCTGAGTGACCAGGAATGAAGTAAGGGTAACTAATACAGCCATTTCTCTACATCTGCATGTTTCTGATGTGAATACTACTTGGGACCAGAGCAAATGACTTACAGATACACAGAGCAACAGAAATTAATTTGTGATATATGCAGTTACTTTTTTCAGCATTAAGTAGGAGAACTTCTAGATGTTTAGATATTTAAATTACTGCCCTCTTCTCTCCTTCTTACATGGAAAAAAAATTCTTAAGTTGGTCATTCAGCTTTATTCTCCTGTCACAGCAATTAGACAGAAAGTGACTCAGAGTTACAGAAGAAAGCTGTTCCTCATGCTTTGCCTGTTTCAGTTACACAGAGCTGGCGAGGAGTTTTCCTAATTGAAACAGATTCATGTAGGCTGTTTGACAGCTTCCTTCCTCCATGTCTTCTGAGGGTGATATGACATCTGAGCTGTGGGTTCCATGTCACTGCTGCCAGTGTGCTACAACCTACAAGATTTAACCTTTAACAGGTGCTACACTCAAGGTTAATAACAATAAAAAATAGTCCCTGTAGGAGCACTTGGGAAGCATGCATATAACAGACCTCAAAACACACACAGTGGGCAAAGTCCAGGAAATTCCTGACCTTAAAAACATCCTTCTCAGTTTCATATAAAGAAAGTAAGAACAAAAATCATTCTCTCCCAGGCATTAAAATCAAGATTATTAAATTTAAGAGCAGATTGAGTTCTTTCCTTGCATTCAATTCCTTTTGTTGAGTAGTGATATATTCTGGTTACTAGCAGCACATAACTGTTTACAATTGTTACTAAAGGAATAAATTGTTCCAAGGATGCAGATGTCCAAGTAGTTAACATTACAGCCTACAGCTATTGCCAAGGAAACAGGAAAATCTGAGTTACCCTCCTGCACAACTATTTTGTTAAGCTATATTTCTTACTTATGTCATCTTTTGTTTTCTCCCTTTACACAAGATCCCTAGATGATGTTGGTGGGTACAGAAACCTGTTTCCAAAGACCAAAGCTGATGACAGAGCTTTTGCGTACTATAAATGTAAGCAGGAGCTCTGGGCTAAGAGCTCCAGAAGTGACAGTGCCTGCAGAGGCCTTCATTTTTATTTGCCCAGCTTCAACAACTTAAAACAGCTAGATTTTAAATCTATGTACAATTTCTGAAGGGGAAACATGTCCACCTGAGCACTTAAAGCATAATTTCTGTCGCAAATCACTCTTGGTCACATAAAAGTATTTATAAAATAACATCACATGAAGATAATCTATTCCAATGCTTTATGTATAGGCTTCTGGCCTATAATTATTTATTAGTAATTATATATATTTTGTAGCTGATAACATCTGATATTTCTGTGCCTTTTAAACTTTTCCCTTCAATAATTTTGTTGTTGTTGTTTATGGAAACAGGCATACTGTGAAGAAACATAAAAAAATAATTCCAGCTAACTTCAGAGGATATTTTACTGACTTTTCACGAAGTTTAGGGAAGTAATACTTGCAAGGAGACATAAGATAGGTAGATGTATACCATGAAAAAATATTCAAATTTGTGGTTTACACTGTGCCAGTTTGTGTAAAGATCTATGACACTTTCCATTCAGTTTTTTTGCTGACTGTTTTTAATTAAAATATACATTATTTTGACATTATCTAGATTTATTCTGTGCTAGTTCATCTGACTAAGAAGAACCCTAGACCCATCAGTTGTTACTAATTAAAAACTAACTGCTCTAATTCCTCTAGTTCTTCCTTTTAACACTTGAAAGGAGTTCGCAGAAACCTTCATATTTTTATTTTATACATGTAATATAGATATAAAAAGATACTTTAACTGAAGTCTTATAGATCAGAACTTAATTCACATTATCACCTGTTAGTGGGATGTTGCTGTGTACTAGGAACCTTTCTTCTCCAAGTCACTGTTAGTAACAGAGTGCCAATGGTAGAAAAGCAGGCAGCAGGTACACTAAAACAAGGCAGAATTTTGTTAAAAAATACCAGAAAAGCAGGACATTTAAAGCTGTATGTAAAGTTAGTATAAACAATTGGAAAGTTAATACAGGTTTGGATCTCTATCAAGGGTATGCACTCTTAGAAATGAGGTATGAAAGGAGATTTGATTCTTCTCATATCATCAGAACCAGAAACAGTCTTGGCATAACACTGAAAATGTAACAGGAGAATGGCATGAAAAACATTAAAAGTGCTAAAATTTAGACTTTTCAGTGGTGATCAGGACAGGGAGAGAAAGCTGAATGTCCTCAGTGCCATCTCTGTCATGGCGGGCTCTTTAAAGCCACATGTCTAAGCCACATGCTGCCCAAGTGTTTTACTTGTATTTAAGACTCTAAAGGCTCCCAACAAACTCTTGCAGAACCTTTAGTTCTTTAATACTTTGAAAGAGAATATGCTACATGTGTTTCACAAGGGAAGTTTTTTTGTTTAGTGAGAAAATAGGCATTTTGGCTATAAGAGTAGAGTGCAACCAAGGAGAAGATTCCACAAAAGTACCCATCAGACACAGCCACCCATTTAGTAAAATACAACCCAGCAGTTTTAAGTCACCCACAAGAGATTAAGGAAAGAAAGAAAACAGATTAAGAGAAGAAAGCAGAGTAAAGAAAGACGTTAGAATAAGAAAATCATATAGATACCACTGAGAGATCACATAATGACAGCAGGTCTCAGGAGAACCACAAGATGGGGTCCCCATGCTCCTGTATTTACATGGTCTGGCCAGTGTGGCCACCTCTCCCAGGCTGGACATCTGGCTCACTGACCACTTAGTGCCATACAAACCAGAGTGAGTGGTGCTGCAGGCAACCAGAGGTTCCAGGGGGCATGGTGTGGGTGGGCTACCAGGTGGACCTTTTGTGATTGACAGACTCTTGCCACATGGCTCCCAATGCAGGCCATGTGAGTTCAAGGTGGCCATTAGGCTGTAAACCATGTGGCTTCTGAAACTAGAGGCTTGGCCTGCTCCCCCCCATGCACATTCACAAGTTTTTTGATTTGATCCAATTAAACAATCCAGGGAGATACCAACCTGATCTTTCACAGGCTCCTCACCTGTGTTCCCTTCCTGTGAAAAACAGATGTGACTCTGTGCCATCTTTTGGATTCCCGTTTCCCCAAGGCTCCTTAGAAGATCAGGAGGGATGAAAGCAAGACTCTGGTGTGCCCATCTGAGCCCAATTTGACCACCAGCTTGAGTGTCCACCTGCCTTCTGTCTGTTGCTATGACCCTTGATACTCTGAACTCAGCAGTTCCTAGTTAGGAGTCTAGAAATTCAGCTGGAAAGCTGGAAATCTTTCCCAAGAAATCTTTGCTGTGTATATAAAGACAACTTTTTTTCTGACCAGAGCTAATTCTTGGCACTCTCATGTCCTTTCAAACCAAGGCCACCATTTTAATACCAGGGAGTGTTTACCTGAACTCAAATCTAGTCATTTGACATCAGTGCACGGAGGTCTTCAGTGACAAGATGCCTAAAAAACTTGTCCTACCTGAAAGCTATTTGTGGGGTAAAATTCAAGGGAAATATTGACTAAGTTGCCTTAAGAGATATTGTCAGAGAGTTTTTTCTGCTCTTACTAATAGCAACAACCTGTTGCAGAAGGAGAAGTCTCAGATGAGTGAAGAGCCTCTATGTCTGGTCTACTGAACAGTTTAATCACCCACTGGTCGATAGCTTGACTTCCACAGAAATTTTTCTCCAAGTTCATCAGTAGTTCCCTCTATTCCCATTTTTACAAAGGAAGATTGAGATGTTTTGGTTGCAAATAAAAAATTATTTTTTTATTTTATTAAATAAAAAATTTATTGCTACTCAGAGGACCAAGTAATTGCCAAAAACAATTACATACAAGATTACTTATGAAAACTAGGTATACTGTCAGATGCCTGCTCAGGCAGACTGTGCATCCCACTTTATGTAGCGCTTCCAGTTTGGGCTAGGACAGCTGCAAACCGATAAAAGCTGTGTGCCTTTATCACTTAGAAACAGTCTTTTTTTGTTTACTTTTGAGGAATTTTCTGTAGATGTACCTACCAGGTCAAATATCCTGCAGGGAAGAGTAGGTCAGTAACTACTATTTCAATGACACTTTGTCCATCTCAGAATTAGAGAAAGCATAGATCTTTTGAGGAAATGAAGGCTTCCTGCCATAGTAGCTGTTTTTACTGACTTAGATTGAAGTGCTCATTCTACCTTACATTTGTGCTCCAGATTAAGGGTTTACTTTAACACTAGGGTCATCATCTACATACATAAGTACATGTGTTTAGATGAGGTATTAGGAAGAAATTATTTACTGTGTGGGTGGTGAAGCACTGGCACAGGTTGCCTAGATAAGTTGTGGGTGCCCCACTGTTCAAGGCCAAGCTGGATGGGGCTCTGAGCAACCTGGTCTAATGAAAGGTGTCCCTGTCTATGGCAGAGGAGTTGGAACTAGATAATTTTTAATGTCCCTTCCAACCCAGCCCATTCTATGATTCTATGACTGTGAGGACTGCAGTATGATGCATATGCAGTAACACAGAGACTTTGCTGTCCAGGAAGTTTACAGGTCACACATCATCAGTGTATTCTGGTAGATGGACACAGACAACCATTTCCAACAACCACAGCTATTATGCCTATGGAGCTTTGGTTATAATGCCAGCAATGCAATACTCATTGACTTCAGCTCAAAGTAGCCATTTTTTTTTCCTTTTTTGCTTTGGAGCTAGAATTACTGCATCCCAGACCACATGCTAAAAGAACTAATTTCCAAGGACCTCTTCTGCTGTGAGTAGCTTAAACATGAAGGTCCAAGGCTTTCAGCGAAGTTTTGATTTTTGTTGTGCTGGCATGAATGGAGCCACTCCAGTTTTAATGAGCATAACTGGGGCAGGGAAGTACTTGGGCCTTCTCGGAAAAAAATTCTGAGCCATAATGGAAAACAAAGGTCTGTCACTCAGCTCCCTATTATCTTCTGGATTTGAATGGCTCAGCCAGTGTTTTGAAAACTTGTTATTCTAGAAATCATGAAAAAAAGTTATAGACTTTGCAAATATAGGAGAGATTTACTCCGGTGAAAAATAGAAAACCTTATAGCAACTTCACTTGGAGTGCTCATGATAAAACACACTTACTAAGGAAATAGTATTACCTCATGGGCTAAATATAGTTTAAACCAGTAATCTTCTTGTATGTTCTACTTGAAGAAACGAGATGGACACAGGCTAACTTTCACCACCAATGTCTAATATACCTTCTGCTGTAGAGAGTTGGTCTTGAGTTTATCATCACAAAGTAGCAGAGTAGATTTGGGGACATCCCATAAGTGATATTGGCCTATAACTTCATGGCATAATGTATAGGCTGTTGAGAAAGCTGACAGGTTGAATGGAGCTTGGATTATTGGTCATTTACCCCTAGAAGAAGGTTTTAGAGCTGTGACTTATTACAAAATCCTTTGTCCTAGTTGTGTGGTTTTGCCCAACACATAGCTTATTTGTTTGGGCAGTACATTGGTTGGCAGAATATATCTTGAAGCAAAGTGGAGGACATGATCTTGGACATGCAAGTGGAAATGGGGTCATGGGAAAAGCTGGGAATTGCTGGAATGTAGTGAAAGAAATCTGTACATGTTTATGTTGAGAGCAACCACAAAATTATTCTTTGAGGAACTCAGATGCAGTAATTGCAGGGAGTAGCAATGTAGAACTGGCAGAAATAGTTCACAGTTTGGGCTTACTGTGCTTAAGAAACCTTTAGGTAGTTCAGCTCTCTTAAATCTAAACCATGTGCTGTCATACCCTTTTAATCACATAAATCAGATTTGTGAGGAAGTTTCCTTTAAATGTAATGGAATATCACTGCTTTCTGACAAACAAAAAACTTCCTGTCCTGATAGTGAGAAAATTTTCCCTTATCATATGCCACAGCCACCAAAGATTTTCATCACTTTTTAGTAAAGTAAATATTTCCATACGTGCATATGTATTTTTGATTTTTCAGCAAAAGGCTCTTCCAGCCTTCGAAGTTGACAGGTAGAAGGACCAAAACTAGAGGGGTGTTGGTTTTCAGCAGAGAAATTTTGGGTTTGCTCACTAGGCACAAATCCTTAGATGAGCAGAAATCTTTTTAATGAATGTGGGTTTGCATGCTATGAGCTTACAGCACTACAAATCTGTGTCTACACATTGTTGTAGAATGTAGGTGCTTGAGTGGTTGAGTTGTGTGATTGCCTCAAACAACCTGACTGCCCCAGGCAACCTGACAAGTGTCTAGAACATCTGGGTGCCAGATATATTCGAAAGCAACTGTTGTGTTGATCCTTCTGCACTGTGTAATGCATGGCAATTGTTTTCAAGAAGAACTATTGGAGATATTAAGGCAAATCTGTAGCATCATTATAGTGATTCTGTTCAGCCCTGTTCAGTTTAATATTCTCTTTCTCACAGATGGCAATTATTTTGCTGACTGACTGCATATGAAGGAGCCCTTGCCTCACTTCAGCAGTAAGTTTCTGGTCATTAATGAACAATCTAAACACTTGATTGGTATTTTTGTTTTGGTTGGGATGCCTGCCTGAGTTTAGTATTAATATCTTAATTTTTCCACTTTGATGTCTTCACATCCTACTTATATGACTCGTATGAAACTTCTCGAACAATCTTTGTTCAATCCATTATTCATTTGCTCTCTGCTCAGTGGATTTTCAATAGATATCATGATTGAACATTATTGAGTAATAATCAATTAATATCTAAAATAAGAATTTCAGATGCAGAGTACAATTTTAAAAACAAGCCTGAGCTTGTTGAGCATGTGAATCCTTTACCATTGCCTTTTTTGAAGGCAATGTATGGCTCTGTGAAAGACACTGGTACTTGCAATTAAAAATACATAATTTATTATATGTAATCATATAATTTTTTTTAAAAAATCTATAATTTGGCGGTAGTGTTTCTGTCTCTGATGAGCTAGATGTTCCTCTATACAGAAACTGCTTTCCTTACATTTAGATTTTCTTCACAGGTAAACTCCAGCCTCACTTTTTAAGTGATATGCACATTTTGCAGAAGTCCTAATTCTTAAATGTTTATAGGGCCAGAAAGCCTCAAAGCTTGCTGAATTTCTCTATGAGAAGATTTTAGTGTCTAGAAGAGAGAGATGCAACAGCTATATTCTTCTACCTCTGTACTTTACAAAAGTCAGGTAAGTAGAAAACATGGATATGAATTAGAAAACCCTCATGTAGTGTGGTCCTCCTTCCAAGTTTGAAGGAAACCTAGAAGGAATGCCATGCAGCACTAAGCAAAAATATAATGCACTTGTGGCTGTGTTAATTTTTCTTTGTGCTGTAGAAAACACAAAGACTGCCCTTGAAATTACATGTTCCAAAAGAAAGAAGGAGCTGACCCCACACCATGGCTCCATGGTACTTTTGCAGTAGATTCCTCTTACCCTATTCTCATTTAGATACCCTTGGTGGGAGGTTTCTGAGTGCACTGGACAGCATTTTCTGCTGGAGTGCTGGGAGATGACTGTGAGTGTGAAACTGGAGAAAGAGGGTGTCAGTTTGGTAGCAATTTGGGCATTTGAGGGAAACACTTCAGGAACAGTGCAATATTCCTTCTGAAGTGATCAGCTGAGGTCAATTACTTAGCTATTAAAACAGCATTATTAGCCTAACAAGTTAATGTTAGAGGGATTTAAGACATCTTGTTTTCTGTCTTTTATTTTATTTTATTTTTTTTAAGTTATATTACAGCCCTGTTAGGTTGGAATGCTGTTTCCAAATGAAAGCTTGTTTGACAAAGCAACTATTATTCAGCAAGAGGGAGGACTATGTAATAAACCAAATACATGGACTTTTCTTTAAACTAGACTACTCTCAAAAGCTTCCAGTTAAGAGAAAACAAATGTCTAATGAAATGGTGCAGTCTTATTGGAAATAAAATTCAATCTTTAGTTTTGCTATTTTAAAAATGCCTTTGCTTTACTTTTGATGATATTAAGCATCTAACTTAAGAAACCATTTATCTTGTATTTCCATTTAGATATAATGATATCCACAACAGACAAAAAGACCCCATATTTCCTCTGTAAAACATTTTTAAAAATTCTGGTGTGCCAGAATGAAAAATCATCAGGAAGCCAAAAGTGCCTTCCTTAATCAAGTTAACTTGCATTTTGTGGAACTGGCAAATACACCTGGGGCACTGTCTAAGCCGTAACCTTTTCTACAGATGCAGTCATGGAAAACTAACAGGGAATTAAGCAATTGGAACCCAAATCTAACACCCACAAGCCCCACGAAGTCACATAAATGAAGTAAGTATCGGAGTGACTTTTGCAGATAACATTGCCCTTGCCAAGGCAGTTGCTGTACGTCAAGTTTAAGCTGGCTAGCCTGTGCAGTGGTCTGGGAAACAGCATGAGCAGTAATAGAATAACACATGCAAAATGTAACGCTGAACTCTGGTACTAGCCCTATGAGGAAGCTCAGTGACTGCTGTCAAGAGTCGGCAATGGCTTTCCAGAAACTAGGATTGCTGGCTTGTGTCTGTGTTAGCCTTGTCCCTATCTCATGTTGTCCAGGCACTGAACTCCACCGGACCTTGCACTGAATGAAGATCAAGTACTTCAGTCATTTCCACAGTATAACACTGTTCATGCCAGTATTAGAGACAGAAAATATTTGTCTCCTTGGTTGTTTTTCCATGCATCAATCAAGAGGACAAGGGAAGAAGAGGCTATTATTCCTTATGAAGGTCAAATATTGCTCATTACTGTTTCCTAAAATATCATATGTGAAAATAGACCAAGGATTTTCTCACCCTCACAAAGTCCTGATACTCAGAATTTGCATTGTCTGTGGATATATGTTTCTGCTCTTGCTTATATCCTGAATGGACTAAGCAAGGTCACATTCAGTGAGGTGAAAGCCTACTCAGATGACTGGTTCAGAGCGTGCCATGAGAAACAGCCCTTGAAAACAAAGGGGTCCAGGAGGGATGGACATGATTGAAGAAGGAAGTCTTGAATGCACAGGAACAGGCTATTACCAGTGTGCTGTAAGGGAAGCCGGCGGAGAAGACAACCCGTCTGGCTGAACAGGGAGATTCTGAAGGAAATTAGGGGAAAAAAAGAGAGTTTACTGACTGTGGAAAAAAGGGCTGGCTACTCATGAAGAGTTTAGAAATATAGTTAGGTCATGTGGAAAGAAAATTAGGCAAAGAGACACAATTTAAAGTCAATTTGGTTACTTCTGTTAGGGATAACAAAAAATGTTTCTGTAAATACATTAATAACAAAATGAGGGACAAGGAAAACATCCATTCTTTGTTGGACTGGTGGACCATGAAATGTATTCTTGGAGAGCTCTTGCCTTTAAAGGGCAGAATGTATCTGAATGCTTTTTTGTTCCTGAAATTTGTGCCCTTTTTTATACCAGTAAATATTTTAGAGCTTATCTCTGTACTTTGCTGACTTTGACCTTTCAGTTAGTAGTTACATAATTAGTCTTTGAACTTGTATATTACTTCACAGCTTCTTGCTTTTGCACAAAGGCGCTGGTACTCTGTGGTATTTCCACCTCTTCCTACTTTTGTATGTGCATTTTTGCCTCCTCAATAAAATAATTTCAGCCAACATAAGCATACTTTATACCAGCTGATTAACCTTCAGGCTGAGGCTGAGGAAGTCCTTTGATGCAAAGTTCTGATTTCAATATATTTAAAAATATTTTGCGGGAAATAAAATCCTTTGTAAAACACAGAAGAATAGTATAAACTGTTAAGGTTTAAAGCATGCTTCTACTTGTTGGATAAAGTACAAAATCATTCATTTTTAAGGTTAATTAACTTCAGATTGGATATCATGGCTAAGAACAAAAATCTGGGTACTTTTATGCAACCTTTTTTTTTGAGAAGAATTCAGTAGAGATTGCTGTGAATCTTCATGAAAGAAGGTATATTATCAGCAGAAACTACTTCCTCATACTTTTCATGAAAACAGAACCATACTGAAACACATACTCAGAATCCTGAGCATCCAGAAGGGTACATCACTGGTATCTGCAAAACAAATCATAATATACAGAAGGCATGCAGGAAAATAATCTCTTCTGCAACTCATATTTATCTCTTAGATCAGAACATGGAGTTACAACCCTTTCTCATAAAGGTTTGAGAGGTCACGTGGCAACAGGCAAGGAGTAAGAGAATTGTTTGAACAGTGCAGTATTCACAGGGCCCATGCCAGGAAAGCTTTTAAAAATTGTTATTCAGAAAAATTTTAACCATGTGTACACATGTAGTTGAAAGGAGCCACATGAAAAGGGGAAGCTAGTCAGGTTTTTTTAAGTGTTATCAGATCTTGCCGTGTCATAGTCTCTGAAATACAAGGGTTGTTGTTGTCTAGCCGCTTTGCAGCTCTCCTTTCTGCATGCCCTGACAGAGCAACACCCTTTAGAGATCACACGAAAGAGTTGTTTTGGGTTTCTAAGAGAAGAGAAGAGAAGAGAAGAGAAGAGAAGACATTTTGTTGAATTTCAGACTTAAACACAGGTGTGTGGTTGCTTTGGGGGTTGATTTTGTTTTAGTGGAAGAGGGACAACCTGGGTGACTACTATGTCATATAGAGTATCTCAAATATTGACAACATACTAAAGATATGGATAACATGAGAATAAGAGCTGGGACATTTTCCCCAAGAAACTTCTCTTTGTAAGTATCTTCTTAGGCCCAGCAGCAATAGTGTGAGCTGTGCTCTCTGGCTGGATGAAAAGGAACAGAAACAGTGTTTGCTCTTCACAAGGAGGAACTTAATGCAGTTAATTGAACTCCCTGAATGCAGTTTCTTCACAGTGAATTCTGACTGGACCAGTGGACCTACTGAACACGGTGTGGTTGTAGGTCTGCTCCATGGCAACACCAAAATCATAATGAGAGAAGAAGGAAATCATATGAGATTGGGAGGTGCTGTTGACTCTCTTGAGGGAAAACAAGAAGCCCGTCTAGATAGATTGGAGAAATGAACAATGACTAATGGGACAAAATTTAACAAGTTCAAATGCAGGATTCTGTGACTAGGACAGAGTAAACAAGCCAAGCACAAGCAGAAATCAGGAGAGGAGTGGCTGCAGGGCAGTCCTGAAGAAAGGGATTTGGGGGTGCTGGTCAGCAGAAGGCTCAGTATGAGTCAGCAGGTTGCCTGGGCAGACAAGAGGGCAAATTCATCCTGTGGTACATCAAGCACAGCATCACCAGCTGGTCAACAGAGATGATTGTCCTTCTGTATTCAGTGGTGATATGGTCTCATCTCAAGTATGTGTGCAGTTCTGGGCCCTGCAATATAAGAAATCTGTGAAGGTCCTTGAATGCATCCCCCCTCGAGGAGGGCAAAAAAGCTGGTGAAATGGTTGAAAGGAATGTCCTGTGAGTAGAGTCTGAGGACTCTGGCCTTGTCTAGTTTGAAGAAAAGGAGACTGAGGAGTGACCTCATTGCTGCCTACAGCTTCCTGAGGAGGGGAAGTGGAGAGGGAGGTGTTGAGCTCTTCACCTTGGGACAGGATGTGTGGGAACGGTTCAGTGCTGTGCCAGGGGAGGTTCAGACTGAGCATTAGGAAACATTTCTTTAGTAAGAGTGCTCAAACGCTGGGACAGGCTTCCTGGAGAGGTGGTCAATGCGAAAGCCTGTCACTGTTTAAGAGGCATCAGTGCAATGGCCCGTGCTGTAACTTGGTCAGCCCAAAATTAGGCAGTTGGTCTACATGGTCTTTGTGGGCCCCTTCCAACTATTCTAATAGTTCTTTTTTTTTTTTTCTGATCTGGTTTCTAAGTCATTAAGAGTATGTGGTATTTATGCCTCCCTCATTAAAGCATAGCCTCAATTTTATCGACTCTTCCTTCTGCTGAAAAAAAATGTCTAAATTGCTATTATTTATTTAGTTTTTGACAGGAATAAGTGATTTTCAGGAAAATTTGGTATCACATTCTTCTCAAAATTACTCATACCGAAGAGACTAGGAATTACAGATATTAAAAAAAGTGTATATGCACAATTAGTAACATAAAGAGATAAACCTTTTTGTTCTGTTTCTTTTCAATCAGGCTACGTATCTGGTGATAGGAACAGACCAATAGAGCCAGAATTACTGGCTTTGAATAATAGATTCCACAATTGCTTATTACTTACCTCTGATTGTTTGGGCAAATTCATCATGCTTTTTCTCTTGTTAAGTAACGTATCTCCATTTGTATGAAAAGTTGTAAAACCAGTGGCATGTAGTGGACTGCTGTACAAGCAAAAATAGTACTTTGCATTTTCTAACCTATGCCAATGAAAATTCCTTGACATTGGTTGGTAAAACCATACTTAAGATATATGTAGCTTGCCTTTGTGCAACAGAGAACAGCTTCTGATTTATGGTTTTGGGGAAGCCTTTTTTTTGAGTTGTTATTGCTCCATTATAAATATATTTACTTAAACAAACCAAAACATTTCCAGCCAAATTGGAAAATTCTATATTTCATTCCTATTATAGCCCACAGTTTCAAACCTAGGGCCTCAAAAGGCTTTACAGGTATGGAACAATTTTTGATGTGCTGATGCAACTGGCATTTTGATTTATATGGCTCTTTCCATATTTGTATATCTTTGAAAATAGTCACTTAATTAAGTCTTAAAATATGGAAAAAAAATCTAATTTTAAGAAAAAAGACACTTATCTTTCAATGGATTTGACTAAGGAGCTGATTTGGATCAGTCAGTACTTGTAGATTTAATCTCACAAGTATAGTGTGGTTTAAATATAATTAATAAGAATTTTCAAAGAACCTTTCACTACAGTTAACATCAGAATGAGATATTGTTTTTTTGGTAGCTTGGCCTTTTAAACAAAAGAAATTTTTCAGTATTTCCCTGTTGATTATTTCACTATCTATTGCTGTGTTCCATATTTTCCTCTGTAAATAAGTTATTTTTTATTTTTTTATCAGAATTCAGGAATAAGTCATGTTTGAGAGAAATAAGGAAAATCAAAGGTATCCATGGAATGGCGGCTATGACTGTATGTTATTTGTAGTGTATCTATATCTATATCTATATCTGTGGATATATATATATAACTCCATGTTTCCATGCCCTGTAGGATCTCAAGCTATGTGGAAGCTCATTTACCACCACAGCTGTTTTTTTATTACTGTTTCCTGTTTACTATGCTATGTATAGAACATCTGATACATGAATATTTTCTGTTCTATTACCAATTCATAGTAATTTAGCATTCCTTTGTGAGCACACATGGGCTACAGTTCTGCAAGGTATTTGAATGTGTGTCTCAGTTTAAGAATCAAATAACTTCAGTGTTGAACTACATTAATTAATCAAGACAAACATAAAATATAAGGAGAGTCAGAAATATGAAAATATCCTTAAAGAAAAGAAAGATTAGGTTTTCATTGGAAGCTACTGTACCTCACAAAAATTTCTGCAGATTGCTGGCAGACATTCAAAGTATTTAAGAGCCAGTAAATTTTCAGTAATGGAATTCTACTTTGGAACACTTTACCTTAAATTAGCCATATCCCTATCAATAACAGTAAGCAATCTACAGACATGATTCCAAAGTCTGGCACATTTGAGAGCTACGTGCAATGCCGCCTTCTCACTTACTATTGCTCTCCTGTGGTTGTTCAAATTTTGCATTGACTAAAACAAGTGAGGCAGAACATATGTATTTAGTTAGTAGCAAATGCCCTGCATGCAAAGTTCAAGCTGTAGTTTTAATGCATACAAAATGCACATAAAGAGGTTCAAAAGCTCACTGTCTAAGTCGTCCTTTGTGACCTTATTTGTTGATTAATAATAAAAAAACCCAAACATACTTTTATGGATATACATATTTTGGTAGATGTCTAAAATAGAATGTATTTCTCAGTAGTAATGCATGCATAAACCCCACACATTCTTATTTATATTATAATATATATATGAGGGTGTATGTATATATTTTTTTTATTTTTGATTGAATATTTGGAATCGGTATATAGAATTCTCATATGCAAGCAACCTCCAGTGCTGAGTTATAGTATTCAAATATATGGGATTATATAGAACTATATTACATCATCCCTTATATTAAACGCTGACATGTTTGACATAACTGAGTTGTATAGAATTGCCATGGTTGTGAAAAACAGTGTCTAAAATAGATAAAACAAATATAGAGAGGGTAGATGAGTCATGTTTCAGGGAACAGTACTTTTGATTTCCAAGATCAGATCATCCCTTTTGCCAGCTCATATGAACTGTTAGCATGCTTTATTTTGCTGCTTTGTGCTTTAACACTTAACAAAATACAATTTCCAATGAGATATTCAAAATACTCTTAAGATATCAATTCTTACTGGTACTTTTCACTGTGTCAGGAAAAACAGTAAAAAACTTTTGCCATCTCAGCTGTCTGGAGAGCCTCTAAGAGTGTTTATGTGAAAATTTTTGCTTGATCAATGGGCCAAAGACAGCAGTATGAGGTTCAACAAAGCCAAGTGTCCTGCACTTGGGTCACAACAACTCCCTGTGATGCTACAGGTTTGGGGCAGAGTGGCTGGAAAGCTGCCCAGCAGAAAAGGACATGGGAGTGCTAGTTGACAGAGACTGAACATGAGCCAGCATGTGCCCGGGTGGGCAAGAAGGCCAGTGGCATCCTGGCCTGTATCAGAAATAGTGTGGCCAGCAAGGCCAGGAAATGATTGTTCGACTGTACTAGGCACTGGTGAGGCACCTCAAGTACTGCATACAGTTCTGGACCCCTCATTATGAGAAAGACATTGAGGTGCTGGAGTGTGTCCAGAGAATTGCAACAGAACTGGGGGAGGGTCTGGAGTACAAGTCATATGAGGAGTGACTGAGGCAGCTGAGGGTGTTTAGCCTGGAGAAAAGGGGGTGCAGGGGAAACCTTATCACCCTCTACATCTACCTGAAAGGAGGTTGTAGCCAGGAGGGAGTTCGTGTCTTCTCCCAGGCAACCAGCAACAGCATAAAAAGAAATGACCTCAAGCTGTGCCTGAGAGGTTTAGGGTCGACATCAGGAAGAATTTCATGCCTGAAAGGGTTGTCAAGCATTGAAATGGACTGCCCAGGGAAGTGGTACAGTTGTCATCCCTGGAAGTGTTCAAGAAACAGCTGAATGTGGTACTTAGTGCTACAGTCAGGTTGACAAGGTGATGATTGGTCAAAAAGTGGACTTCATGACCTTTGAGGTGTTTTCCAACCTGAACGATTCCGTGAGTCTATGAAAACCAGAGAGTATTCTCTCAATACATTGCATCTTGTATGGGTTTTTTAAGTCTTACTAAGCCAGTTACAGAATTACATATTCCGAGTTGGAAGGGATCCACAAGGATCATCAAGTTCAACTCTTTAAGTAAATGGTCCATAAAGATATAGAACCCACAGCCTTGGTGTTATTAGCACCAGGCTCTAACCAACTGAGCTAATCTCATCATCTGCCAAATGTTTTTCATTTCAAATTTTGCAGTCTTCTCCATCAGGTTTACTGAGTTCAACAGTCCTACGAGGGGCTTCAGCCTAAACTAGCACTTCACTGTGCTTCATGTCTCTGCTAAACAAGAGACAGAGTTCATCTCTTTACACTGCAGACCATGGGACTAAAACTACAAATGAGTTAGGAAAAAAAGTTTATATATTTCACATTGTTCCACCTCCTAGAATGCACATGGACTAAGTATTTGTCTTCATCCTCCTTTTGGTGCCCTGGAAACAGATTCTTTTGCCTTCCCAGCAAAGAAAAGGCTCACTGTATATCAATGTGCAAAAAATCCTTTCCTTGTTTTCACTTTAAAATAAATACTATACAACATACAGCAGGAGACACTACATAATCTGGTATTTGACATTTAAGAATGCATGGATGATTGATGACATACTCTACTAGGAGAATGTGGTGCCATAGTGGTACTGCCAATTCTGTCAATTAAGTACAATAACTTCCCTTAAGTTCTGAGAAGTATTATCACTAATGGAGAAAACTCAGTCATTGAATAGGTCTATATTTCTATTGTGAATTCTCAGAGAGAAATGTTAAAAAAATCTTCCTGTGACTTCTCTTACTGTCTTGGTAAGAGCAGTTGCAAATTGTTGGCATTTTTTGACTCCAATATTTTATATTCTTAGAAAACATGAGATTGCTGGTAATAAACATAAAGTAGTACCCTGCAATATTCTCTTTCACTTTTATGAGGAAAATGAGAGTTACACAGGGGAAAAAGATAAAGAGTCAGGCTTTCCCAGCCTCTGGCAGTGGTATTTGTCCTTTGCATATTTGCATAATTTGGCGGTGATATCTAGCAAGAGTTGCAATACTGCACTAAATCAACTCATAACATTTTTTAATGTTAGCAAATATACATGAAAACTATGAATTCTACCTCTTGAAGTGAAGATAAGGTTTACCAAATGAGTGGGTTTCTCATTTTTATAATAAAATTTTGATTTTCTAATCCATTCTGTGACAGCATATAGTCCATGCAATGGTCTCTCTTCATGTAAGTATTTCACTTTGTAGAGTCACTATTTATTTGTCCTCGTGCCTTCATCAACCCTAACCTGTTTATCTTCTGTCTGGCAAATATTTCTTCCTAAAGGAGTAGTGTCAAGTTCTTTTTGGTAAATCTCTTGGCTTCTCTTTTGCTTTCTTCCTACATAGAAGTCTTTAGAATCCTATATATCAGTAGAATTTTTAACAGTAATAATAATTTAAAAACCACCATTAATTTAATTTCTTGACAGAAGGAGAAAGACGAGAGAGAGCAAATAAGAGTGAAGAAGAGGGAAATGATAGTGATGTGAAGAGAGATAGAAAAAGAAAAAAACCTCTATCACACTCAAAAATTAAATAAGACTTGAGAATACATGAACAATGAAATTAAACTATAAATTTCCAATACACATGCAACTATTCCAGCAATAACCTAAATTCAGAAAAAAAAGTTTGTTCTTTTTCATGCATTCTTTCAGTCATAAATGTCTGAGCTTAATTTTATGCACATTAGTAGTCCTATAAAAGCTAATAGGACTTCATAATGCTTTAAGCCAAGAATATATGAATTGTTTTCAAGGTTATGGGAAATGGTATTTTTTCAGAGAGGCATCAGTTCAATCAGTCAGATAAAAAAGTATTTCACCTCAGTCTTGGAAAATTTTCCTTTATTATAAATATTCTTTTACACTTAAAAGAACTTGAGAGGCACTTTGGTAAAATGAGTACCTCAGCAGGAGGCAACTTTCTGAGAAAAGCATAGTACATTTTAGGTTGGCTTAGGAGGACAAGAAGTCATAAGACTTCCATTAATGAAACACTAACCATGCACTTAATTTTAAGCAAATAAACATCACATAAGCAAATAAACATTACATATGCAAATAAACATGCAGGTAGTTACAAACTACCTACAAGTTACAAACTACCTACACCAATAAATTCTCTTTTTGTGACTCTGTTAAAAGATATAATTAGTTCTTTACCTGGTTCCTTCAATTTTTTTCTGGACTTACTGACTTTCATTAAAAAATAAAAGAAAAAAAATGATGAAATTCAAACTGTCATAGCAGTCTACAGCTTCCTCATTACAAGAAGCGGAGGAGTAGGCACTGATCTTCTCTCTGGTGACCCAAATGAGTAGCATGAAACTGTGCCAGGGGAGGTTTAGGTTTGATATTGGGAAAACTTTCTTCATCCAGAGAGTGATTGAACATTGGAGTAGGGTCCTCAGAGAAGTCATCACAGCACCAAATCTGACAGTGCTCAAGAGGAATTTGGACAACACTCTTTGGCACATAGTGGGATTCTTGGGGCTCTCCTGTGCAGGGCCAGGAGCTGTCCTTCAATGATCCTGGAGGGTCCCTTCCAGCTCAGGTTATTCTGTGCTTTTATGTTTCTATGATCCTATGTCTACCCATGTAAAACGCTACTGCACCTGATAATTACTACCTCACTTTCACAGTTATCACTGGTAAAGACAGGAGTGATGCTTTTGATGTAGGTTATTTTCCCCTCATGGAACACGTGAACAAATCCAGCTCCTGTTTCATTGTACTGTATACTCTGAAAGGCAAATATGTGACAAAGCAAGATGTTGCGCTCAGCTCCCAAAATCAGACCATCAATAAATTTTAGTCTCAGTTCAACCTTCTCTGAAGCATGTTTCTTTCCTGTTGCAAAACTTTTCCTTCAAGTCACAGATTTTATTGGACCATCTTTTTTAAATGCCTACCAAACACTTGATTAAGAAAACCAGTGCGTTTGGTCCTGTGAAATAAAAGCTCCAATCAAAACTCTCTCTATTTATATGTTATATGGCCATCTGTGATAACGTCTTTTTCTGACTCTGTAAACAGATCTAGCTGGAAACATTACTCCAAATTTCTCCACATTTTTGGTCCCAGTGATTTAAGGGGCAACATTTTAAATGGAAACCTATGTTGTGTTCAGTTATTTAAATTTTTATGAAGATTTTTAGAGTCATTTTTTGGTGCTCTGAATGTGGTCAGGTTTTTTAAGAAGTAAGGATAAATTGCAATGGACCTAGGGCTATTCTACATTATGCTGGGGAAGATTAACTAGGGTTTTAAAAGAAGTTTAAAGCCACCTCTGCATGCATCATGGTTTCTGTTAAGGTGAAACTAGCACTAGATTAAAAAAAAAATTGTGACTCGCAAATGGCTCACACAACTTGACGCTGCTCATTATTTTACTTTAGTGACATGTTAATATGAGCATGTATGAATAGCAAGCAGACATCTCCTTATTATTGAAGTTGGGGGTTATTTTTAACTACATCTGAAAAATAAATTGCTGTTCCATATTAACAGATTAATACTCCTCGCCTACAACAGGAGTGTGTGGTTGCCCATTCCCAGAAGTCATGGGGCTTCTGGAGTGCCATATGGATAAAGTTTATGTTGTTTATGTTTCTGTCTTTCTTGCATAAATCAGGGACCCAGCCCATCCCTTCCTATCAAAAGGTCACTGCCAAAAAGAAAAGCAAGGAAACTCCTCCCAACCTGCTGAAAAGCATCCAGAAACATATGAAGGTTGAAGTGAAAGTGATGAAATTAGCAGCCTATTAACTGTGAATATTTGTCTCAATATTGCATTTTCAGGTTTTAATTAAATGCTTTCACTTTCTTCTCCCTCACACTCATTGTCTCGCAGTTTAATTTGTTGGCATCTCCCACAAGGGAAGCAATATGTATGTGTTACATTCTAGGGGCAGAGGTGACTTCTGTGGCAGTTCAGTCTTGCTTCCTGCAACAAACCAGAAAACTTCCTCTTGTAGCTGTGTGTGTGTGTACTAACCATGATAAATTAGTACAGATACCAAAATAAGGACCCTGGTGTTTTCACCTTTGTGTTTATGCCTGTCTTCTACTGCTCCTTGCTGGGCTACCAGTCCACACAGTGAGAGCTAGAGCTGCTTTTTTGCTACGTGTTTGCATGTGGGAAATCCCCTAGTTTAGTGTCTTTGCTTGCTGCAAACCATGGAGTGAAACAATAGGATCATATTTAAAACTGGGGACTCAGTAAAACAGTCCAAGACTTGTATTCATGTCAGTAACTCATCCTGAACTACATCCCCAAAATATTCCAAACTGCTTTATGAATTTATACCTAGGATGAATCACTTTACCACAGCTGCTGTTTCATCAAAATGACATAAATATTGGTTTTCAGGGGCAGGAGGAATAGAAAGATAATTTATTCTTATTTTTCTTCCTTTGAGAAAAATACCAAATGGAGAATTTCTTCCTGCTCCCCTTCAGAAAAATTGAATGACAGTTGAAATCTGCTATAGGCTACAGACATGTATTTATGACTTGAATTCATCACTTGAAATATGACTTTGACAGTAATGGTAAATTCTATGCTTTGAATAGATGGTTCTTCATAATGCTGGAGGACGATGAGCTTGGTGAACACTTGATTTTAAATGTTTTGAAAGAATTTGACGTTTCCTTCCTATGCTACTACATCTCAATAAATATTTTCAAGTCAGCCACAGAGAGATATGCAGAGTGAACTTAAAGGATAAGAAAGATCTGAGGTCACACAAAATATGTACTTTAATAACTAAGAAAAAGCAAAGGATTTCTTCCTAAAATGTGGAGTGCTTAGTAAGTTTGGATCATGTCAGTCATAAATCTTTGGAATAAGCTTGCAAATGGTTATAGTGATGGTTTAGTGTACATGTCCTAATGAGAAATGAAGTTCCATGTTTTTTAACATCCACTAAAGAAATACTTTTATCAGTTTTCAAGTTCCATGTTAATCCAATAGTTTTAAATCAGAAGGAATTAAAAGAAATTTAATTTTGTCACACTAATGATAAATATATGTTTTTAGGATAGGCCTTTGATTTTCAGGTTTGCTAACATAGCTTTGCTTAGAAGTAGCTCTGTAAACATGGAAAAAAAAGCAAAAAAAAAAAAAAAACCCACTAAAAACCAAATGCAAAACTTTTTCCCTGGAGGTGAGTACTTCATGAATGCTGTCTTTTATAAATTCAGTTTCCATCCTTTCACTACAAGAAGCAATTATGCTAACTGGGCTAAAAGTAATTGGGCTGCTGCTTCTCTCTGAATTTGCTGGTGGTGAATGAAAGGATATTAAAAGATACATAGAATAACTCTGTAGGAATGTACTTAATGAAATGTTAGTTAAACACTTGACTACTATGCACTGTGTACATTTTAACAGGACTTTTCACTGTCCCACATATTTGCTAGAATCAAAGACAAAAACAAAAGCAAAATCTAAACTGAAAACATATCTATTTACCATGTAACATCATTTTGGTTATGGTGATAAACCTCTGGAACAAATTGTTCATCAAAATTGACTTGTCCATTGATTGAAGTCTTTGAACCAAGGCCATGTGGCATTTTGGAAAAAATGCTGCAAGGCAAAAAAGAGGTATCCATCTTAAAACAGGTAGGGCTTGATGACTGTTTCTGAATTATCTTAAACAAGAGCTGAACTGAGCTCACAGCCTTGCTGCATTTAAAAATCTAAACCCTAGGACTAATCTTACTCCCATCTAGACATCAACACTGTCTAGTTCATGCAGGAGAGAGTTGTCTACTATCCCTTTACAATTGTTAGGTAATGAATAGGCATCTCTAGGTTGTGATTCCTCTCACCCTAACATAGACATTTGAAATGATGCTTGGTTTTTTCCCATGGAGTATAAAAGGAGTCTGAACAGGTGGTTCAGACATAGATGTTACATTATATACATCTAAAGTGAGGCAAAGTGAAATGACATCATAAAGCCAGATGTTTTGTCTGCATAGCATATACTATACAGATGCACTATAGTATATATACTGTCTATCTCTATATATATCTATATGCAGCATATATATACATATATATAAACCCACATATATATACATAGAACAACAGAATCAGAATGGTTTAGGTTGGAGATGATCTCTAAGATCATTGAGTCTAACTGTTAGCTCAGCACTGCCAAGCCCATAGATACACGTACACACTACCCATATATATAGGGTGTGTGGTAGATACACGGGCATTATATATGCTAATATATAGTGTCTGCATTTATAATATACATAATATATGTTATACACACAGTGTATACACACACATATATATGTATACATATATATATATTTATATTTTTTAGATACGCAGGTACTATGTATACTAAATCCAGTGCTGGGGCCATACAGACAGCACTTTTGCTGGGCCTGGTGCCTGTTTGGGAATGATGGGAGGCTTTGGGATCATAGGGGATGTATTGCCAGTGTGGTGGCACAAAGCTGTGAAAGGTGCAGACCAGAAGGTGCTTGCTATTTTTGGGTATGGTTTTTAGTATCAGTATCAGTGGAGATTGCTAGGAATTCCACCTGGAAACAGCCTTTGGAAGTATTTGGACACTCAGCATTTGTCATGGGTGGGAGTGGAAGGCTTACACAGGATTTATTAAAAAGCCTTGCCTTTGAGCTATGAGATGAAGAAAGGACTCCCTTGTTTTCTAAACACCTTCTCAGAGAGGAGTCTAGGTGCAGCTGAATCCAATCTTAGCCTTGGGTTATGTCAATGTTTTAAGTTTAAGGAATTACAGAGGTGTGATTGAACTACTTTTGTCACGCAGGTTTTTAATGATTGGCAAAATGATCATATTTATATGAAATGAATAATTTATTATTGCAAATGATAAGACAAAAGATCTTAATCAGAATTATTTGCTACACAATATAAAAGCTAAAACTACTACTAGTATAGTATAAGATAGTGTAGTGCACTCTACTGAAGCAATTATTGAAACAATTATATTAAAGTTAGCAAAAAGAAATAATTATTAAGTAGAGATTTGATGTAACACCCATACCAATGATCCTGGGGAGATCTCTTTCACTCAGCCTCAAGGAATATCCTTGGAGGGTGTCCCCACTCAAGGGAGGAAACTCCACATATACACCCCAAGCAAGGTTTAGTTAGAAGAATCTGACTGTATGAAAGGGGACCGAACTTTTATAGTATAAAGAGATTGACTTGTAGTCACAGAATTACAGGCCAGAAGACTAGCTTATCTGTCAAATTCTGTGCTATGTATATTTGAAGTCTGGTGAAGCAGATTGGTTTTAGAATAATTCAACACCAAAGCAGCACCCTGGTGCCAGCAATTGAACTTGCATAATGGCTTGCATTGTATGCATTCTCTGATTGGATTTTAGGTCTCATTGGGGTAGGCCATGCTGCCACATCATTCATGTACTGGGCAGCATGGCAAGCTAGAAAGCAAAACTGCTGCCAACGCTTGGGCATTTAGACACTCTGGTGGTGATCTTACCATGTCTGTTCTGGCCCAGGCTTGACTTAGAAAGAGTGAAGAAGGGCAAAGGTGGGCATTAGCAGGGAATATTTTCATCTTCCCTCCTAAAATGTTGCTCAGAACAGGAATCTGGGGTGTTGGGTGGTTTGTTCTGCCTGCATTATGCCACTCTGAAACTGCTCCATGTCTCCAGGACCCCACTGGAGTAAGCACAAAGTCCATAATGACTCATCTTGCCAATATAATTCCTCCCACCTCTGTGTTTATTTCTCCTTCAGCTTTCAGGAAAAGCCGGCAGCTTTCTGACAGACAGGTCACTTTGGAATTCCAGTGATAACCTGCAGTCACCAAAGCTCACGAAAAACTAACCTGTGCTAGTGCCAAAGTGAGACCCTTGGGTGAAAGGAAGGTTTCATCATGTTTTGTGGATGCTAGATGGCAGTATTGCATTTCCTAAGCAGCTTAGTTCGTGGAAAACAGGGAGAATAACAGCACTCTGCAACTCTGATGAGCAGAGTGCTGTCAGTAATGAAATTAAGATAACCTATACAGTCATATAATTAAAATATTATGTTTACAAAGGGGTTGCCTGGAACAGAAGACACATTATACTTTTTTCTTGGCCATGTATATCTTTATTGCTCACAGGAATTAACAGCTGAGAACAACACTGCTCATATTATATAAATATATATATAAAATTAGTCTTCGTTATATAAGTCACTTTCTTGTGATTTATAGCTGTCACAAGGAGCAGTGCTTTTGTGAAAGGAGGGAGTGGACCTTACCCCACTGACACAGGGACTTAAAACTTGTGCAATTTTATTGCAACTGAATGAGGCAGACTCAGTTGGCTCAGTTCATGTATTAGTGGATAAGCATCCACATCACTGAGTTCTTGATCCAAAAAAGCATTTGAGCAAGTATTTAACTCTGAGTAGTTCAGGGTTTTAATAAGATTGTTCATATGGTTAAAGTTGGGCAGACACTCAAGGGCCTTTCCAAATCAGGGGCTAAAGCAATCATTGCAACTTGACTATGTTTGTAGAGAGGTCAAAGGCTGAGTAACTTTGTTGGAGAAGTTGCCCTATTCTCCTAGGTGTCTATGGTGACTTCAGGTTAGGACTGATTCTGCATGATAACTTGGCAATGAAACTAGACTCTCAGTTGTGTCCCCTGAACTAAGCTTTTAAAGCTATGAACACAGTGAGCAAGTCGATCCTGAAAAAAACCCCCTGAGTTCTCCAGTGGGTCTGGTTTGCCTAATTGCCAGGTGGTGGGACTAAGACAGAGAGGTGTGGCAGTCATGGGACCCACCACCACTGGTTTCCAAACTTTGAAGTAAGCAGTGGTGGAAAAGGAGAACTTAAGCAAAAGAAAAAGATTTTGGCACAGTTGGGAATAAAGCAAAAAGCCGGTTGTTTGCTTGAGGGTAGGCAACTCAGTCTGAGGGGATTCTCTAGCTGGAGACTGGTGCTAAGTCATAGATCTGGATCCTGATCACAGCCCCAGGCACTGGGAAGCTGCACATCTGTCTAAACTAACAAAAGGGGAGAGTTCAAAAGTTGCTGAGAGATGACAAGAGGATGGGAAATCAATGGAAGATCAAAGATGAACAAAGGCTGAATTTTCGCTGGAGCGCTTGCTTTGAAAGAGAAGGTAGTGAGGAAGTTTCTGTATGTATCTACTAGATTTTATTGCAGTATTCTGGAGGGGATGCCCTCTGACAAAAGATTGAATGGTGAATGATCCCTGTTGTGCAGAGAACAAAAGTTCTTCTTGCTGTAGTACAAGGACATGTGCCTGGGATAGTGATGTTAGAAGGATGTGGAAACAGAGACAGCAATCAGTCTTATGACTCTGATTTCCACAGGAAGTGTGATTCCTCTGAATATTCAATTAAAAAACATGAGGAGGCATAACTTCTTTATGTTAAAATATGGGATGAACTGATGCTATATAATCTTGTGAGTTTTTATTTTGAGTGTGTAGCTGTTGTTTTTTCAATGCTTTATTGTCTCTGGTTGCAGCACACATAGGTAAATGTAGGCTTCCATTGTAAGCAACAGTCTAACCATACATAAAATAGGAAAACCTACATGATTGCAATTTATTTTTGTAAGAACAAGACTGTAAAATTTGGTCTAAATGTGAATTGTATTCTAGAGTTCAGTCATCTATTATGTGACTAGTACAGAGACAGTAACTTGACGTTATTGAAGTCAGACTCAAATCCTGTGATTGGAACTATGCTTTTGTAACTGGATCTGGTGTAAATTAATATGGAGTTAAACCTGTAGCCTGGCTGGAAAATTGATGTTCTGATTGTAACCAGGTTTAGTGTCAAATAAGGCTTGATCATCTTAATTTATAGTCATTGCAATAGGTTAATAAAGTAAAACTGGATGTAATTCATGTGCAGATCTCATTTTTGGAATGGTTTAATTTCTGATAGCATCAAGTGATCACTATTCAAACTGGTCACACATGATTTGGTTTGGCTTTATTTTAATTTTCCTTTTTCCCTTACCATGGAATATTCTGACGTTTGCTGAAACTCACAAATTTCCAACTTCCCATTTGGAAATTGATTGAACGAACATAGTTTATTTTCACTAGAAACTGATTTTAAGTATGTCAGACTGCATGTTTCAGGGCAACTCTGATGCCTCTTAGGACTCACCCGTCTAATAACCCTGCCTCCTATTCCTCCATTTGCACAAAGCTGTGCTGAGGTCTCTGTAGTTTTTGAGCTTCATGTTCTTCCTTTTATAGGAATTATAGAATCATAGAATTCCAGAATGATTTGGGTTGGAAGGGACCTTAAAGATCAACTCATCCCAACCCTCTGCAATAGACAGGGACACCTTCCACCAGACCAGGTGATCCAAGCCCTGTCCAACCTGGCCTTAAATGCTTCCAGGGATGGGATAGCCACAGCTTCTCTACCTTTTCTACCTGGGCTGCCTGTCCAGGGCCTTATCACCCTCCCAGGGAAGAATTACTTTCTAATGTCTAATCTAAATCTAACCTATTTCAGTTTGAACCCTTATGTCTTGTCCTATCACTACAGTTCTTGATGAAAAGTCCCTCTCTGGCTTCCTTGTAGGCTTCCTTCAGATACTGAATGGTGCTCTGAGGTCTTCACACAACTTTCTCTTCTCTGGGCTGAACAGCTCCAACTTTCTCAGCCTGTCTTCATAGGGGAGATGCTCTAGTCCCCTTGTCAAATTCATTGCCTCATTCACTGATACGGTTTCCTCATAACAGTTTTTAGTTGCTAAAAATTATTCAGTTTAGTTCTTTGATAGTGCTACTTTTCATTTTTTGAAAAGAAAGGAACTTTCAGCAAAAAGCAAACAGTTTCTGCAAAACTTCCCAAAGCTGAAATCCTGAAACTGTTTGGTTAGAAAACAATTAACCTGATGAAATAGTCTCTTTAAAGCCCAACAAGTTATTGAACTCCATTAAAAAATAGAAATACACAGTTCATTGCTTCTTGTTGTACAACCAGTATCTTTTTAATCACTCTTCCAATGGCAAGTTTTGCAATGACATCTTCTTATTGTGAAGGTGACCAAGCACTGGCACAGTTTGTCCAAGAAAGTTGTGAAGTCTCTGTCCTTGGAGATATTAAAAAGCTGTCTGGACATGGTCATGCATGGCCTGCTCTAGGTGACCCTGTTGAGTAGGAGAGTCAGAAAAGATGACATCCAGATGTCCCTTCGAACTTCAACAGATCTGTGATTCTGTTATCCCTATGTAAGGATAGTGCAGGGAGGGAAAGTAGACAGTTTAATAGGCAAACAAAAGTGGGGCACTCAAGCAAAACAAAACAACAAATTCATTCACCAATTCCCATGAGCGGGCTCTTCATCCCCAGGAGAGCAGGGCCCCATCACGCTGACTTGGGTATTATAGAATCACAGAATATGTTGAGTAGGAAGGGATCCACAAGGATCATTGAGTCCTGCTCTTAACCCTGCACAGGACCATCCCCAGGAGTCACATCATGTGCCCAAGAATACTGTTCAAAGGCTTCTTGAACTCTCTCAGGCTTGGTGCTATGATCACTTCCCTGGGAAGCCTGTTGCAGTACCCAACATTTTTCTAATATACAACCTAAACCTCCCCTGACAGAATTTCAGGCCACTCCTTTGGGTCCAGTCACTGGTCATCACAGAGAAGAGATCAGTGCCTGTTGCTCCTCTTCCCATCACAAGGGAGTTGTAGACTGCAATGAGGCCTCCCCTCAGTCTCCTCTTCTCCAGACTGAACAGACCAAGTGAACTCAGAAGGCAAATGACATCACCCTGAACATTCCCCCCTTCCTTCCTCTTCCCCCAGGTTTATATGCTGAGCATGATGTCATATGCTATGGAATATCTCTGTGGTCAGTTTGGGTCAGATGTCCTGCTTGTGCCCCATCCCAACTTCTAGTGTGCCACTAACCTCCTGGTTGCTGACGTGATATGAGAGGCAGAAAAGACCTTGACACTGTACAAGCCCTGCTCAGCAGTAATGAAAACATCCCTGAATTATCAACACTATTTTCAGCACAAATCCAAAACACAGCCCCATATCAGTTATTGTGAAGAAAATTGACTCTACCTCAACCAAAAACAGAACAAAGAGATAATGGGAAATATTTTATAATTTCATTAGCCTTTTTGAATATTCTGATACTAAAAGCTAGCTTGCAAGTAGTGCAATAATTATTAATGAAATGAAGTACACGACTGTTGGGTGTTTGCTAACAGTAATGGAAGAAAATTTTCCCAGATGGACAATTTGAACATGAACTGTCTTGGGGCCTTGGTAGGAGAATTGCTATCAGTGGACTTTCCAACAAGAAAGTTTCTGCAATATTTTAAAGGCTTACCAAAACCCAATGACTCTCTTGTTTCCCTATAAACACTATTTTCCACCTGGGATTTTATTTTTGGTGATGCTGGGGGTGGGGAGGAGGCAGCAAAGAAAAGTTGTCTAAATTTTTCTTTCCCTTTCACTGTGGTTCTTTTTCCTTTCTTTTCCTAGTGAATAGCATGATTCATTTCCCACCATGTGACTTGTTCTCTTGGGCTGTGTTGAAGCTTTAG
This sequence comes from Anabacerthia variegaticeps, assembly GCA_035583185.1. Lineage (NCBI taxonomy): Eukaryota > Metazoa > Chordata > Aves > Passeriformes > Furnariidae > Anabacerthia > Anabacerthia variegaticeps. The sequence goes on along the minus strand of JAWWEW010000001.1, from coordinate 2,244,568 downwards.
AAGCCTGGCCACTCTGTCCTACAGCTTCCTTCCAGCTTTCACGCCCAGGTTTCCTACTCATAGGTGATGGACATGGTGAGCAAATATTTCTCACTGTGAGCGGGAACAGGAACGAGGTCAGAGCATGAGCATGTGTTGGGAATTTGTGAAACATCCTGAGGCCACAGCTGGATCCTTGCACGTTCCTTCTGTTCTTTCTGCCATAGTTCAAAGCTCTCATTTCTGGAGTGACCATGTAGACAATTCCTCTATTCCCATGCTAACACTTTAAGTCAGAAAAGTTCATTTTGTATGTTCTTGATCATCACAGGAAGTAAGGTGGCTCCCAAAGCCTTTCCTCTCTGATACCATGATATCAACAGATACAGATGCAGAATTAAGCTAAGGTGTTATCATTGCCAATTTGTCAACTGTCAACATTATTTTGTTATTTGTTTACTTTAGGGGGTATGCCTTTTATATATTTTTGAAGCAGAGGGTCTTGACTGTTGTATAAAACAATCTTAGCGATCTTTCAGTTATGAGGAATTGGTTACCTTGAGCTAAGTTTCTGAGGAGGAAAAAAGTGGGCCCTATTTCCACCTCCCATTTTCACTTTTTAACAAAAATTTTGTTTGGTCTTCAGAAAATCAAGACTAAAGCTCCCTTGTTCTCCCACAGAAAACTGTTTTTCTTTTTTTTAGGAAAAACATTATTTTTATTCCACAAAAAAACCCACAAAACCCCAAACATGTCACAGTATCTTTTTGATCAGACACTAAAATGCAAAATTAAATTATATTGCACTATTCTTTCTTCCCTCCCCACCCTGCATGTTTTCTGGAAAATAAAACTTTATGTGTGACTTCAATGTGACTCTTGTATTGAAATGACGCTGTGATGTTGTATGGTACTGACCCCTGACTATTTTATTTGCACTGCTAGAATTCCAGTTGATTGCAATTTCCATAAAGGCAACCACACAATCATATTTCTACTGGATCTTGTGCCAATACCCTGACTTTGACACTGCATATGTTTAATAAAATATGTCTTACAGTAATTTCATCCAGCTTCAAACTTTTGTTCTTTGCTTTTTCATTTGAGAAGGGTGAGGTATTTAAATCCTGAGCTTTGTACTTTATTTTTAGCCTATTTGTTCATCTTTCTTTCCCTGACTAAAAGGATGTTCTGAATTAAAATTTCAGTTCTAGTTGATATCTGGTTCATTGCAGATGTTTTGATCTCCAACCCCCTCCCCTCCCCCCCCCCCCGCCGGCCTTGGTCTCCCCTTCCTTTATTTCATCCCCTCCCCAGGGTTGCATTTATCCTTGTTATCAGATTTTGTATATTTTCTTCACCTTTCCAGTACTTTTTCTTTTTGCCTTTTCCTCTCCCTCCTTCCTGCTGCCAGTCTCTGTCCCCCACCTTTGAGGCTCTGATATGACATAAGCCCTATACTATATATAGACATACATGAGCAGTATAAGTGCAGACCACTGTCAGGTGATCTGCAAACTCAAATGGAAGCAGGCAGCAGGGCTGGCTATTTTCCATAGAGCCATTTCCACATTCGGGATGTTCCTGGCTATATGTGACTGTAATGCCTGACCCTGACATACCAGAAGAGGGCAGCTAGAATAAGCTCACTGCTAAACCATATGGAACATGTTCTGGAAAAAATATTAAGCTGGGAAAAATTCAGCTGTGCAGCCACTTTGGCGTGTGGAGCACAAGCCCTACCTGATGCCAATTCTAGTTTGTGTACATGCTGTACAAACTGGAAAAGAACACATAACACAGTGTATGGTGTACTGGATTATCACCTCGTTCAAATCTCTAGGCAGATATTTAGCTGCATGTACTCTGTCAACTTTGTATCAAGTCATGACTGGTAACAGGATGATACCTTGCTGGAGCCAGATGTGTTGAAAACAAAATCAATTTAATATGAGTTGGAGCAAGAAGACAGGAGAAACAGTTTAGCTAATTGTGACTTTTAACTAAAATCATTTAGTGAAGATTTCAAGCTTGACAGAAGTGTGGGCAGCAGGTCAAGGGAGGGGATTCTGCCCCTCTACTTTGCTCTGGTGAGACTCTACCTGAAGTGCTACCTCCAGTTCTAGGGTCCCCAGCACAGGAGGGACATGGACCTGTTGGAGCAAGTCCAGAGGAGGGCCACAAAAATGATTGAGGAATGCAAGGATGGAGCACCTCTCCTATGGAGAAAAGCTGAGAGAATTTGGATTGTTCAGCCTGGAGAAGAGAAAGTTTAGGGTGAACTAATTGCAGCCCTCCATTACCTGGAGGAAGCTTACAAGAAAGATGGGGAAAGACTATTTATAAGGCCAAGTAGTGACAGGACAAGGGGGAATGACTGTGCACTGACAAAGAGCAGGTTTAGATTACATATTAGAAGGAATTCTTCTGTGTTAGAGTGATGAGGCATCGGAACAGGTTTCCCAGAGAAGCTGTGGGTGCCCCATCCCTGGAAGTGTTCAAGGCCAGGTTAGATGGAGCTTGGAGCTGGTCTAGTGGAAGGTGTCTCTGTCCACAGCAGTGGGATTGGAACTAGATGATCTTCAAGATCCCTCCCAAACCTAGTCATTCTATATGACTTATGTTGAGGATTGCTGCAACTTATTTATGGCTACAAGGCTGTCAGACTACTGTAGCCAGGTCAGTAAGAGAACATGAAGTCCTTCAAAATAAATCATGACTACAAATATAATGTGTTAGACTGATGTTTTAGGAGTGTGCAAACGTACAATGTGAAGAGTCTGGAGGGGAAATATGTGAAGGGTCTGGAGGGCAAATCTTAAGTGGAGCAGCTGAGGTCACTTTTTTCAGCCTGGAGAAGAGGAGACTGAGGGAACACCTCATGGTGGTCTTCGACATCCCCACAAGGAGAAGTGGAGGGGCAACTGCCCCTCCCTTCACTCTTGTGACCAGTGACAGGACTCTAGGAAATGACATCAAGGTGAGTCAGGTAAGGTTTAGGTTGGATATCAGGAAAACTTTTTTCACCCAGAGGGTGGTTGAGCACTAGAACAGGCTCCCCAGGGAAGTGGTCAGAGCACCAAGCCTGACAGAGCTCAAGAAACATTTGAACAGTACTCTTGGGCACATGATGTGACCCTTGGGGATGGTCCTGTGCAGGGCCAGGAGTTGGACTCGATGATCATTGTAAGTCCCTTTTAACTCTAAGCCAGTGCCAGTCTGTAAATTCTTCAAGTATCAAATTTCCTTCAAGTCCTGCTTACAAGAGATTTAAGAAGCAGCACAACTTTGCATGGAAGGTTTGCTTTTTCTAATGTTTTGCAAAGTGCACATCCGCTACATTATGAATTTACTCTTTTATAAAGTATTGATTGTATTTTAGCTCCAGTTTCAGTACTGTTCTTGGATTTGAAGTGTACATTGACTCATCAGAAAGCATGCTTTTCTCTGGCACACATTTTTTTCAATTTCAGAGCAGAAACAGTGGTAAACTAGGTTTTCTTGTTTGGTTGAGGGTTTTTTTGGTTGTTTCTTTGTTTCTGGGGTTTTGTTTTGTTTGTTTTTTTTTTTGCTTGTTTTTTTTGCAGATCTGTCTTCATCTTTTGTTTACAGATTTTGTTGCAGTTACATTCTAGAATGTAGATCTGTGGTGTCAAAATATTTTTGCTTTAGACTTCTTGTTACCAGCAAAAAATGGTGACATGTATTTGAGCCCAAATGAGTCTCAGTTAATGTATCCTCAATTCATCAATACTGTGTATTTTAAACAACTCATTTGGGTGTGAGCCCAGCATGCTGACTTCATGAGAAGCATTATTTATACTGAGTCATATACAGCCCTTATACACAGAAGTAAAATCATCCTGCACCACCAGGGTCATCCTCTGTTACAGGAATTCTGTCTAAAGCAGCTGCATTTCTGGAAATCTGAATGTGTGTTGCTCATGCGTGGATATGTCCTGAAGGAAAATGCAAGGTTTGCTGTACACACAGCGAACATTGCTGAAAGCTTCAGACCTGCAGGACATAAGGAGAGGTCATACAGCATGGGACATGGGTGGGCTCATCTGCATACTTGAGATACATTTGCATTGCTGTAGACTGAACCTCGGGTGTGCTGTGCGAGCTTTAGGCATGGCTCATGCACATCATTAAAACCATTTATCTAGGACTACTGAGGAAACCTAGCTGGAGCTTGTCCTCTGCACTTCTGTGAGGTGTTCGGATATCTGGGTCAAATAGATTGCATTAGGTGTTGCTAACACTGGGCTAATGCCCACTATTAACTCTAATGCTTTCATTTATGGTTCAGTTATACATGAACATTTTTTTAGGTGATTCAAAATCCATGTACTCATTGGGTCATAGAATCATAGAGCGGTCAGGGTTGGAAGGAACCTGTTGTGGTTTAAAACTGGCTGGAAATTAAGGTCCAAGCAGTCGCTTCCCTTCCTCCCACCCCCTTCTGTGAGAAAGGGAAAAAAAAGACAGAGATTATGGATTGAGATAACAGTTCACTAGAAAAACAGCAATGAGATAAGGAAAATAAACAGTAATAGCAACAATACTAATAACAACAGTTCATAAAAGAGTGTGATTACACACAAAAAATACTAACAAAAATCTGACTGAGACCATGTTACCACAGCCAGTGACATGCAGCTTCCTGATATAATAAAGGAGAAATGGTGGACGTTATTGCAGAAGGCACTTTTTTTCCCTTGAGCCTGGGATAACGAAAAACAGTGGTAGACAAATCACCCACACCCACGCTCCTCTCCCAGGTCTGAGATGACAAAAATTAGTGACAAACATCCTAGCTGGACCACTCATGCCCTGTCACTCTACTGTCCATTGCTTTGCTTCCCCAGAAAAAGGAACAAAATGGTTGTGGTTCTACTTTCCCTTCCCTTTTCTTCCACTTAAGCCATTCTCCACTCCGTGACAATGTGAGTGGTATAGAATAACACCCTAGACATGCCTACATGGATCCATGTTCTGTCCCCACCCTATCCCCCACCCTCCCCTGGCCTGGGCAACTGCGGGAGAATTGACTATATCCCAACCCAAATTAGGACAGGACCTTACAATCATCTGTTTGCAACACCCTTGCCATGGCCAGGGACCTTCCATCCAATCAGGCTGTTCCAAGCCCTGTCCAACCGGACCTTAAACACTGCCAGGGTTGGAGCATCCACAACTTCTCTGGGTAACCTGTGCCAGTTCCTTACCATTCTCACAGGGAAGAATTTTTTCCTAATATCCAACCTAAATCTACGTTCTTCCAGTTTGAAGCCACTCCCTTGGTTCGTCTCCATCTTTCTTGTAGGCTCCTTTCAGGTACTGGAAGGCCATAATTAGGTCATCTCAAAGCCTTCTCTTCTCCAGACTGAACAATCCCAATTCCCTCAGCCTTTCCTCACAGGAGAGAGGCTCCATCCTTCCAATCATCTTGGTGTGCCCCTCTGTACTCACTCCAACAGGTCCATGTCCTTCCTGTATTGGGGACTCCAGAGTTGGAGGCAGCACTGCAGGAGGGGTCTCACCAGAGCAGAGCAGAGGGACAAAATCCCCTCCCTTGAACTGCTGGCCACGCTGCTTTTGATGTAGTCCCAGATACCATTGGCTTTCTGGGCTGCATAAGTCACCTTGAAACGTACTGTGTGTTGAGAATGTGTGAGTGTTGGCTTTGGGGTTTTGCTCAGTATCCTCTCTCACTGATCCTTGATGAATGCCCAGATTCATCATATTAAGTACTAGTCAGAGTCACCCTTACACCCATGGGGGTTTCTTGTTTGAGACCATGGTGCTCCCATGAGTTCAACACTTTCTGCAATTTGGGTTGTATGTAACTAAACTGTCTTTGTTCTCTACCTGGTGGTAGGTTCTTGGAAATTTAAGGCAATCTAGCTGTGTTAACAATCCTAGAAGGGACCTGAAGGAACCTTTTGCAACAAGGGGCATGTGGCATCTCAACTGATGTCTGTAAACAACAGGAAAATTCTTGTAAATATTTGCCACAGTGAGAAGTAGACAATTGCAGTGGCCTTGAACTTGCCTTTCAAACAAGCATGTGGTCATGCAAAAATGAAATAATTTCCATCTGTTGACAGGATATATGTGACTGAAAGTATCAGAGCCTTTGCCTGTATTTATCCCCAAAAGGCATCCTCCTCCATGCCCTACCCTAATAATTAAGGCATTTTAGTGGCGATTTTTTTAAATCTCCAAATGTAATGCATTAGGGACATGAAGTTAGTTTAGCTGTGCATATATTTACCCAGTTTTCTGGTCTTCCTATGTCTCTGAGATTCTGTAAAACCGTTGAAGAGGAGAATTTGCAAACTCAAAAGTATATCTAGCTGTGTTCTCAGATAACAGTGTTTTGAGAAACTCAGTTTTGACCTGAGAATGGGCACAATAATTCTTATCCACAATATTGCACTTAGGTTTACTGTGCCCTTTGCACAGTAAATATGGTTTGGATCGCATTACTATCAGGCTTTGTGCAACCAATATTATGTGTTTGTATTACAATATTTCCATTTTCTGAGGCTCAAAAAACAAGGCAAGAAACAAGTTTATTGTCAGTTATATGTTTGGGTTTTTTCTCTGAGTTATGATTAATTTCTGGGATATTTGTGCTGTTGGCAACAAACTTGACTGCAGTTCTTCATGAGGAAATAATCAGGTAAAAATGTGTATTTTGAATAGGAAGGCAAAGATTCCTCACAAGAAAACACTGCTTTTTGTGACACTGACCCTTCTGATAGCTAAATAGCATTTGCTTGGCTGATACAAAGTGGAAGTTTCTTGATTTTGAAAATACAGAATGAAAATGGAGAGAAAAAACCTCCTCTCCTTTTTATCAGTATTCTTAGTTTAGAGAGTCATTGTTTAAAAAGTCATTGTACAATATATAGTTTCTATTTTTCATTCACTTTAGAAAAATTTATGATATGCCAAAGGACCCTCTAGAAATTTTGTCTTGACTGTAGTGCAAACCTTCTTCTCCCTGAAGCCTGTGGACAGTGGAGTTAGAGCAATTCTGTGTACTGAGCAGATTTGTGTTCAAAATTCGAAAAGGATTTTATTTACCAAGATTATACTTTGAAGTGGTCCCAATACCATGAGTTATCTTATTAAAAGTGGTGTACTTGGTTTTATAAAGCAAACACTTGAAATTTCCTGTCATTGCAGATTAACCTGCTGCTGTCTTCTTAAACTGTGTATGTGTGCTGACTCAGCTGGGTAGCAGTGCCAGGTCTTGTATGTAGAGGAGCCTGAGACACACAGGAGGCAGTTCTTTGACCTGATAATATAGCAGTGGGCAGGCTAGTGGAGAAGGAAGCTCAGATGCATGTTTTCACTGGAGCTTGACAGACAGTGAGTAAATACATTTTAAATTTGACAAGGAAATAAGGATTCTGTTCTGTATAAAATTAAAGCTCTGAAAGTTTTGCTTCCAGTTCCACATCAATGCCCAACCCACAAGAGATACCTAATGAGCTCACAGGAAAGAGAATTTTACAGAACTGAAACTTGAGTCTAAACCTTCAGCTCTTTGTGTTTCACTACCAAGTTACCATATATTGAGTTTCTCAACAGAATTCAAAAAGAATCCATTTAGGATTGGAAAAGTCTTTGTGAAAAATAGAATTGTATTGTCTACGAAATATGGAACCTTTAACCTTAAAGCTGGTGTTTTTGTTTTAAGTCTGTTTGTTTTGTTTTGTTTGGGGAATGTGGGGTTTTGTTTGTCTGTTTCTGTTTACAGTTATACCTGTTTTCCGTTCAGGGTTTTCACAAATATTAGTGAATACTCTGATGAAATCTAATCTCCAATATGATGAAGGTAGCACCCAGAAGCAGGGAAGCTGCAGTCCAACAGTGCAGCTATTTGTTTGGTAAGATTCTAGCAGCATTTCCAACAAAATATTTTGAAATAATAAGGATTATAATCCAAAGCTGGCCAAGAATCAGAGTATTTGGTTTTTTTTTTAGTTTTTTTTAGTGGTTTTATTTGTGTTGATTTTCATTTTTTTTTGTTTCATCATGTTAAAAAAGTAAGTATCCCTTCTCTGTTCTGAAGTATGCTTCAATGGAAATGTCAGGCACTGTGTCTGCTCTTTAATGATCTTGCTAGTATAAAAAACATTTTAAAGACAATAATAAACTTTGATAAAGGAAAACAGGGTGAGTTTTCCTCTGCAGAAACTCTGTATGAAGGAGAGGATATCCCTTGCATACTTTCTGTGCGGAAACTTACCTCAGTTTTTCTAGAGCAAATAGATTCATTATATTCATTAACATCACAAATCATCTTGTCTGAGACAGAGGTTATGTACCTTTAGTACTTTCAGCTGGGGATGTTAGTTTATATCTTCATACCAGAGCAGAATGACCTGCAGTGCTTCTTGTCCAGATTGATGTTCTCTGCAGTGTCCCATGGAGTAGTTTCATAGTACAGACTTTACTCAGGGTTAATACATCCTGTAACATATACTATCTTGATTGAGGATTTAGTTTAAAGATTGGAGGATGGCACTAAATGTGCTGCAGTTACTTAGCTTATGTTTGAAGGTTTTTCCAAAGAGATGATGATTTGAAAATTTATGTATCTGTGAGTTTTAGCACTTGCATTGCAGTCATTTTGGAGTGTTTAATAAAGCAAAATCAAGCTGAGATACTTAGTATGCAGAGTGAAGACCAGAAAGAAATCTTAGGAATTTTAATTTATAAGGAGCACCACTTAAGTGGAGTCTTACAAGGTCACCTGAAATGTTTATCTATGCAGCCCTTCTGTCAACATATTTTCCTAAGGCTGAACTACTCAATATGTTGTGACTAGCTCAACCATTCTAGTACAAAGTTTAAATCCACTAAAAAACACAGGAGAGAAGGAGAAATGAAAATTTCTTTCTGGAGGAATAGCAAAGAATAGGATTTGAACTTCAGCATCATTTTGTATTGGAAGTATGATAGTTTTTGTGTGACGTACTTTGTTTCAAGCACGGAACACCCCTCCTTCTCTCTCCTTATATATATATATATACACACACACACACGTATATGCATATCTTTTTATTTTTTTTCACTTTCTTTAGGGTTGATCTGACACCCAATTCTTGAGATGCTGAAGATGTAGCATACCAAAATGACAGCAAAAATGCCACTTAATTTCACTTTAATCTGGCTGAAACTGAACTATTCAGTATTGGATTTTCTCCCTTTCCCATTCTGTTGTTTTTTTTGTGGTTTTTTTTTGTTTGTTTTATTTGTTTCTTTTAATCCTGAGAAATAAAAACAAATCATGCTTGCTGGAAGTATCCAATAAAACAGTATTGGATTGCACTTAAGGAATATAAGTGGAACGAAACAGAACATCATTGTAACACAAAAATGCTGCCAAGTGTTTTACCAGATTTATTTTGATTCAGATGATAGGATGATGTAGACAAGTAATTAGAACTGTGTTGAATGTTTGCATTGACTCTTAAGCCCATTTAAATCCAGTAAGTTGCTCCTTTGAATACAATTTATGCAATCTTGAGTCAATCTTGAGTCTCCTGTTGTTTTGAGCAACAGGAAGGTAGGCAGATACTTGCCAGATGTCTTCATCAGCCTTCCTCTTTTGTATCCCATGAGCCCTGAGGAAAATAAGACAGAACAGAAACCCAGTTTACTGGCAACACTCAGTGCAGAGAGAAGGCATGAAGTCTGCTTGGTGGCCCTCTGAAAGATGGGAATAACAGCTAGCTGATGCTCTGGCAAGACAATGTACCGCACAGGAGAAACAGAAGCAGAAAGGAAGTCATCAACCCACTCACCTCCTGGGAAGGGCATGGAGATAATTAGTGACTGTTTGCGGAGGATTTGTCTTTTGGAAACAGAAAGGATAAATTAAGGAAATATGAAAAGTTTATTGACTTTGTGCACAAATAACAACTCTCCCTACAGATCCATCTGGAGTCAGATGAAATCTCTGTGTGCATGGGAAGCAAGAATTTATAGTCATTAAGGTTTTGTGCATTTCTGGGTGACCAGTGAAATGGCCAGCACTTTGTTTGTGTTATTCAAATAAAGGTGTAAAAACCTCCAGTATCTCATGAGCTGAGCTCCAAGGTTGGATTGTCAACATAACTGTGATGGAAGCCCTATAATATTAAATACTCCAGTAGTAATTTTTGAACACAGAATTGTAGAATAATCTGGGTTGGAAGGGACTGTAAAGATCATCTAGTTCCATCCCCTCTGCCATAAGCAGGGACACCTTCCACTAGACCAGACTGCTCAGAGCCCCTGGCCTTGAACACTTCCAGGGTTGTAGAATCCACACTTCTGGACAACCTGTTCCAGTGCCTAACCACCCTCACAGGGAAGAATTTTTTCATAATATCTAGTCTAAACCTACTTTCAGCTTGAAGCTATTCCCTCCTGTCCTATGACTACATGGTCTCTTAAATAATTTCTGTCCATCTTTCTTGTAGGCTCCCTTCAGGTGCTAGAAGGATGTATTCAGGGTGTGCTGGTTTAAAGGTAAATGGGCAGGAGAAATTAAAATAACTCAATAAGAGATTACAAGTCAGAATTACAATTGAATAAAAAGATTACAATAAATACAGTGATACAGAGAGAAAAAAAAATGGTTTTTATCCACAAAATAGATGTGTAACCCAGCACCCTGAGGCATGAACAGAATGGAGTTCATTAGCTCCTGTGCTGAACACCACATGGTGTCCCTGAGTAAAAAGCAAAAGGAAAGAAAAAACCTGTTGGTGAGGATGATGGTTGCAGTCTGGTCAAGAGTGGCAGTCACAGTCCTGCTGAGGTTCTGGTCCTCCTCTGGATCCAACAAGTGGTACCAGAAGTCCCCAGACCACAAGATTATATATGCTCAGGTTCAGATGGGAATGCCCAATAACTCCCCAGGGTAAGGAGTTTCGCAATGGGTGACTTACTCTGAGTGACGGGATAATCCTTGATGGCCCATTAGCACACATGACCTCTCAGGCTGGGTGTGAAGGTGCTAACGACTCCCCAGAGGAGAGATATCACACCTGAGTCATTGGTGTGAAGACAGGAAAACCTCCCTATCTCACAGAGTTATTAAACACCCAGATTGTTGCCTGAGGTGTCAGGAGTGCCCTGGGCAGCTGCTGCAAATGATCCATTATTAGCAGTTCCTGAGAAATGGCATAGAGGGTGTAGAATACCCAGTTTTGGTTACACCCACACAATGATAAACTGGCCACAGTCACTATAGCTAGGACACAGGGTTACATCTGTGATTTTATCCCTGAAATTGGATGCCAGTAACAGCAGGCAGAGAGAAATTGATCTTTTATTCCTTACTTCCTTGGCTATGTTGTGTGTGATGCATACTACATTCATACATACAGTGTAAAACATGAAGAGTAAGGCAATTACAGGTTGTGACCTTGAGCCAAAAGGCAAGTCCAATCAGTAAATCTCACTTGAATGGCAATTTTTAGTCCTACGTTACTGTTAGTCTATATAAGACAAGAATTGGAAACAGGTTTATTTTGAGAACTGAAATGTTGTCCCATCTGTTTACATAATCAGATCAAATTATCTGCTACAACTGTTTTCTTTCCCTAATGGAAGCGCTAAAGTGCTGGAACAGATTTATTTGAATTGCCATTGCTGAGGATCTCCAGACTCTGACTGCACAAGACTAAGCAGCCTGAAGTAAGGCTTGCCTTCCTTGGAGCAGGACACTGAAAAAGAAAACCTCCAGAGAGTCCTCTCAGCCTCAATTATCCTATAATTTTAAACTATGATGGAATCTGAATTAAGGATGACATTATATGAATAATATTAAAACACCTTAAAAATAGCTGCTGCTTGTGTAGGCTTATTTCTTTATTATTTGGATGCTTAGAGACAGATCTATATTTAGGTATTTCAGTGAATCTAAGCCTTTTATTCAACATAGTAGTTTGGTGAAGTTAGATCATTAATAACACACAGCAATAATAAATTTGGTTATTTTGTATCAGTGTGTTTTTTTTTTCCAAACTCAGTACTTGGAAGGACTGTTGAGTGTTATCTGATTCAGGACACTTAGTTCCATCCACAAGATATATTTTATTAACTTCTCAATGTAGAATCATACACTCAATAAATTATTTTATAGGGTTTATGTGTCTTCCATCACAAACCGTTAACATCAGTGAGACCATTTTAAGCCACTAACTCTGTGATTCCCCCAGCTACCAACTGAAAGGAAGATGCTGTGGCACTCTCTGATTTGTGACTTGCAGAATGGTAGGATTCACACTTTAGAAAAACCGAATCCATTGTCAAGGATGGCCGTCTTTTGTGAGTTCAAGGACAACAGAGCAGTGTGAATTCTAACCCCAGACAGGTGTTCACAGAGTGTACTCATGTCCTTGTGCCCTGCAACCAGTTACACTCAGCTTGGCTTTGTTTCCTTCCTGACACTATCCATTTGGTCTTATTCCCAGTTTGACTACATCTACAAGTGAGTACTGATGTCCTCCATTGATCACAGGCCTTGATTTAAACTGCAGACACTGTTGAGAGGGCAGTTTAGTTCATAACAATCTAAACCATGATAGAAATAATTATCATGTGCAGGACTACTTGTTTGTCTCTTTAAGTTCTGAAGACAATAATATGTAGCGTCAGTTGCACTGTTCCAGTATGAAATGCTTGACCAATGCTGTGTACCTCTATAACATCATACCAGTTCAGAACTGAATTTTCTTTCCACAAATTCTGTTTTCACACTTCAATACCCTGTATCATGTAAATTTACTGGCAATGATCCATGTTACAAGTCCTTGACTGTTCTAAATGAAAAAGCTTTTTCATATGTTCCCTTTCCTGAATTTTAACTCAGTACTTAAATGCTACATGTTGTCTCTGTGCAATAATGTACCATTCCAGAAAGAAAAAGTTAGAATATTATAATGGTTTGTGTTTTAAGAGACCTTAATGCTCATCTTATTTCAACCACCCAGCAGGGAACACCTGAGCAGGGACACCTTCCACTAGACCAATTTGCTCAGAGATGCAGTTCAAATGCAATTTCAGTGAAAAAAAGGCAGAGGTTCCTTTCCTAATAAGCGATAGACGAGAAAAAGGACCAAGAAGGTTTGTTTGCTTTCTAACAACTGGTGCATGTAAAGTTTATGAGAACGCCATGATTCCTTATGTACAAATATGGCCATAGGTCAGCATCAGCTTCAGTCTTTGGGTCGTATTTCAATATAAAACAAGAGATGATGTGAATTTCTAGCTTCTTGAGGACAACCAACCAAAATAACTATTCTGATTCTGCTGTGGACTGGGAACGTATTTCTCTTTTAGTAGAGTACCTTGAACAGAACACCCTATTTTTAACAAAAGTTGTACTGGAAACATATTAGTGTTGTAAGGGTGCATATTGAAAACAAAATTGCATGAACTGCTACTGTGAGGGACTACAGATGTAACTAGTCAAGATGTAGTGTTTAATTTCTGAAGAATCTGTAAGAAACAGCTACATTTGGTATCATCCATTTTGGTGTGGGGTGTGTGAAGTCAGGTCTTGTGTACCAGAACTCTGTGTGTGTATGTGTGTATTTGTGTGTGTGATTATTAACATTTCTCTGTTGGTGTACTAAAGCACTGTGCAAGGGATCTGAAACACATTACAAGTGGATTTGAGTCAACATAGACATCTTTGAAAACAAAAAGATAAAGATAAATTAGAGCTGTACAAACCTAAACTGAAAAGTAGAAACTTTGCCCTTCATATGTTTGTATTGGTGCTAATGAAACATTTAAATGTGTCATATTACATTGCCTTGATGATACAACTTTTTCCTAAGAGATCTACAAATGCAGATGCAATCTTTCTTTCCCAAGTACACTGGCATTCCCAACATACTGCATAAATCCAGCCATATGTAAATACAATGTTTTCTGACTAACTAAAGAACAAAGTTGATAAACTTATCACGTCAGTATAAACCTACTGCATCTGTCAATGAATCATCACAAATTCATCACTTTTGTCAGGGTGTTGCATGTTTAATGCTACTTTGCTTTGAAGTTTGGAATTTAATTACACTTAACGTTGCCAAACAGTCAGAAATTGTGACATTTTAAACACAGAACTGAATAATTAGGCAAATTGCTATTTTTATGGTCATCCTAAACACTCAGAATGAGTGTGGTCTAATAACAGAGGCTTTACCTAGAAGTCCATCTTTCAGGAAAATAGAATTCCAGAAAAAGTGGAAAGCACTTCAAGCTAGAGAACTTGAAAGAATTTGATATTTAATGAACTGAAATAAAAGCTAGAGGAAGGGGGAGCTCATTTGCTTTTGTTTTTCTGGAAAGCTTGGCATTGCAAAATATGCAGTATTGCTCAGTATTTGGTATTGCAAAACCTTTCTAGAGCTGGTGCTTGGAAGGCATGAGAAAAAGCTGTGGTCAAAATGTACCCTTTTTCACTGTTCCACCTTTAAGCTAGGATTGAGCAAATAGAGTTGTCCATAATTAATCTCAAACCTGTAGAGAGGAATACATGCTTTTTCACATCAGTGTAGAAACTTGAATGGTCATAGAAAGCAACTATTGATTTGCATGGGGGAGAAAATTAAATTTGCTGAAATAATGAGAAAATACATGTTCAAAGTCAGAAGTATTAAAGCATCCTGAAAAGGCATGTGTCCATGTTATGGACTGGGAAAATTAATTTTAGAGACAAAATACCCCTTGTGAAAGTTCCTCCATAGGATTGACAATGAAATCAGTAGTGCTGATTCTGAGGTCCCATGCTGTGTGTTGGTGAATAGCTGATGTTGCCTCTCACCCAATGTCCCTTTCTTTTTCCTAGACATTTAGTGTCTCAATAAGGCTTCTTCAAAAAGCAGAGTAGCAGGAATCTCTTTTAACAAAGAAGTTCTTATTCCATCCCACTGTTACAACTGGTGAAAGATGAAACCTGAGCTCAGCCAAACACAATGGTAAAAAAATCTCACTGAACTATCAAGATTTCATAGAATTTGCAATTTTGTTGAATTTGCAATGTTTGTACAAAGCCACTGTGTTGCACCACATGGTACTGAAGCTTAGTTCTGCTTATGGATAACTCTGGCAAAAACCAAAACATCCAAACATGTTAGAGTGCCATTTAACATTTGCTAATAACCTCTCACAAGAGGATTTTTTTAAACTTAAGTTTCATATTAGGCTAAAAAAAAATCATATGACTGCTTGGGAGTTGGACTGTGGGCCAAATTTACCTCTTTGTGCAAATACATCTGCCTTTTAACAGAATCCACCCTGTGGAAGGAGGAGTGAGTTGTGCAGAAACGTATGGGTGACTTCATGTGTTCAACATGTTGATAACATTTGCTTGTGGGAAGTTTGATCAGTACAATGAGTTGGGAAGAATATGCGATCTGAATTTTTCTGCCATGAAAACATAATATCAATAGTTTCTGTACCTGTATGCCTTTGTTATTCTTTTTAGACCCTTACAAGTAGTAACAAGTTTTCATGACAGTTTTGTAGTTGGTTTGCATATATATGAGTAACTCATTTCAACACTTTGCAAAACCACAAGAATATATTAATACAAAACAGTGTTTCTAAAATTTTGGGCAAAATTATGGATGAAGAAATTTTCAGAGCTGCAAATGGAAAGGTCATTTTGTCCTGAGAGAGAATCCAATTAAAGTCTATGCTGGGGCCAAGGAAACTGACTGGCATGTAGATTAAAGACGAACTCAAGTCTTCTCTGACCGTTTACTGACAGACATGAATTTAGACAGTTTCAGGTGATGAATTTTCCTAGTTGTGTTGGAGGACTGTCTTATAGTTGCATCAAATTAAAAAGGAAAAAAATCATAGCAGAAGAAGGAGGGGAGATTCATGGATTCATGTGAACAGTTTTTCCTGACACTGTAATTTCCAAAGCAGCAACTACAAAAAAG
The DNA here is from genome assembly GCA_035583185.1 of Anabacerthia variegaticeps. Classification (NCBI taxonomy): domain Eukaryota; kingdom Metazoa; phylum Chordata; class Aves; order Passeriformes; family Furnariidae; genus Anabacerthia; species Anabacerthia variegaticeps. Next base: position 2,228,612 of record JAWWEW010000001.1, on the reverse strand, counting down.
CAAAAAAAATCACATTCTTCATAATAAATCAATAAAAACCATCTTTCCATAGTTTTTTTATTATTCTGATAACAACAGTTTGACATTTTTGCTTTGGCTCAGTTAAGTTTTTCCTATCTGTTGCCTGCCAGAAGAAAAAAAATTCCATAATTTTCTGTCATCTACTGGAAACTGTTTCTTTCTGATTATTAATGAATGTGCACTCAAGATCATTTCAAGTTGTCAATTCTGAACTTTGCTAGATAAAGCAGGATAATGGTTCAGATTATGTACAGAAATGGTACATTATGATAGTAATAATAAGAAATGTTTATTCTCCCTTTTTTATTATGATGAAGTTATTGATTGTGAAAGGTATCACAGTGAAAACTATGAGTACTTTTTAAAAAGTACCTACTGTATTCATCACAGGAAACAATCCAATCAAATTCTGGTCTGACAAAAGCCTTCTGATTACCTCCTAGAGAGGGCAAATCTCTTCACTCAGTCTCTGCATGATCCACACTCCTGCTCTGTCCTTTGCACTTAGACAAATTCAACCACGGCAATTTAGATCATGTGTAAATTGTAAGTATTTACATGCAATTACTTATATATATGTATTTTTAAGACAGGAAAATGACCTGCTGCCTAACATGTCTGAATATGCAGGTTTATCTTTAATGTCACATGCCTATTTTCACATACTCCAAATACTTCTCAAAAGAAACTAAAAACCTGATGTTTTTCATAGTGATTGCCATCTATTTAAATCAGTTTTTTTAAAAATCTGATTAACTCTCAATTTATTTCTTTTATATGTGCAAGCTAGAGTTGAGGTCAACTCTTTCTTCTCTTGAATAACCACCAAACAATAAGGAAAAAGAAGTTAATTTTAATCCAAACAATTTTCATTGCATTCTGGCATGAATGTTTGTACCAGCACAAGAGGGCTGGGACTGCATTTTCCACTCCTGATGTTACTTTAAATTGAGCAAATATTTGCCTCGGGCACTGACAAGTCCACATGAAAGAAAAAAATTGAGATGTTGACTTGTGGGGAAAAGAGCTCAAGGGAAGCAAGGGTGGGTCAGAAATCTCCCTACATTTAAGCCAATCCATCATAAAACAAACCAGAAGGAAAGTTGGCTTTGTTAAGTCTGATGCTTGCAGATATAAGGGGTCTTTTAAGTTCAGTTGGAGGGTCCATGGCAGTTCTTGCACTATCTAACTGGTTTGTTTACTCCAAATAACCATATTGGTTTCTTTTTGTGAGTAACTTATACCTTAGATATGTAATGATGATAATACTTTTGTGCCAACATTGCCTATGGACCAAGGAAACCATGTTGTTATGTTTGTGGAGGTTTTTTTTCTTTGGGTTGTTGGGTGTTTTGTAAAATTCAATCAACAGAAAAGCCCATTTTTAATGACCTGGATTTGAAAATCCATTAATTCAAAATGCCAGAGCAAAACCTGGGAGTTCACATAGTAGGCTGGGATAATTATCTCTCAATTAAATGGATAAAGGAAAGTGACCGCGGTTTTACAGACTGTTTGTAGGGGAGTGGTAGGTCTGTGAGGCTCCAAATTGAGCCAGAGATTATTTGTGTCAAAGTTCTTTCTTGCAGCAGAATATGCCCCTTATCTCAAATCTGTGAGATTTTCACTATCTCTTTCAGTAAATGGAAAAGAACAATGTTGTGCCAAGTTTTACAAGCTGAACAAAAGCCACAGACCATGTACAAGACATTAGTCGTTCATGCCCGTATTTGCAGATTGGTTGTGTAAACTACATACTATATTTATTTTTGTGCCACTTCACCTACCCATCCACCAGCTCAGTGAATTTTGAGAGCATTCAGGCAAATGTCTCGCTTCCCAATGTTCATTTTCACAATAAAAGCAGCAGAACCACCCTAGTGAAAAATGGGCATTTCATGTAAACTGGTGGAGTAAACATGACTGCAATAGTGAGGACACATCCTTCTTCTGCCACTTCTGCTGCATGGACAAGAAACTTTTGGTAGAAGGTATAGCTATCTTTAACTGTTGTATCTATTTTCTGAGTAAGCACAAGTTACAGCCTCTATACAATAAAACTGTGAGTTAATTCAAAATGCTGTCACTTTTAAAGTGTTTGCCCTGTCTGTCTGATTGTGTCTCTTTTAGCAATGCTGCAAGGTGAGAGAAGTTCAGCTGACCAGCTTTTCTTACCTCAGATGTTCATTTAATGGCTTAAACTGGGGCTATTCAAAGTTACATAGGAAATACACAGATGCACTCTTACACAGTCCAAGTGGTTTAGGAAAATAAATCCTGACACTCCAATTGATTTTTCACTGCCATAGTAATTTAGTATTTGGACTCTATAATGAAGCACAAGATGATGATGTGATGTAAGCACTTCTATCTTCCCTTTTCTGTTTCCACAGTTTTTATTTTACCTTTTTCAGTAACTAACTGTATGCTAAGACACATGGGGGGTTTTGTGTCTGAGTTACGTTTGCTTGACTAAAAGTCTGTGTGCAGCAGGAAGCTGATTCTCTTGGCCTTTAAAACTATTTGTGATGCACAGCTGGGTATTTTGTGGATAAGTAAAACTTTACTAAAATTTACTTTATTTCTTTAAATAATCCATTTCTTTGCATGAGCTGCGCTTTTGTCATCTTCATTCACCAAATGACTTGGTGCCAACTTTGGGGTAGCGTGTCTTGTCAGATGACATATGTTTCCCTGTGTCAGAAATATGGATCATACAATGTGATTAGATACTGATGTCTTTGTTTTAGGTATCTTCAAGAGCTTTTACAAAATGTTTTAACACAAAGCAAAAAACAGTTGACAGGGGTAGCCTAAGAGTGCCTTTGGAAAAATATCTCTCCATGAAAACCTTACTATTCTTGTACTCTATCTTATCAGTATTTCAATTACAATTTGTTTACTACTATGGGCTCAGGTCTAAGAAAACAATGCAGCAGTCTTGTCTCTTGTAAGTAGTTGGTAAAGAATACAGAATTTTTATTGATGGCAACATTTGTTTTAGAACTCAGTAGTGTTTTTTCCCCGGATTCCCAGAATTGGCAAGGAAACAGATTTTTCTCCATCCCTGGACTGAAAATAGGGACTTTTTTTTTTAAAAAAAAAAAAAAAAAAAAGAGTTGTGCGGTAAAAACATATAATTATGGGTGGGTCGACTTGGCATGGATCCCTTCCCCTTTAGGGATCTGAAGAAAACAAGCCTTTTCAAATACCCTTAATAATATACAGGTAAATAATGAGTTCAGACCAAGTAAGTGCTAAATATGAGAAAACCAGCATATTTCTACTCCTACTGCTAGCCAGCAACATATCAGTCATTACCCATATCCTGACAGTGATATTTTACACAGACCTCTTCACTGTTTTCAAGTGGGAGATCAGTGCTTAGGCTGATGGCAGGATGTGGACCTTATAAAGTATTTCCTGCTGAAAAGAGCTCTTTGGATTATTTTATAGACTAAAATGTCATTTAATGAGCTGGATTATGAAAGGTGAACTCCTACATACTCAGGAGTAAGTGCCAACTGACATAAGAGATCCTGATGTTGCAAAAACCCCCTAGTTTAGAATATCCCCATGTCAGTAAGAAGTCTCTTTAAATTCCAATATCTTTATGCAGACAGAGTTTGTGGCAATAGGGACTTGGCTGTAAAGGGCAGTATGTTAATACCCAAGTCTCATTTGTCTACTTTTCTGTGGGTATTCCAGCTGGGTTACAAAGTGCTTGTATGTACATGATGCAGAAGAATGCTAACGTCTGTGACTGGGAAGGAGGGACTGGTGGGAAATGGGGAGGCAAAGGCTGACTTGTAGTCTGTGCTGAGTGAAAGGAAAGCAGAAGACATGACCACCCACCATCTAGAGAAAGCGGAGATGGGAAATGTGGGTACAGATATTGCTACATGGTTCTTCTGGAGCAAACAAGTACAATTATCCAAAGCATTATTTGCATCTTAACATTACTTCCTTAAGCTAATGGTAACAAACCATCCCTATGAAGACAGGCTGAGAAAGTTGGGGCTGTTCAGAGAGCTGGGAGTCCTGTCGTTGTATCTTCTGATGCTCATTGTAGGCAGAAGTTAACTTACAGCCAGGTGGACCTGTATGTTTGCCACTGTGCATGTGTCATAAACAAACTGATTGGAGTGAGGTGCGCTGAGATATCAGCATGCTCTTTTAAATTGTCCTGTCTTCTGTACTTTGGAGAGGAACAACTGATGAGTTGCTATGCTTCCTTGCATTTTAGTACATCTTTCTAATTAAAATACATTGAGTGCTTCTGAGTTCAAGAGGATCTGAGAAAGCAGGCAGCAGCTTCTGTCTTCTCTTGGCTGAATAGTAGCTCCCTGTTGGTGGAGGGCAATAAAAAAAAGCAATCTTTAATACTTATTTTAAATTGGAAAATATGCTGGTTAGTATGGGGTTTTTTCCCCATATCTTAATTTCATCTTTATAGCTTTCCAAATGAAACCATATGAATATTTTAGGAAGCATTATCAACTCTCTGCCCTACAAATTCCTATTAATATTCTTCAGAAAATGGCACAAAATTTAGTTTTGATGTTTTAAAACTTGTTCATTCACTGGGTTATAAGCCCTCCTAATTTCTACTTTCTATTGCAGTGGTAATGGCTGCAAAACTAGATCTGGGTTTTCTTTTATTTCTGTCATGTGAGATGTACTGTGGACTGTCTCTGTCAAACCCCCAGGAACACCATGTAGTTTATTGACAGAACGTGTAACACCATGTCCTGGTTGCAGCCAGGACGGGGTTATTTTTTACAGTAGCCAGGAGGGGCATAGCTTGGACCCAGAGGTTATTCTATACTACCTCACAGCATTGCCAGACAAGAGAGAAAGGAAGTCTCTTCTGGGATCTGCTACGGGTGACAGAGGGAGGCAGTCAGGTATTGTCTGTTGTCAGGGGGGTTCAGTGAGAATCATTCTTCTCTTTCTTGGACCTTCTTTCATTAGTACTGTTGCTGTTACTGTTCATTTTCTTCTCTCATTGCTGTTTCCAGTAAATTGCTCTTATCTCAACCAATGATCCTTACCTTTTGTGCCTCCCATTCTCATCTCCATCATGCTGCATGAGGAGGGGGAGGGAGGAGACAACAAGTGGCAGTCTGGTCTGGAGACTCTTAGAGGGAGTGCTAAACTGGGGAGTACCATTCCTAAACCATGACACACCACTGCCTAATAAAGTGCCTGGGAATGCAGGAATGGAAAAAAGGGAGGTGAATGAATTTACTGCTATATAAAGCCTGTATAGTCATTGATCTCAGGCACTCTGTAACAAACTGTCCTTTCGTGGACTGTAAGATTTTGAGTTCAGGAGGTTGAAAAGCATTTCAGAACCAGTCTGGTGTGAAAGCTGTCCTTTTGTGTTTTGCTAACTGGAATCAAGGACCCTCAATTGTCTCTCCTATTTCATTTATTTATTTGCATATATAATCTGTATCACAAAACTGTTCTTCTTTCATCTCTGTAATAGCAGGCCCAAGTAGTTTGCTTGACCTTTAATGAAAGTTTGTGGAAGGAAAGATGCCAAAGGTTCTGCCCTGCTGTTCATAGCTGCAGCTTTATTTCATCTTGTGGCTCTGAATGCTGCTTGGCTTTTATCAGAAAATCAGAAGTGAGGCCCCGCAGGGGCGTTGCTATCTCTGGACTAATGAAGGGATGAAAAAGGGAAAAAAATATCATAATGATGGGCTATTCTGCAGCTTCTCAGTTACCTGCATAATCTGTCTGGATTGGGAAAATATTTCTTGAACTTTTAACTAAAAACCAATCTGTCCTCTGTCTATTTGTCTCTCTCTGATTTTTCTTTCTCTCAAAGTCATGGAAAATAGAAGTTTTAATAGCCTGGTGCAGGAGGCGCTATACTAAGAAATGATCTGTTTTTCTGTCGTAGGTGAAATTCAACATTAAAAGAATCAAAGGTAAAGTGCTGATGTCATCCAAGCAGAAAATTATGTTTCTTTGACTGAAGGGCAAACCTTCATGAACATATAACTTTTACCTTGAAGTGTTTTAGAACACCAGAAAGTAAGTTTTCATGTGCTAGCTATCTGTGGGTCAGCTCTACCTACCCATGCACAAGCTGAGCAGTGCCTCACTCCAACTTTCAGGTAATTTGAATAACAATATCTTGCGAGGGTTAGCATTTCACTCTCTGTTCATAGACTTCTGTTTGGATTTTTGCATTTGTAGGTCCACACACTTTATTTCAATAACTCCTATCTTTCTTTTATTCTTGGAGGAATTCCCACTGCTCTCTGCTGTGTTCTTTTATACATTACTGTTGATCCAGAGGAATAAAGCATTCCGCAGCAACTAGAATCCCACACATTTGGGTTTTTTTCTTGTGTGTATTCTGTTGTTTTTCTTTGCTTGATATATATAGTTTTAGTATTCTGACATCTTAGTAAAACCAAAAAACCCTCTTCTATTCTTTCATATAGTTTTATGTCTGCTTTCTCCCACTTTCTCCCAAACTGTGTGCAAGACGACTTTGTTCTAGAAACAGTAGTGTTCCTTCTCTGCTGGTGTGTGCACCACAACAAAACAATGGTAGTATTATCAACTGCAAAGGGACACTTTCCTGACCACTGCGTATTAGTCAGATAATGCTAACAGCTTTTGGAGTCTCTTACACCTACATAACATTGACTTCTTGTTCCATGTTATGTGATTGAGTTATGACTCAAACTGATTAATGTTGAAGGAGACATGGGCTATCTGTTTCTGAAACCTGGTTCACAACAAATGGGAAACATGAAAAACTGCTGGTTAGGAATGGCAAGTTTGGGTTCAATGTCTAGGGCAAAGTAATATAATCAGGCAAGTACATTTAACATAAGGCAAAGGTAATTCCCTCAGAGGACCTATTAGGATACTGCCCTATATAGGCTTATTGGCCCAGCTGCTTGCTTGTGAGGCCTAATACTACATGCTGAAAATGAGAGGCAAAAACATGGCCATACTTGCTGCAACACTGTGGTGACCCCTGTATCTCACTGCAGCACACCTGTTACCAAGACTAACCAATACAGGCGATACCAAATTTTGCACCTTTGGGCCCATATGAAGGGATTAATTCACATTATGTAAACAAGACTGCTATTTAGATTAACTCTCAGTTCTGCATAAGTAAGATGGGAAAGATCTTGAGTACCTAATGCAAAAGTTCTGTTGCTGAGGTCCCAATTTCCTTTCAAAGCTCTGTGGAAGTGTTTATGTCAAAGGAAACTTCCAGAAATAGGCCTAAATTCATTAGGAATGTCATCCTCCTGAGTCACTATCAAATTAAACTCTGTACAGCAGCTTTCAGAATTACTTAGTGCATCTTCTTTGAAGACAAAATGTCCTGTGATCCAGAAATTTGTATGTTTCTTGACACACACTGGTTGAGTAACATTTTATTGTCTTGTGTGAATACGAAGAACTCTGCCTGAGATAAATTTCACCTAGTAAGGCTGTAAAATACACACAATATTGTGCATAAAATATATTTATACATTTCTTAAGTGTTTTGACAAAAAAAAAACAAACAAACAAAAACCACAGCAAGGACAGACAGACTAGAGCAATAAGCAGATAATGAATGGATCATTAAAGTTATAAATGAGGCTGTTCTCTTACTGCCCATGTTGGGGGCAGGACTCAGGACTAAACTGAGGAGCAGGCACAGTTCCCACTGAACAAGGGCAACCAAGTCTGCTTAGGGTTGTTGCTGTTGGTCAGTTTCTGCATTTTGAATAAAGTCTGGATTTGTGGGGAAATTATTAAAGCAGTAAGGTTTGCACATTCTGAGAAGAGAAACTATTTGTCCCTTCCTTATCCTAACAGTGCCCAACACTTCTTCCCTGCGTACATACCCTTCTTTCTTTCACTGATGTGACCATGGGAAAACAAAGTAACTAGTGGTGGCAAAAAGGCAGAACAGCCTTTACAAGGGAACAGAGAGAAGAACTAGTAGAGAGAGAGCACCAGGGTGTGCATGATGATGTCTATAGATCTGCCTGTCTCCAAAGCATTTGCTTAACTAACAATTGATTGCTCTACATGATTGTCAGAGATTCCTTATGTGAAAAATAGTCAGCAAGAAGTTAGCTTCTTGCTACAAATGAAGATATATTGAATTTCTTTCCTTTCATAAAGTGCTTCTGGCTGGCAAATTTTGCTAAACTTGTGGATGTATATGGTTAAGATGAAAATGCAATGTCGAACAGAGGGCCAGGCACTCAGCTGGTGTTACTGTTAATATAGCTATGGGAATTTTTGGATCTAGACCATGAAAGTCTGCCAACCCCCATGACTTAATCTAACCCTCTGTGAAGTCAGGGGCAGTCTTTCCATAGGTTTTAGTATGTTGTGGCAAAGCTCGGTGCTGAGCTTGCAGCGCTTTCCAGAAAACTGAAACATATAAAAGAGGATAATTTGCACTCTGAATGACCAGTTGATGGGAACAGAAGTTCTTAATGGAGGATGCAAAAGCACAGGAAAATTTTGAGTTTAACTTAGCAACAAGATTGCTGTGAAGAATTTAGAGAGTCAGTCTGACTTGGACAAGATTCTGGGCCTACAATCCTTAACTTGTGCTGATACCTTCACAGTTGCCATTGCTGGGGACATCTGTATCTACTAATGCTTGAGAGAGATTTTGTGTGTGTTTAGCACTTCTCAGAACTTGGACCCCTATGCTTACACACATCTGGTATGTTTAATTAGCAGAGTCACAAACCTGGAAACAAAATTGTGGACTCTTTGTTCTTTTGGATTTTGGTCAGGCCAGAAATATGAAAAGAGTGGCTTTTCCCATAATATTTCATCACTTCAACTTTTATTTCCATTCAGCAACACAGTGGAAGTTCTCAGAACTGCTAACCTGTCTATGGCACCCTTGAACAAGGCTAGAATTATGAAAATTTCAGAATATATAGGTTTTTCACTGTTGAGATGGTCAAGAAAATCTTGCTTTGGTCAATATGGTTAATGGTGTTTAAATTCTGTAGAATACTAGGGCTAATTTAATTAAACTCAAGTGAAGATTTTTGGCACAGATGTGGCAGAGATTATACATATGCAGGGAGAGGTGGTTAAGATTAAAGATACCAAGTTTAATTTTTATCTAGAGAATGAATGGGATTTGTGATGTCTGTGATGATGGTGAAAATGCTATAACAACTTAAGACTGGTTTTAAATTACAGTGGTCTCTGGTAAAAATAAGATCTGTAGCTTCCAAGAGGCAAGAGAAGCATGAAAGCTCTTGTAGGTTTTGAGTAAGAACTAGGAACTTAAATGGAAATAAATCATGGAGATTAAGATTTATTTTGAACATAAACAATGAATTTGGAGGGAAGTAGTCCAGGTGGGAGACAAGTTTCCAGGTTTCCTCCTTTTCTCACCTCAAGACAACTTTAATCTTAGGAGCAAAAGGGAGAAGTGGCGAATCTATGTATTCTTGTCCTTCAGCTTTCATAGGAAAAATCATCACAGAATTTTGGATCAGTCAGAAACTTTGGTCCAGAATTGCTGGGATTTTTTTGGTAACATATTTTCCAATCATTTACTTAAAAGCCAAATCTGAAGAGTTTTTTTTTTCCCCCCAGGATTTTTAGGATGTTTTTCAATGAATTCTTTATTAATTTACCTTTCTGCATTTCAGAAAGGGAATAGCATGAACCTTTCATGTCTGGTTTGGGTTTTTTTCTCATAATAGTCATGTTACTGTTTGAATCTTATTCAAAGGCATATAAAAATGAAGAGGTATCCACTGAAACTGAAGTTTCTCAAAGGGTTCTTAAATTCCCACTCTGATTATACAAATAAATTTCTTAGTCATACAGCTTTTAGATTCTTCTTGGTAGTTACTTGAAACAAAATAAAAAGAAAATTTGTTTTGTGGAGCAATTTTTCCCTCAATTAATGTCTGACTGGTAACAATTTCATTTGTGCTTTATGCTGAAGCATAGGTTAAATTTCTAAATCCCTTAGTCTAAGTAGTATGTCAATCCTTAGAGACACAAAAAGTGCTTTCTGAGAATCATGTAATTACTCAGTAAAAATGTTTATGTAACCTTAAGAGAGAAGAAATAGTCTTTTATACTGGAAAGTTAGAATTCACTTTAATATCTCGTAGAAAATTAATACTGACCAAATAAAATGGAAAAAGAAATGCCAATTGATGTAGCAGATCAATTTAGTCAATTTAATCACTTCATACATCAGAGTTAAAGTTTAGTATGGGAAGGTTACACTTCTCTCTGTTTTGTTGCAGATCCTTAAAATTCATTTAGTCAGATTGTATTGCAGCAGATGTGACATTCTGTCTCTCATATTATAAAAATCTTTACTTTTGGTCTTAGTCTGCCTGTTTTTCTGTTCACTGTTCTGTATACAGAATGAAATTCTGTAGTATCTTTCATGTCCCAATTTCCTGAAAGCTGACCTTCTTTCTGATGTTGGGTAAGGCCCTTCTTCAGGTTCCACTGAAGTACAGTGAAATATTTATGCCCATAGCAAAGAACTTTGTCCCAGACTATAGGCTGAAATATGTTCACAGCAGGTGCTACAAGCTATGCTTTAAGGAAAGTTATTGTGGAAGATATGTGACCTGAAAGACAATTTATAAAGTCATGGTTTTTGTCTGTTATGGATAATGATGAAGCTCTTCTTTGTACATATCATCCATCAGTAGCCAGCTCTGTGGTGGGAAGGATGCTTTCTCTCTTTTACATCTTAAGAGGCTTTAATTTTCTCCTACAAAGTCTTTCTTCAGAGAGAGATATTGTCTCCTTCCACTTGGGGCAAGGTTGGTATTCTGGAATATGTGGATTTTATGGTTCACATAATCCACACATATCTTCCTGTGAGCACAGGGTAGATTTATATTTTCCAATTTGTTTGTTTGAAAACCAGCCAACACTGAAACCAAGTCAGAGTCTTCAGCTTTGTTTCTATCTTGTGTAATCACTTCTTTATTAACTTCAGTGAGCAGTCAGTGCTGGCTTTGTGCCAGGTGAGCTTTCTCAGTTCATCCCAACTAGGAGAATTTATTTTTTTTCTTCTTTACCAGGAGAAACTAATCTTTAAAAAAGAAAAGCCAAAATTACTCTTTAGGAGTAATTTCTTTATGTCATTTCTATAGACCAAAGCACCTCAAGTATATTCATGGCAGGGTAACTGTTGGAAGATGGGTAACTTGAAGTGTTTGTTCTAGATTATTTTCCATAAACTCAAGTCTCCTAATTTCTGCCTATTTAATATGTATTTTAGGGTCTCTGGGAAAGAAGCTGTCTTTTCCTATATCTGCGTATAATGCATCTTTCTATAAGTTTCTCTCTGCAGTCTCTTAATATTAGTGTAGACTAGCATATAAACTCACAAGTGGATATTATAGAACAATTGTTTTGTTTCAGCACTCTCACAGCATTTGAAAGAAGTTTGAAGCAACATTTCCCATAACATTTAACAGTAAAAAGGCTTTTTTGTCCTTTGCTCTAAGATCTTTAGAAAACATTTAGATAAAACCCAAAACTATTTTTATTATGAATAGCTTTCTCTGCTTTGCTCTAATTTGTCTCCATTACCAAATCTTAAGGACCTCACATCAAAGTCAATAGATCTCTGTGGATACATTGAATCCCAGGATAAAAATAAAAGGTCTTTAAAAGTAAGGAGGAAAAGCACATGAAAATTCTTTGCAACACGTTTGTTAACAGACCTCCTTGGTGAGCAAAATATTGGCTAAGATTGAGGCCAAAGCAAGAGGAAAGAGAGAGCTCTGTGCTGATGAGACAGTGCACAGAAATGTCACATTTATTGGACAACCTTTGGGTGAGGCTTCTAAGCATTTCCGAGATTTTCATGGTGAAATATTGCTGAAGAGGATTTGAGTTATAAAGTCACAACAGATTATGCTAATATATTTGATTCTGATGATATGGCTACCAACTTCATTGGTTGTGAGTACCCACTGGAGTAGCTCTTACATGAATTATGGCCTATAATTGTACTATCGGCATCTTCTGTAAAGCTTTTGACACTGTCCCCTATGTAATCTTTCTCTCTATGTTGGAGAAAGATGGATTTGATGAGTGAGCAGTTTGACAGATAAGAAGGTGCTTGGACGGTCACATCCAGAGGCTCAGAATCACAATGGACATCAGTGACAAGTGGTGTCTCTCAGGAGTCTGTACTGGCACCAGTGCTGTTCAGTATCTTCATTAATGGCATAGACAAAGGGATCAAGAGCACTCTCAGCAAATTTTCAGATGACTCCAAGCTGAATGGTGCTGTTGCCACACCTCAAGGATGAGATGCCTCCAGAGGGACCTGTATAAGCTCAAGAAATGGACTTATGGGAATGTGGTGAGGTTTAACAAAATAGAGAGCAGGGTGATGCACGTAGGTTGGGCAACCCCTGGTGTCAATCCAAGCTGGGAGATGAACAGACTGAAAACAGTCCTGTCAAGAAGGACTTGGGTGTGCTGGTGGATGAGAGGCTGGACATGCCCCGGCCATGTGCACTGGGAACCCAGAAACCACCCGTGTCTGGGCTGCATCCAGAGCAGTGTGGGCAGCAGGGCAGGGAGGGGATTCTGCCCCTCTGCTCTGCTCTGGTGAGACCCCTCCTGCAGTGCTGCCTCCAGCTCTGGGGTCCCAGCACAGGGAGGATATGTACCTGTTGGACCATGTCCAGAGGAGACAACCAAGATGACTGGAAGGATGGAGCCTCTCTCCTGTGAGGAAAGGCTGAGGGAATTTGGATTGTTCAGTCTGGAGAAGAGAAGGCCTTGAGGTGACCTAATTTTGACCTTCTAGTACCTGAAGGCAGCCTGCAAGAAAGATGGAGATGGACTGGGGGAATGGCTTCAAGCTGAAAGAACATAGATTTAGATTGGATATTAGGAAGAAATTTTTCCCTCTGAGGATGGTAAGGCACTGGTACAGGTTGCCCAGAGAAATTGTGGATAGTCCATCACTGGGAGTGTTTAAGGCAAAGATGATTTGGGTTCTGAGAAATCTGGTCTAGTGGAAGGTGTCCCTGCCCATGGCAGTGGGACTGGGACAAGATATCTCTAAGGTCACTTCCAATCCAAACCATTCTATGATTGTATGATTTGCCAACCAATTCTTGCCTAAGCCTATCAGCTATTTAAGGGTATAATAGTTCTTAGGTGTGGGATGACCCTGATGCTTGATATTTTTGCTTGGTTTAGCTAAATTTCTGACCTGGTCAATAGGTACTGGCAGTCTGTAAATTTCTTGCTTACATTTAGCTCTGTAAGCTAAATGTATGTAAACTATGGAATATCATATGGTATTCAATAGAAATATACATATCCATATCATCTGTTTCCAGATCTGGTGATGTAGGGGTAGTCATCGCTGCTAACACTGAATTGTTGGTCCTTAGAGACAGCATTACTTCTGGATTGACACAGTAGACTGTCATCTCCTTCTATGCTTTGAAACTTCTAATTCTCAATTGAAACAGTGACAACTTATTTTTCCTGAGATATACTTTTCAGATGAATATCTGAATTTTTCATTAGTGACACAAAAAGATGATATTGTAAGAGGCACCTTTGTTACATTGTATTTTTGTTTTGCAATTTTTGTATTATAATAAACTGGTATAAAATTATTTTATTGGCAATTATTATTATTATTAATAATAATAATTATTATTTGTTTAGATGCTGCATTGACTCTTAAAATGTCCACAGAAGTTCCTGGGACTCTTTTGCTTGGATCCTGCAACACAGTACATGAGAAATAGGTTTGGGGGTTGTATTAAAAATCTAAACTGGTGCCCACCAGCAAATAGAATTGAAGCTTTTAAAAGCATTAAAGAAAGAAAGACATATGTATATTTCTGAAAAAATTACAAAGGTGTAAAAATCACTGATTGCTTCTTAAATCTGCATTGGTTATAGTGGGTTACCTACCAGCACCTGCCAGTTTTTGTCATGATGATAAACACTTCACACAATAAGTACTGATCCCCTTGTTATGACTTGAAAACTGTACAACTGCTTTTTATATCAGGAGAATATGACAAAAAATTAATCTTAAGAATATGGCAACCCTGTGGTATTTTATACATTACTTTCAGTAATGTGTATAATAACATAGAAAAGCTGGGGCAGGAAGACGTATTGTACCCGTTTTAATACAAATCTTAAACCTGTGAATAAAACTTGTTTAGCATAGCTACATAGAATTTCCTTGGCTGGGTTTATTTTGGCTTCTTCACTGTCACAGATGTTCATTATTATTGAAAGAAAACACTGTAAATTCAGTAAAGAGTTTAAATGAGGAAAGGGGGAATTTGAATAAAATTTGAGTTTTTTGTTGTGTGTGACCTGATCATCAGTTCTAGAAAGCGTGTTAGCAAGCTGACACAGTCTGGTGTCCTCTGGGGAAAGCAGTGACGTAAATCCACTTACCCCTAACAGGAGCTGTTGAGATTATGGAGTGATTTGGCTGATGGTCAAATGAAAGGGAACACAACAATGTGAAAAAAACTTTCAAAGGTTGTTTTCAGGTTTAAAGGAGATAAGATAGCTTTTGTAGCTCTTCTATCACTTTCTCATGCCAGGGTACCTTAGATGTGTCTAGAGGAATTTGGCCCTTGCAAATGCAGTTGGTGGTTTCACACAGGAATTTTAGTTGACCTTGTCAACTCTGAGAGCAATGCCTTAGACAGTACAGAGACTCTTCCTGGGTTTTAAGAGCTCTATTAATAGATCTGTGGCATCTAGCTGAACTCTAGTATTGGAGGTGTGAGCTTTTTCATTGTTCTAAGGTTTTGCTTGTGTATCTTAGAACTGTACAATGAAGCCTTGAATCTCACAAGAAAAGGGAGACAGGTCTCTAACAGCATTTGCCTTTGCTTCTACTTTGAGTTTTCATGGATTCCACAGCATTTTTATTCTCACAGTGTTTTTTCCAAGATGTCCTATAAATCAGTTGTATCTATACCCACAACTTTGCGTGTGTGTCTACACATGTGCCTCACTAGTACTGGTCTGCTTTCAATCTTTCATGCATCATCGGGGTATTTTCTTGCTGATTGGCTTTTGTAGTCTTAACAGATCTGTTACTCTTCAGAAACGAGAGAGACTGGATTTTTCATTCTGTTCAGTAGCTGTATTGTTAAGTGATGCCTCGAAATAAGCTGCTAGTTTAGAAGTTCAGAGAAGAAACATCCTGTCCCAAATAGCTTTAAATGCATACAACAGACACAGAATCCTTCTAACACTGTAGTAAAAATGCTCAGTTTTTCCAGTTCAATTTTCATCTAATTTACCCATAGCTCATGATCTAATGTCAGCTTACCAACAGAACAGTGGAAAAATGCTTTAGATGTAAAATAGATCAAAAGTATTTTGTCTCTTCAAGGGTTTTGAGAAAGGGAAAGAAAAATAAAATCATGGCGGGAAGGCAAGACAATTATTTCACAAAACACCCATGGAAAAGTATTTCTATCAGTAATTATGCTTTGTCTGAAAACAAGTTCTCTTTTAATTGGAAGGGAAACATAATGAAGTCTGAAATCATAGCAAAGGTTGTAAAAAGAATTTAGCCATAAAAGGACATGTATGTAATAGCAAATGATTTCTTGAGAAAGTGGGGAGGTTTGAAATAATGGCTAGGTAAAATTTCCTGGTATTGAGGAAAATTTTTCTATAATTTCATTCTTTCACCTATTAATTTTTAGGTTCTGCAAATATCTTTGCTAAGATTTAATTTAATCTTTTTTTAGCATATTTTAATCAGAAAATAGTCAAGAATATTTTCATTGTGGTATTGTGTTAGAAGTGAACATTCTTTGAACTTACATAGTTCATGTCCAATAGACCTTAGCAATTCTTTGGACATGTCAGTAAATAGAAAGATGAGCCAAAATATGTGAGGGCAGAGGTTATACAGCAACCAGTAAGACAAAGGAAGGAACAGAATAACTGTTTCTTGACAGAAGAGAATTGGCATAATCCATAGATCATAAAATCAAGAATATTTATCTTTAAGAGCAGTTCTAAAGGCACAAACTCATGCTCTGCTGACATTTGTACTCTGCACATAGCTGAACTTAGTGTTGCAGTCTTAGTTTACCCATCTGGGGGCACTGGCCTTCTTTCATACCCCTTAAGGTCCCTTTCTTACACAGCTATTCATCAGCCAACACTCCACAGGATGAGAGCATGTTATTTTGTTTGCGTGTGAAGATGAAAAAACATGGATGGAATTAAAGTTGCTTGTTTGGTTTGTAAATTGTAATAGGTTGGGACATAGCAAAATTTACATTTATATATGCAGTGTTATAATTTTTTTTCTTTTTGTGTTTGTTTTTGTATCATTTATATCACAGAAGGTTTTTGCTTCTGTTGTCCATCATAGTGGCTTAACCACAATGTTTGCAATGCAAATGACTATATAATGACCTTTATGTGAGCAAAGGAAAATGTAAGAGGGAGAGGAACAGTTTCAGAACCATCTTTCCTAGGGGGTTTCTACACAACTTGCATGAATTTTGGGGCTTTATTGTTTCATTAAAAAAAATAAAAATAAAAATAAGCAGGTGGAGTAAATTTAAGCTAATAAATCAAAGCAAATGTCCCAGGAGGTGGTTGACTTTTGAAAGCATGAGAGCTGGAAGAAGAACAAAAGGTTCCATTTTTTATTTAAAAGGTACCTTGGATTAGGCATCTAGAAGAGAAATGTGGAAGCCAAAGGGGATTTCTTTAATGAAATTAAGAACTTTCATATTAGTATCACCTCTGAAATGTGTCTTATTCATGGAGTCAATCAGTGAGTAAGCTTTTCAGCAGTCCTGTTTGTACTAGTCTTTTGTAAAGGTACAGAAAAATGCCAGAAATTATTTCTGCAAGATATTATACAGATACAATCAGAGTACAGATAAAATCAGAGTTTTATCTCAACATAATGAAGACAAAGAAACTCACTAATTACACAGTATCATACAATTGGTCAGGTTGGATAGAATGGCAGGTCACCTCGTCCAATCTATCAGCTCAGGTACACTCATCCTAGACCACATTGCCCAGGATTGTGTCCAGATGATTCTGGAATATCTCTAATGAGGGGGACTCTATAACCTCTCTGAGGGATTTGTTCCAGTGCTTGGTTACTACAGAGGAAAGAGAGTCTTGCTCACGTTCAGATGGAACTTCTTGTGCATCTGTTTCTGCTGTTGCGTCTTATTCTATTTCTGGGCACCACCGAGCTGAGTTTGGTCCATCCCCTGACCCCTCCCTGCAGATACTGACAGACATTGATGGGGTTCCTTCTCAGTTGTCTCTCTCAAAGTTGAACAGCTCCACCTCTCTCAGCCTTTCCTTGTAAGAGTGATGCTCCAGTCCCTTAACTGTCTTTGTGGCTTCCACAGGACCCACTCCATGTCTCTCTTGTGCTGAGGAGCCCAGAACTGGACACAGCACTCCAGATGCAGCTTGATTAGGGAGGAGTAGAGGGGCAGGATCATCTCCCTCAACCTGCTGGCATTGCCTTTCCTAATTTATCCCACAATCCCATTGGTCCAGGTCCTTCTCCACAGAGCTGTTTTCCATCAGATCAGCCCCCAGCCTGTGCTGGTGCCTGAGGTTATTCTTCCCCAGATGCAGGGCCATGCACATGCCTTTCTTGGACTTCAGACTGTTCTCTGCTCATCTCTCCAACCTGTTGATGTCCTTGTGAAGAGCACTCTGTGGTATCTGCATTGTATCATCATATACATAAATAATTATAAGATGTTCAGTCAAACCATAAGCCATCATAATTCAGATGTATTCATGATCTTCATCATTGTTACCTAGAAAGTGCTGGGGTCTGATGTGACTCTCTTGAATTATTGTTTTTGTATTCGTATTTCATATTTTCATTTGATATTGTTTTCAAGTAAAAGACCACATAAATAAAAACTCATCTCTTTTTGTTTTCTTTGTTTTTAAGTAAAACACCCACACTTGTTTAACTAGTTAATACTACATATATTTTGCCCTGTAAAAGCAAATTACATCTTGACAAATAGTCCTTTCTGCTGGCAGCCTCCATATAGAAAAACAAACAAACTCCAGTCTTCTCAAACATCAGAGTAAATCAGCAGAGAAAATTCTGTAAACATTTAACAAAAATATGTGTTGTTTTATGGCTTCTTTCACCTAACTGAAAATGTAGTGAAATAATATTTGTTTTCCTTGTTTTTTCTTTCATATAGTCCCCTCTTTTCTGCCAGGAGGCCATCCTAACCTGGAGGACAATGACCTGATGCTGTAATGTATGCTTGATCAGTGCTGCCCCCAATGAAAGAATGAGGGAATAAATTATACAAGACAGGTATTAGTGCATTATTGTGAGTTTAATAAAGTCACTTAGAGTAATCGTCTTGCTGAGTTGGTAAAATTGATAAAATTACAGAGAAGTGTAAGGATTCCAGGCACTATCTGAGATGTTCCACTGAGAGTAACAACAGTAAGTGGTTGTGTGCCTTGAAAGTGGTGTTTGTTTATGTATGTGCATGATTTATAACACTTGCTGAGATAATGTGATTCCTTTTCTTTTGCCATCAGGTACATATGAGGAGATTCATCTCACCTCCCTTTATATTTTGACACGCGATCTAGCTTTATGTCAAACTTTGCTGTGTCCAAGTCCTTGAGCCTGCACAGTCGGAGCTACTCTTCTGTTTCTCACCAAGGCCTCAGCTGTAGTCAAAAGACCAGACTGAGAGAGAATTATGTGCAAATGACAGGTCATCCCATTGGAAGATAAATAACTGCTGCGGGAGATGAGTCAGCTTTGGAGATGTTGCTCCCTTTCTCCTGCTGTAAAGGAGTCTGGATGACTGCCTAACATCTGGAGTGCAACATTAGGTGTGACAGACCCCTGCAGAGGGAGACCCACAGAGAGGGATGAGCAAGAATCAGTTCAAATCAAACAGGAGCATCAAGAACAAGCAACAAATTCCAGCAAAGCTGGAATTTCACGTTGTGTGCCAGAGCTCTCTGAGCAACCCCCATAATAACAATAGACACTGACCTGCAACACATGCAAGATCTACCAGGTCTCTCTGGCTTTTCTACCAGCTAAAGTACAAAATGCTTTGCAGAAAGAAAGCCTTCAGAATATTGAACTGTCTTAGTTATGACTTGTCTTTCTCTTTTTTCCTCTGAGGTCTATTTATTTTAAACACTTTTTAAGACTTAAGACATTTTGAGAACTGCTTTCTTAGTTTTTCTCAAAAATAAAAAAGATTGAAAAAGATTGCAACAACGAATTTTGTGACTTCTGGACACAATGACATGATATAATTCATCTAAAGTTAGAAAAGAGCTAGCTATTTACATTTATGCCATTTCCTATTCCAGGCTGATTCTGTATCTTTCTATGTTTTGTTTTGCAGGTTTTTTTTTTTATTGCAAGTATTTATTTACCTCAGTGAAAAATCATACAATGCTACTAATTGCTGTGAAGAAAAAACTTGCACTTTCACTTTAATGTTTATATTTCTCCACTGAAAGCTGCATTTATTGTTTATGTATATTTGGCATATGAAACCATTATGCAGTGGAAATATTTCTTATTGCTCTATATGTTGTTCCAGAGAAGTTCTATGTATTGAAAAAACATACAGAGAATCAAATATGGTAGGTTCATCATTAAAGTTAAATCCTAGAGGTGAAAAGATTACTTCTTCTGTATGCTAAACTATAGTCACTGGCAGTAATTTATTCATTCATTTGCAGAAAGCAACCAGTTACAACAGGAAAAAACCAGCTAAAACAGTAAAGTATATGGAAGATAAACCTGAAAAACAACTAATTTTCCTGGCTGTTGTTTAAACATATTTGAAACTGCACATCAGTGGAGTGCCTTTTTTAATTTTCTTTTCTTTTTGTTTGTTTGTTTGTTTGTTTGTTTACTCGTTTGGTTTTTAATAAATTTTTAAAGATTTATATGTTTTTATGGTAGTGATAGAGATGAAATATTTGATAGACTTGTGGGTTTCTAGAACTCTGCAGGTGTATTCTGGAAATTCAATATGCCTTTGTTCTTATGGATGAAAAAGTCTTGGCAGTTTAAGGAAACATAAAATATAATTTAAAATTCTGGTTGATTAGAAAAGTCTGAAGTAGTTAATACTGTATTGCACAGCATGTTATTTGTGTTTATTCTTGTTTTCTTCATCTGTTAACAATTCAGAAGATCATGATAAATTAACCTTATTTATTGGAATAAAGAGTTATTACCCTCTGCTATTTGTTCAGTACTTGTTTGGTGTTAATATCATCCAAATTCTTACAGTCTTCTCTGTATTATTTGCATTGAAGTTGCAATAAATGATATCTCTATGTTAAGGAAACTTCCCAGTCTGACCATTCACGAGACTCTGGCAGTCATGCTTCCGCACCAGATATATTCCTCAACATCTAGATGGCTAGTATGAAAAACCCACCCTGTACTGTAGACGTTTGTAAGGTCATATATTAATTAATTAGATAAGAAATAGAAATCTGTATATAACAATAAAAAAAAAACAACATTGAGGGGTGGCAGTGGAAGAGGCTGGTTCTTGTTGCTGTTGCCAGTCCTGAAGTGAATGGGGTACAGGGCTTGACAGCTCCTCAGTCAGGTTTCTTGTAATAGTGTGTGGCTCTTCACAGTCTGCATTTGCATTGTCAGCACATTGCAGCTACAAGCCAGAGGGTTCAAACAAAGCATATTCCTTCCTTTTTTTCATTTTCACTGTCTCTTTTGAGACTTTGAGTGTTCCTTGTTCCCATTTTACTATCCCATCCTACTTCTTTCTCTCCTTTATTCTTTCTGCCTTAGGTTTTCTCCTTCCCTTATGCCAGGCACCATTATTTCAGAGAATCACAGAATCATGGAAGTGGTAAGGTTGAAAGGTACCACAGTGGGTCATCTGGTCCAACCTTCTTGCTCAAGCAGCGTCATTCTAGAGCATGTTGCACAAAATTGTGTCCAGATGGTTCTGGAATATCTCCAGTGAGGGAGACTCCACACTCCTTCTGTCCAATCTGTTTCAGTGTGTGGTCACCTGCAGTAGTTCCTCATGTTCAGGTGGAACTTCCTGAGCACCAGTTTCTGCCTCTTGCCTCTTGTCCTGTTACTTGGAATCACAAAGCAGAGCCTGGTCCATCCTCTGATATCCTCCCTTCAGATACTGGTAGACAAAGTCCTTTCCTGGTTGTCTCTTCTTGAGGCTGAACAGCCCCAGCTCCCTCAGCCTTTCCTCATATGAGAGATGCTCCAGTGCCTTCTTGATCTTTGAGGCCCTCCCTGAGCCCATTCCAGGAACTCCATGCCTTTCTTGTGCTGAGAAGCCCAGAACTGGACACAGCATTTCAGATGCAACCCCACTAGGTCTCCTCCTGTCAAATGTTCTCCATACCCTATGTATCACACATTAGGTGTGTTCCTTTATTCCTTCCTACCATTGCCACCTTTCTGGT
Organism: Anabacerthia variegaticeps; assembly: GCA_035583185.1. Taxonomy (NCBI): domain Eukaryota; kingdom Metazoa; phylum Chordata; class Aves; order Passeriformes; family Furnariidae; genus Anabacerthia; species Anabacerthia variegaticeps. Next base: position 2,207,084 of record JAWWEW010000001.1, on the reverse strand, counting down.
AGCCAATATAATTACTGCTATTGAGAAAAATTCTGTCTGATTATAATTTATCCAGACAAGAGGTAATTCATGTCACCTGTGTTTCTTGAGCAATGCACTGGAGAAAGCAGTCATGAATGGCAAACTAATATGAGGGTGGATATTGGGATGAACTGTCTGTGAAGAACAGGCATGTAAGAAATTGAATGTGCTGGAGCGTATTGAGAGAAGGGAAATGAAAACTGTGAAGGCTCTTACGCACAGGTTTGATGAGGAGTGGCTGAGGGAGCTGGAAGAGCTCAGCCTGGAGAAAAGGAGGCTCTCTACAATTGCCTGAAAGTAAGCTGTAGCCAGAAGGGGGTCAGTATCTTCTCCCAGATAACAAGTGATATGACAAAAAGAAATGGCCTCAAGTTGCACCAGGAGAGAGTTAGGCTGGATATTAGAAAAAACGTCTTCATCAAAGGGTTAATAAACACTGGAATAGGCTGCTCAGGAAAGTGGGGGAGTTGCCATTTGTCACAATGTATTATTTTTTCTCTTTTATTAAATAGTACTCTGGTCACAGCATATTTGAAACATACCACATGAAAACTACAAGAAAAGAAATCGTACTTTTGTAAAATTTTGCACTGTTTTCTATTGTCCATATTTTTATTTTTGGGATACTGTTGTGATGGGTTTAAACCGTATGCTCAGACATCTTCCACATATGGGCATATAGGAAGCATATCATGCCATAAGCGTGTAATATGTGGTTCCTATTGTACTATCTGCACAATACCCACTGGTATTCTTTCAAACTGTTTCCAGAAGGATTCATGTTCTATGCAAGTGATTAAATGCTGCTAGTAATAATTTTTTTAAACCAGGGGCAGCCTGTGACTTCTGTGGGGCTTGTAAGCAGCTGAAGCATGGTTCTCCTAGGACTACCTGACTAGTACACATATGCCCAGCTGTGCTGGTGTATAGGGCACCTGTGTGAAGCAATCTGGAGTCCTGGCTGTGGAAGGCAATGAATCAGCAGGCATGGCTGAAGGAGATGGTGACAAATTGCCCAAGGTCTCTGTTGTGTCACCAGCATAGTCAAGTCTCATTGCAGTGATGAAGCTAGTAGAATTGGTTCCAGAGAACCACATTCACAGCAATTTATCCTTGTTCCTTTAAAGTCTATAGAGTGAGACCTCTGGCTCACAGATGCAAGCAAATCTGAGCCTCTGGCCCAAGGCAAAGAAATGTAATTACTCTTGCTTAAATGAATATCCCTTTATTGTAGATCCTCCCCACACTTGGAGAACCTTTCTAGGCTCTTGTCTTGTAGGTGTTTCAGTTTTTTAAATTTTGTGTTATGATAAAAATTAGAATTTTCTGAGTCAGTAAATGTTTCACCAGTAATGCTGAGAAGTAGGAGTTACTGAAAGTTGTGTGACAAGGCACAGGTCAGTGCCTTGAGATTAGTGCTGAGCAATGTTAGGCAACACACAGCTGTTAGTCCAAGGAGGTGGTATTCAAATCATAATTTGGGATATAATCAGCTATACCAACTTATAATTCACTTAAAAAAAACCCCCAAGAACACATCAACAAATCAAAACCCCCAACAAATTTTAGAGTGTGGGAACTACTTTTAACATTTACCTCTACTATGGTTTAAATTAATAGCACTGCCTTTTCTGCCTTTTTGGAAACAATTCCTGTTTGAAAGAAATCTCTTTCTCTAGTTAGGAAGAATTTTTTTAGAAAATATCATGAAACTGGAAATTTAACAGTTTTCATTTTGTACCTTTCTACAGACTTTTTTTCTGGTGCTGTATATACTTGACTGTGATAGGGACTGTAGAGTGAATGACAACTTTGCTTCCATAATGCTGGAAGGAGTAAGACGTTCAAAGTTCATTAAAATCTTTTCCTATCTTTGGAGCTTCATTGGTATGCAGTATGCAAGTAAGATTTTCTTAAGTTCTTGAAAACCCTCCTTCTTTCTGTTTTGCCCTATATTGCTGAAGATGTCCTGTTATACTGCAAACAGGCATCTTTGGAGTGAAACCTGTCATGTCACAATAGTCTGGATCAAGCTGAGAAGGATAGACTGTAAGCAATTATCCAAGAGGACTTGCCCTTGTTCCTGCCTGTTATGGCTCAGATGTAGAGAAGTTAATGCTATCTTTTTGCTGCTGTGACAATGCTTTACTCTTGGCTGCTTTACCTTTAGACAAACTAACAAAGCTTGGACATCAGGAATTATCACAGGGATGGGCTATCACTAAGGCATCTTGAAAATCTTGAATATATATGTCTCTAATTTTTCACTCCCTCTGAATCCTTGGGTGTGACTGAAAACATTGATTCCACAGCACCAGTGGCATCTTCTGTGTCTCAGATAATCAGAATCCATCTGCTTTCCACAAGGCATTCAAGCATGGACACTGCATCCCACCCAGCTATGATTCCCTTGTTTTGCTAGATCATTGCAAGGCTTACTGACAAAAGGAAAGTAAGGTAGAAAAAAGGGGGCTGGTTTTTGGTTGAGAGCAGTCAAACTCATAACTGACAGTTGCCATCTTATCTAATTTTTAATAGGCAGGGCAAAGAGTGTCTCAGTGATAATTAAACATCCTTGAAACACTATCTAACATTGTCCCCTTGCTATATGTTTGCATGGAGGTGATGGCATCATGAGCATGGTAAGCATGTCACCAAACCAGGGAATCTCCATCCTGACTTTTGAATGTCTTCTTGAAGGTGTGCTGTTCCTGCAAGGAACAGGAGGACATATGTGGGAGGGAAAGTGCAGCTCCCAGGTCTTTGTGAACTGAAGAAAGCAGTGTTACTGCTGGCAAGTGAAGGGCAGATGGAGATTTGCAAACAGGGCTGCAGTAGTTTGTTCCGCTCATTATGCCGAGTTCTTTCCAGTCAGTTGGTTATCCATCAGCTTAGGAAGTACAGGAATCATCTGGAGGTATCCCAGCTTTTTTAGTGTACATTTAGAAGATGCATCCCTGTTGCTCTTGGGACTCTCCTTCCATTTGTCATCTTTCTCATTAAAGAAGCCACTTTGACAACTCCAGGATTTATAGCAGCCAAAGAGAGTGTTTTAGGCAGGGAGGAGTAGCTGCACTGACTACAGACTCCCAGAACTCTCCAAGAAGTAAGTGTGTTAAAGGTAATTATGTGCAATAAAGTGTAGATGCAGTAAAAATCTCATGCAGATATGATTGCATAGAAACAAAATTCATAATCTAAAAACACATAAAACCATCTAAATAGCTACTGGAACTTCACAGGTCTTAAATATGTTGCTGCAGACACCAGTATACTCCAGTGGTACCTCATACATCACATTAATTGCATTGCTTGCCAAATAAGCCAAACCTTCCAGAGACCTCTTTTCCCATACCTTGAATTCCCTTTTCATTCACTTAACTTTAGGAGAAGAAGGAAAACTCTCCAGCTCCCTGAGGAAAGGACCTATGTATATAATCCCAACTCTGTATTTTTTGAACAAATGAGACTTAAGCATATGTTTAAACAGATATTTTGTACTGATGGGCTTATGAATTAATGGTTAGCATTATGGACTAATATTAAAGATGTGCTGAAGAGCTGTTACAGTCTGAGGCCCAGCAAGCTGAAGGGAATCAGGATGCACAGAAAGACCTGTTTCTGCTCTGGACATAACTGTGTCTTTGCCAAGGAAGGCAGAGTGTGTGTGAAGTACCTGGTACTTTTAGGTAGTCTTGCCTTTCAACTGTATTTACAATTCAGAGCTGCTATAAATTATGTGTGCTGTCATGTTTTGTTAAACATGGTGAAATTGCAATTCTCTTTGTTCAGTCTCTGTGCTGCATACAGATCACCCTTTAGTCATCCTCCCATATATTTTGAGAATGAAAATCTCTGCAGCTGGAACATGTAGCATTGGCCATGCTTTTTTGTCCAACAAAAGAACACAGAGTCCAGATGAATACAAAACATTTTGTTAAATTTCTGGCAGCCTTACACGAACAGATCTGAACAAATGACAAATTGTGTAAGTCAGCATAACAAACGATGTGTTTCTTGTGATGTACCCACAGAGTGTGCATGTCTAGTGTTCCTTGGGAAACTGAGCTGTGAGTGTAGTAGTACGAAATGAGATATGGACTGCTGTTAATGTCTGAGCTGTTATCTCTCAGTGTGCAAAACCTGGGAGGGTGATAGTACAAGGGTGGTGGGCACAGTGCTGAGTCCCTCCTGCTTTCTCTGCTACATGTAGCTGACGGCATAGGTCAGCTTCTACAGCCCATGTCACCTCTGTCCTTGGGCTGCAGGACACTGAGGTTCAAAATGCAGACAGGGAGAAAAATCCAGAAGGCTGCCACAATTGCACTGTTGTCAAGGGGTGTGCTGGGCTCTTTGCAGCCTTCCCTCCTCCAGAGAACAAATTAATTTTGCTCTTTAGCTATTCCATAATAGGGATATTTCAAGTACATTTAATGCAACTTTATAAAACATACTTTTAATTTTTGCTAAGTCTCCTTTTATGAGTCTTAGAAAAAGAAAAAAAGTCTGTGTTTGAGGTTTTTACTTTCTCTTTGTTGGTTGATATTCTGTTTCTTTTGGTGTTTGTTGTAGTTGACAGTGAGGATACCAGTGTTCCAGTTTAGGAATATACTTTGACAATGAAATAATGATGGCTAGGAAAGGAATGAAGTCAACATCTCATAAACAAACATTTCTTGATAATTTTTTTTCTGTGATTTTCTAATGACAAAGCTGGGGGGTTAGACAAACTATTAAAAAGGGAAGTGTGATCCTTATGTCAGTGTAACAGTAAAAGCCTAATTAGTGATCCTAAACTTCTTTAATTTTAAATATAATTATCTGATTATTTCTTGCAACACTCAACAATTAAATTTTATACTTAAACACCGTATCTTCTTTCACTAGCACATAATTTACAAGTCATGTATTTTATGATGATGAGAGCATGTATCTTACCAGCAAATGTTCTGGCTAACAATAGCATCATTTTTTTTTCATAAGTAACAGGAAAACTATTTTAAAAATAGCTTCAGATAAACCCAACAAGCAGTAGAAGTCTGATTGCTAATGCAGAAGTAATATGCAATAGAGAAAAATGTCTTTTTTTTAAGTATGTCCTCTGTGAATACCAAGCCATAAATTGCCACTAATTTATCTCCAATATTGGATAGTGATTTTATAAATAAAGAAGAAAAAAAAAGGTTAAACAACCAAATTATGTAACCTTGTTAAGCAAGATTGATGTTTTTTAATTCATATAAGGAGAAAATAAAAGCATGTTAATGTGTTAATGCTACTTACACTCAGAGATGGAAGTTAAATTGAAATTGTAACACATCATCCTACTATTGGAACAAAATAAAATATTAATCTCTCATAACGTTTTAAATTATTATCCTAACAAGATGGATTTCTAATATTTGTTTTCAGGTCTGTATTTAATCTTGAGAAATATACAGTAAGCATACCCATATGTGTCAACTCAATTAGTATGGCTTCACTTTTTGGGGTGTTGGTAGATGGCTGAGGCCATTATCATCTGTTGAATTGGCTCAGTTCAACAATATAGAAAGTACGTCATTGCCAGAGTAAGGGAGAAAGAAAATCTGTTCTACTTTAACAGTTGTAAAAATAGCTTGTTTCAAATAAATTTAATAAAATCATAGAATTACAGAATTATTTGGATTGGAAGGGACCTTAAAGACCATCTGGTTCCAAACTCCCTGCCATGGGCAGGGACACATTCTACTGGACCAGGTTGCTTCAAGTACTGAAAGAGAGTAGGTTTAGATTGGATATTAAGAAGAAATTATTCCATGTGAAGGTGGTGAGACACTGGCACAGGGAAGCTTGACTGCTCCATTCCTGGAAGTGTGCAAGCCCGGGTTAGATGGGGCTCTGAGCAACCTGGTCTAGAGGAAGGGGTCCCTGCCCATGGCAGAGGGTGTGGAACTAACTGATTTTTTAAGGAAGGTTCTTTTGTTCTGTTTCAGGTATGGGATTTTTTTTCTTATCTTATGGCTACACCTTTTCCTAAGATAAAATAATTGCAAACATAAGGCTAGTTTTCTGACATAATGAATTGCATCATGAGAGGGATCTTAAAAAACTCTCTAGGGTATTTGGTTCAGAAAAACTTAATTAACAAAGTCTGCTAATTTTATTTAAGGCAGCTATGTTTTTGAGAGAATTTAAAGATCGCTTTGATTGCACCTAAAATATTTGCTATTTGCAGTAAATTCTTTTTCTTTAAATTTTATTTGAAGACAAGTAGAATAATGTCATAGCTCTAGTTTTCTAATTTGAGGTCTTCTGAATTGTCTATTGAAGAATAATGGAAATATTGTCTTTTTTTTTTTTCTGTCCTATAAGAATTTTGGTAATTTATAAGTAACATAAGCATGTTGAGCTCTATGCAATGTAGTTGAGTTAACAGAGATACAAAAAAGTTTCTCAACAAGGTGTTTTAGATGTCTCTTGTCAAAGTACATGGCACTTGAATGACAACCAGATTGAATTGTTCTTCTAAGAAATGTTCTTCAGAAATTCTGCATTGCAAAGATAATTCTTTGTTGATTGCTTAATCACTCTGCATGAAAAATAGTCTCACAAGAATACTCTATTGCAGATTTTGCTGAAATATGAGGACAGTTAGCAGGAGCCATGTATGCACAGAGAGTCCTGGTAGCAGGCAATTAATTTTAAGATTGAGCCTTGCCCTGAGTTTTGTGTGGAATCACTTCTGATTCTACCCCAGGGAATCTGTATTCCTCCCAAACAAGACAATCAAACCATACTGTTGATGGGTTAGTGAAAGCTAATAAGCCTCGTTTTGTCTACAGCTGTTACAAGTTGTCCCTGACAATCCTTTCTGTGTTTTTGATTTTTCAAGGAAACTTTGGCTTATTAAAAGGGTAAGTTAAAATTGTATTTTAATAGAAAACTGCTCTTTTGAACAAACAAGATTTTGTGTGAGATGTGTCTACAGAAAATACTGATCGGAAAAAATTGTATCACAGTTTGCAGTACTTGTAACTGAGATATATCACAGACTAACGACGTCTCTGTGTGTTAATTTCTTTGTGTGGACTTTGTGTGGAGTAATATCTTCACTGGAGAATACTCCTATGTTGCACTGTTGATGTTAACATTTTCTAAAGCAGACATACCTGCTTCCCTGTAAAAACTCCACAAACAGACTGCAGTAAAATAAGAAAGGTTTTAGGTGTCATCAAGTAGTGAGAAAAGCCTTAAGTTTATTTTCTTTGCAAATCAACCCTCAAGGCAGATTTTCCTGGGCTAGGTTATCCCAGTGGAAAATGTGAGCAGGAGAAATGCAGCCTTTCAGATGTCTAAAAGTTTTATGTTCTGTGGCACTTTGAGGTAAAAAGTATTGCAAACAAATTAAAAAAGTCCCAAAGTTAGTGAAACAGTGACATTTCAAAGGGACTTTGCCAGCACTGTCATATTAAAAACATTTCCAAAGCGCTCCAGTGAAGGCTCAGGTGCCCATCACAGCCACATTTAAGTGCCAACAAGCTTTCCACGTCATCAGAGGTTTTCATTTCCGTAGGAATCTCTGTATATCTTGAGGCTCTGAGGCAGCCAGCAAGGATTCAGTCTGGGTAGCAAATGATGAATGGGAAGCTGCTGCTTCCATGTTTTCTACGGTTTGAGACATATTTTAAGGCTAAATGACAGCTCCAAAATCACACTGTCCTTCTTGCACATCTCGATGTCAAAGGAAACAAAAAAAGAACCTGTCTCAGTCCCCTGCCAGACACGGAAATATCTGTTCAAAGAGTAGCCTCTACTATTTTGAAGGCCAAATGCTGGCTACCCTTAAGCTGTGTGGGTGGAGAGCGTCTGAAGGACCCTGCATCCAGACACTGGGAAGCAGCAGTGGTATTGCAATATTGCTGCTCATGTTTTATGAGCTGAGACACTCATACAAAGTTCAGAGCTAGGAAGAAACTTAAGGCCCACAATCACTGAGACCATCAAAAAACTAACAGTAAAGTTGCCCTCACCTGTCTCCACAGTCTGCATTAATTGGTTTCAAGGTATGGATTAAATACTTTGAAATTCCAAAAGGATGTGCATATGCTCAGGTCAAACGTTTCTATGTTCTAACCAATGAACTCTCTTACTTGTCATCTCTTCCTCTGGTTCATCTGAGGCTATGTAGAAAATGTGCCTCCATAAGAGGAATTCCTGGAAATGTTTTCTTACTCTTACATGCTCAAATTACAATTTGCAGGGAAATATTAGATATAATATTAATTCTGCACAGTCTTTTTTAAAGTATTACCCACTCTCAAGCTCCCTTGGAGTTGATAGTAATGATGAAGCAGAGTTCCTCTCTGAAGAAATATAAATCCAGTTTCAGTGCATGTGGCCAGATTAAGCTTTTGCCAGAGGAAGGGTGCTGAGACTTTAGCAAAAATTCTGTAGGATAACTTTTTTTGTGAAGAACAATCAAGCTAAAAAAACAAAGACACTCAAACAAAACACAGTGGCCTTCTGAAATAGACAGAGAAAACAATGTGGCTTATCTCACAACATGTGTTTTCCTACAAAGAATCAAATGCCATGATAAAAATTAATGCGTCTGTGCTATGCTCTCAGGCAGTAGACTTCATGTCTGAAATAAATAAAATTCAACTAACAGTAAGACCAGAAGAAACTTATACTGGAAATATTTGCTTGTGCTGAAAGCCTGAGAGCAGGAAATTATTATAGCACAAGTGCAGAAGATGAGTTGTGTCTCTCTGATAAGTCTTAGACACTGTACAACAGTCATATAAACAACCTTTCTAACTGCTGCACCATTCAACAGATCTGCTGGAACTAACAGTGAAAATGGCCAAACTTAGTTGTGGCCAGTACTTCAAATTGCTATTTTGATCCAACTCCTCTCATTTTTCCCTTGAAGAGATTACATCCTTTAATACCTAGGTCATTGCTTGCTAGATAATTTTGTCAAATGGGTTTTGCTGACATGTTTCACGTACTCTAAAAGATTTTTAAAACTTACTTGTATAATTTTGAGGTTTGATCATACACACACTTCATCATTTTAACAAAAACAGACATCTTACAATAAACAAACTTACATTTATCTACTGCTCTCTGTATACATTTTTCAGTGTGGCAAACTTATTCTCATGTGTGTTCTTATCAGCTACAGAAATGGAAGATCATATCTGAAAATTTGGAACAAATTTATGACTACAATTAGAGGGGCAACTAATAGGTACTTTCCAGCATTACAAAAGTCACATGCCTCTATAATGCAAGGTGCTTAATGGCATCAATAAAAACTAGGTTTTATAAGTCAGTGTCATGTGAGTGACGTTTTCTAAGTTAAGTTCTTCCTCCTCACTAAAAGGGACAAGATGGAGTTACACTCTGTTCAAAACTATGAAGTACAAGGGAAGAAAGTAATTAAAAGTAGTTGCATTTGAGGCATCTCAGATGAATATTAGTCAAAATATCAAACAGTCAAGAACAAACAGGTAACCACTGGATATCATCTAATTAGTGAGTTTGAAATGAGTAAGGCTGGGCACTCCATTACACCACCAGACTGATTTAGGTGGCAGAATAAGGCTATATTACTTTTTTATGTCATAAAAGTTGATGTCTTGGATAACTAAATGACAGAGCAACTCTGCTATTACAGCTCAGTTGTTTCTTGAAGCACTGCTTTTATTTTTGCATTTCCTGTTAATTCCACTGAAATTTGACCCAGAGGGATTTGTGTTGCTATTTCAGCAACATAAAGATCTTGAGTGGATTGCAAAGTTGTTCTAGGATATTGTCTCTTTTCAACAATACTTATTCCCTACAACAATTTAAAAACAAATAAAATGAAGAGATAAATCTATTAAACATAAAGCTGGGAGTGCCCTGGTGGACTGAAGTTATTTGACAAGACTAGAATTCTCTGTGCCAGGCATGAGGAAGAGAGAGTGCCAAGTGAAGAATGACTGATGGAAAATTGCCTTTTAAATAATAGTAGAGGAAAACAGATACTGCAATAGATTCATTAAAATGTGGGTTTTAAAATCAAAGGCTGGTTGCAATTTTGACAGGTGTCTGCAGACAAAATTACACTTTTCATCTGCCCTGGAAATAGTAGTTAATAACTCTTAGGCATTTCTGGCCTGTTGGACTCCAAAAACAAATCAGTGTGCCCAGATGAGATAGTAACAAGTGGTTAATGAAAACTGGTTCCAGTATGCATAAATTCAGAGCAGTGTGGTAACAGAAACTACGTTATATAAAATTGGTTTTAGATGAGGGAGACTATGGTGGAAGCGAGAATGAGAAAAGAGAAGCCTGGTGAGATCTATTTAATTGGCATGGTGATAAATGGTTCGTGAAGAAATAGAGATTTTTTGTAAAATGCACTTCTGTCCCTTCTTCACTGAAAAAAAAAAACCCAAAACCCTGGGAAAAAAGAAAACAAAAGAAAAAGAAAAAAAAAGGAGAAAACATGGACCTGCAAAGTCTATGTTAGCAAGCCGTAGCTTCAAGTCCATATACTGTCAGTTTGTGGAAGGGAGGGAAGCCCTGGGCAGTACCATGAGCTGCATCCCTGTGTAGGTCTTCTATGAATGCAAGACAGGGAAGTCTATTTCTGTAATTTTTTATAGCTCTACATATTTAAGCCATACAGTGATGTAATCATAATGTTGGGGGGGGTGTTTCCCAATTTTTTTATAAAAACACCAGGTGTCAAATATGTAGACTTATCTCATACTGTCTTATGAGGGATTGTAGTTTATGTCAATCTTTTGATTGAGTTAATATTTCTACTTCAGTTCATTTATATTGAAGGCATGGAATTAGAAAAATAGATGTAACCTCTTTATGTACATTTTGCCTCATTAAAGATGGCAAGAAAAAAATACTTGCATGGGAAGTGAGCAATGATCAGTGACAAACTTTCTGCAGGATTGCTTTACATTTATTAATTCATATTGCATGATAACAAAGGCATTGTGGATGACTGAGGGATATGTCATCTGGAAATAACTGCTGCTGCAGGGAATGACAATGTAGTTGGGTATTATCTTCAAAATATTCGTGGTTCGTCCTGACACCCCTCAGTTTGTCAATAGCAAGACATGATTTTCCCTTAGAATGTAGATGTAGATAGGCAATCTTTCAAATGGCTGGAGACAGTAACTTCATTGTCACATGTGATATGCAAACGTAAACTGCTATTATTGTTTGTGTTAAGCTGCGTACAAAAAGCAATAGTATTTTAAAAACAATTAGAATTCCAGTGAAAAGTTATCTTGTCACATCAGTACATTCTGTTCCCTCTTTCCTTGGTTTTTTTTAATGATACACACTTTTGAAAATTCTCAGTCTTTTATGTCTTTGCTGATTTTTAACTGAATCCCAGCATGGAGTGTACATTTTTTCTTTTTTTTTCTTTTCTTTTTTTTTTTTTTTTTTAAAGTTTCATAAAAATATTTAAAATTTATTTAAAAGAGAGTTAGGTTAATATCCATCCAGTCATCTTGCTAGCTCTGAGTGGGCTACAGCTCTGCTTATGTGCTCTAGGCTCTGTAATTATCTCCCTAAAAGTATGACTAAATCCTTCTTACATTATATGTCTCCTTCACTAATATGCACAAATAAAATGGTTAAATGAGGAAAATGTAGCTTTTTTTTTTTCCCTTGTAAGCCTAACCCCAGCAGACCTGCACTGAAGTCTACAAAGGAAATCAAAAGAGGTCAGGGAAGGAATAAGAGAAGAGGTTTAGCTGTTTGGATAGGTTTATTGACAGAACATGAAGAAGAGCAATGATTATAAGTTAAATTTTTATTTTCTCATAAATTAAGTTCTCACGTTCTGCACAGAAAGGGGTCAGTGTGAAAAGCATGCTGTGTTGACTGTACAGAAGCATTTGCTGATACATGGAATTAGGGAACAGGCCACAAGATAGCGAGGTATAGCCAACAGAGATGTATAAAAAAGAAAATAAAAATGTTTTTATCATCACTATGTTTTGCTAGTGTCTTCTGGTGAAATACATATTAACAAAGTTATTTTCAAATAGCCTGAGGTTTTTTTCACTGAAAACAACTATGTGGTCATGAGAGAAAAATAAACAGCAGATTTCTAGTGCAAGTATCAAAACACAAAAATTCTCACCTTTGGCAGTGCTGGTATGAGTGATGGCAGGAATGACAGGTCAGCATTCACTCAAGCAAACCTTCAGAAGACTGAGCTCCTGTTGTCTTGGAGTTAGAAATAGAGAAGGGAAAAAGGAAAGATAGGTGCTTCATTCTATCAGCTGCACCTATATCCCTTGACAAGAAGAGGCTTTTTGACTTAGACTCCTGATGAAGTTCTTGCCTTTGTCAATTGACACTTTTCTCAAACAGGGATCATTGAAACCTTTTTTTACTAAATTGGATGCTTCTTTGTGTTCCAATGTAAGACGATCCAGGTCTTCTCAGGAATGTCAGTTTCTAAAAGAGTATGATCCTAAGAATTAGTCAGAAAACCTTACTTAAAATAAGTGTCTGTGCTGTCCCAAAAGTTGTGCACTTTTGCACACATTTGCTGCAGCCCAGTGCCACCAGGACAGAAAAAGCTCCTCCCAGTTGTGGCTAGACAGGTGTGTTTCCCCAAAACCTTGGCTGCTTGAACCATCAGCAATGTCAGAGTATCTCTACCAGACAGGGGCTGCTGTCCTGTCATCAACCCTTGGGGCAGCCCATGACCCCTGATGATGTGGGCCAGAGGGCAAGTATGGACATGGCAGGCACTGATGTTGCTTCCCACAGGGGTGGCTTTGAATTCCAAGGATCCTAGACCTTAAGCTGACAACAGTAGACCACCCTGGACTATGTGATATGAGAACTAGAATCTTGTTTCTGCCTTGGTCCTCTGCTTATGATTACAGTCTTGTTGTGTTCTGAATAAGCCATGTATAACTTCTTGGTTCCAGAATCAAAACACGTGTTTTTTAGGGAGGAGGAGAGCTGCGTTTTGTGCCTGCATATTTGATTTTCTTTTTGTGTCTTTGGCTTGGGAAACTTGATAACAGGAGTAATGTATAAAGAATGCTGTGGAAAATAAGGACTGAAAGCAACTTTACCTTATTTTTGGATAAACTAGTTCTGATGTGTCAGGACAGTATTTTCATACTCCTCTTTTTCTCTTTAGATGAACGTTTCCAGTTAAAAAACTCAGTCTGGAGATTTTGTCCAGACTGTGAGTTCAAATCTTGCCCAATGCAGACCTGTCATTGTTACTCTGTTACTGAATAAAAACTGAACAAAACTTTTGTGCAATTTCAGAATAAAAGCTCTTCTTTAGTTAGTGCTTGTTTCAAAGGAAAGGATCCAGGCATAGCAAATGTCATGCATGCAACTCAGTGAATTCATGAGGAACAGATGGCATTTGCAGTAAAAAATAAGAGTAGGCACTTATGTTTTGAATTATTTAAGCATATGAAAGCAAAGAACAACAAAAAGATTTTTATAGAAGTATTTTAGTCCAAACTGTATATTCTCATAGGCATTCAAAAAAATGCTAAAAAAGATTAATAATCAGCTATTGTTGGCAGTAGGTCTTTACTTGGAGATCCCAAGCAAGTTTAGAATCCTTCTGTCTTGGGCTCTTCATGGATATCAGTTATGAGTCAGTTCCTATGAACAGAAATACGTGATTCAAAAGTGCATACTGAAATGGTTATTCACACTAGGGATTGTTTACAGGGAGTTACTCCCAGACTTGCCAGCCATATGGTTTTCTGCTTCCTCTGTAAAAAGGAGACATCTCAAAAATGTCTCCTCATGTCTAGCTGCTCTGTCCGAGGCAGAAATGGTCTCTCCATGCTCAAGATGTCCTGTGCTGTGGGACACTGTAGCCATGTGATGACTCTTTGTCTTTAAGAGCCCTTCCAACCAAACCATTCTACGGTTCTATGATTAATACCACTGACTGGAAAATGAGTCAAGATAAAGTTTTAAGACCAAATGAACACGTTTATAAACTGAAAGCCAATAAGCTAGTAAAATGCAAAATAAATCACCTCTCTCCAAACCCCTCTACACATCATAGCAGACATAAGAACAACTTCTCACTTTTCCTTTGTCTTTCACCTTCAATACTTTCATGAAAAGTATTTAAGACCTTAATTAATTTTGAAAAGCAGACAAATGAAATGAGCATACATCTGATCCTATAAAAATCAAATGGGATATTCACTATGGTAACAAGACTTTTAAAAAAATCCAGATAATTCTTAATGGGGATTAGGTTTAAGTAAGAAGGCTTTTAATCCTAGAAATTAGATTATTTTTGTGGTCTTTTTGTACTATGATTTTTATTCCCAAAATACGCATTCTGTTAAAAAATGGCAGTTTCTATGACAACCTAGAAAACTGTTAAAAAAGGTAGGAAGGCAAGAAATGAAATTAATATATGAAATAGTTGCACTTGTCTGAGGTAAGACTTTTTCAAACTAAAGGGAAAAAAATCAAGTACTGTAAATCTATGCCTAACACAGCTGAGTCACTGCAAAATTAATTTTGCCACATCTTATAACTTAAACTATTGAAATTCTGTAAGTGAAAACTATTCAAAGCACTGTATTCAAAAAGAAGTTATTTACAATTTTAGATTTGTATGCAAGATACGTGCAGATTTCAAAGTTAAACTGAGAGTCATGAGAATTATAAAGAATATTACAGGTGAGAGCTGCAAAGGAAGAGTCCATCTCAGAAGCATAGTAAATCATAACTAATGAAGTATTTTGCAAATTCCTTGGTCAACCTTTTGCCTAAATGAAAATAAATCGCACGAACTCTCATGGAAACAATACTGGTAGTTACAGAGCTAATGCATATTTTAGGCTGAGATGGAAATAGCCATTTATGTATTTAGAAAGACCTGTAGCTAACTATCTTATGACTGTTGCCGTGAATTCTGTAGTCAGTTTTATTTAGTTCTTAAAAAAATCAAGGATAATCATTCCAGTATAGCAAACACCTTACCAAAATCTATCTTGAGCAGGTTGGGCAGATGCAGGTCAATGTTCCCTTGCATAAGATCGGGCTGGTCTTTTCAGGGAAACAGGCTTGTACAAGGAAGTCAAAGGGAAAGTGGAGATTTGGGACATGGAAATGGATTTTTTTTCTCTGTGAGATTTACTCACAAATTATTAACATTCTTCACTAAATCAACTCCAAACAGATGGCATTTTTAAAGAGTTGGGCATGTTTTCTTGTGTGAAAAAACTCCGAAAGAATACTTTGAGCTTTTGTCTTGATTTGATATCAGGACAAAGTGTTCTAATAATGGAATTTCCCGTGTGATGAAAATGCTTCTTATACGTCAGTTCTTTTTAGAAATCTTCTGCAGAATCTCCTGAAACAATAAATGCAAGCAAATATTGGTGAAGAAAATTCAGCTGTGAACTCAGCCTATGGGCTCCAAACTTCAATATACTGCAGACTAGAGATAGAGGAACGTATATATAGTGCATGTTGAAGCTCAGTGTTACTAGCAAGAAATGAAATTTTCTCATGACACTGAGTAACATGTTAAAGAATCTTTCCAGTAGACTCTTGGTTTTAATCTGAACTCTCTTTCTTATATTTCCTTTCTTTGCACAACTTACACTCCAAGGACTACTCTTACACATTCAGTGGTTGTCAATACTTTGATAATTAATTATTTGCAAAATGTCCTATTTGTTTTATTATTTGTAAGAACTTGAGTATCTTTGGATGAGAACTTCTGAGCTGTGAAATAATAGCTTTGTGATCTAATAACATATTACTAACTCAACTATATTCTGACTGAAAATGAAGCATAATACTGAGTAATCAAGATTCATTTAAACGTTTGATTTACAATTCACTTGAATTTAATCAGAGGAAAATCTAAAGTATTCTGGAAAGAGACTTGAAAGCTCTAACATCTCTTAACTATGCTCTCACATCAATAAGATGACATAGAATCATGGAATTGTTTGGGTTGTAAGGGGCCTTAAAGCTCGCCTCATTCTGACCCTCTGCCATGGGAGGTTGCTGTGTCACTTGATTTCTGTTCATTTCAACCTATGAGACCAGTAAAAGGTTGCATTTAACATGATTTTAAAAGATACCTTTCACTATTTTGTTTTTGACTTTGTCTCATTTAGTCCATGCTAGTTAGTTTTCCCTGAAAACACTCAGTGAAGTGGCAAGAAGAAAATAGGACTGCTGATTGAACCTTGGAAGTCTTCTCTTTGCCTTCTATTTTAATCTTCATCCTCAGTTACTATTCTTATTACAGACTTTGTTAGAAAACTGAACTGTAATAATGAAATGTAATGGCTTGTATTTCATAAAACGTATTCATCTGTCTTTAAACATTCACTTACCACGAGTTTTTCAGTAAACAGGGGAGCAAAAGTTTGGAGGGCACTTCCTTATTTACAACCATATGCTGAGTTCTTACTTTGTATTACCTCTGTATTAATTCAATGATAGTTTTATTGTTCAGTGGTAAATTTATAGTTTGATTATTGTAAGAAAATGAAATAGTTCTTTATGACAAGTATATAAAGTAAATGAATAAATAGACAGTCAATCTTTCATGCCTTTTTGTAACTGAAAAAAAAAAGAATTTTTAAACATTTTTTCAGGAAATCAGATCCAGCCAAGAACATGCTGTATAATAAGGCTTAACAGGGGTGTCAAAATGAGATAATCTACCAAAATTCTACGTGAGAGTATAGCAAATGTATCTCTTAATTTTAGGAAGAAACAGTAAGAACAAAAGAAGAGAGGTCTGGTATTGTCTTTATGTCCCTTTTTGAGTCCCCCAGAGACTGGATGCAGAACCTTTGCTGGTGAAAATAGTTCCATTGCCTGCATGGACCTACACCACAGTCAGGCTATCATGTGTTAGCAGTGTTGGGCCTACTAGAATTAAAACTACTATACAAAACACATTATTCTGTATTTCTTGTATTTTTTTCCCAAGATACACTTTCTCTGTGTCTTAAATCTATCTGAGGATATTTCCTTGAACTGTGCAACAGTGCTGTACTAAATTAAAGAACAGCTTGCAGTTTAGGCATAGAAAGTCCATCAGTAGGCTAGTTTGTTGGAGAAATGCTCCCTGACTTCTCAGAGTCCCATAGCTTAGAGTCCCATAGCTCCTTCATCTTCTGTTAAACCTCAGCCTCTTTACTCCTAATGACATTAATCAAGGACCCTGTATCTCTTCACAGAATCATAGAATACCCTGAGTCAGAAGGGACCCACAAGGCTCATCAAGTCCAACTCCTGGCCCTGTGCAGGACACCCCAAGAATCACACCACATGCTGAAGAGCAGTGTCCAAACACTTCTTGAACGCTGGCAGGTTTGGGCCTGTGATGACTTCCCTGTTTTTCAAAACTACCAATAAAATATGTTGTCATTCCTATAAAATTCTCACCTTCTCATCAATACTCTCCTTTACCATGCAGAACAGTGTTTTCAAATGGCTTGGCACATTTTGACAGATGGAATAAGGCTTTATTTTATCCATGTGGCAAATTGTATTTAATTCTCATATTGTTTCATTCAACTCTGGAAATATTTAGAAACAATGTTCAGTTAACACACTGATGATAGAATAATCAGGTATCAGTTGATCCAAAATTGACAGGAATTTTTGTTGTATACAAGTAATGTGAAGTTTTTGAAATTATCAGTAAGAGGGTTGGTTTATTATTACTGGTTTTTTTTCCATTTGACTCCTCATTCACTTATGTGTACCCTGATGAAAGCTTTTTCAGGGCAAATCTATGATAAAAATTGATAACAAAATGAAAAGAATTTTAACTTCCCTCCCAAATATACCTAATTCTCTATGTTTGGGAAATATTCAGTAACAACTGGCTATTTATTAGTTATCATCAGGAGAGATGACTTGCCTTTCTTTTTGTCCTTATTGCAGCAGCATAAGAGTTAATTGACAAATATGCAGGTTTTTTTCTCACAATTGCTAAGAAAACTTATTTTTCATTAACATTCCTCCAGTACTCTTTATGTATGCCAAAAATTCTCGATCTCTGGAAAAATATCTTATGTAGTTCAACTTCACCTCACAAAACTTTAACAAGAAACTTCAGCTTCTGGCCACTTTGAAGCTGGAGACGAGGCTGGAGACTGAATCCTTAGCTGCAGCGACCCTGATCACTTGAATTCAGAATTTTGTTGTTCAGGGAGGAGTACATTGCTACAAATCACAATGGTTTGAGAACAGAATTTCAGATTTTGAATACTTCAGCTATATAGAGAACTCAGTGCTTCTAAGTGAGAAAATATGGTTTTAGAAAAATGTGTTCACATTATTCTTTACGCAACACTAGTTAAGTATGATCCCAATCTTCTGTATCTTTCTGCTGCCATCCACAATAACATAATAGAGCAGTGAACATTTTTCTCAAAAAGCCTTTGGATAATCTTCAAAAAAAGCAGGTGTGCACCAAACATGATATTTAGTAAATAATTGCACAAGCTGAAGACATTGTAATAGTGAATGAAAGCAAAGGTTTGCATCAGCTCAACTCAGCAGTGCAACAAAACCTTCAGAATGTAAAATTATGGTCTTTCCTTTATTAGGACAAGACTTTTTGGCCTCAAACCTCATTGTAATTGATGGGAATACCTAGCACAATATGAAACACATTTTAATTGCAAACATATTTTCTCTTACTGTTCTCTAATTCATGTACATGTATAAAACACAAAAACCACAAGGATAAAAAAGTAAGGTTTTTCCACTGGTAATATTAATCCTTTCTTCCCCCTTTTCTTTTGGACTTCAATTTTTAGAAAAATGTTTATTGATCTGTACAATTGCAGAATTGGACTTACTGATAAGAGTTTGCAGGGTTTGCTTCTTCTCTATGTTTGCAGCCCTCTGAATTGTGGGTCTTTCTGTTTTTCCCTGCCAGGATGTTTTGTTCTATTAAGGAGATAATTTGTTCATTTGCTCTTCTGTTTTGCCAGCGGCCGACACTTTAAAGACATACAGGCTTTACTCCACCTTCCTTTTCTAGACTGTGAGTTCTGTAAGGACTTTAAAATCTTAGAATCCTTTAGGTTGGAAAAGATCTCTAGAGACCATTGGGCCCAAGCATTGATGCAACACTGCTAAATCCACCATTAACCAAGTCTATAAAATGCCATGTCTATGTTTAGTTGAACCTTAGTCTGGTATTGTCACCCTGCAAAAAAAATTTGCTACAGTGCTTTTGTGAATACACTGTTAATTACTTTTGAATCTGTTATGATGGTCTTCACAGAGTACTCTGTTTAAATTATGGGGAATATGTAAAAAGAATTGTTTACAATAACTTTAGTTGGATCTAATTTAAATGTTGACAAACTTTCCCTGGTAGAAGGGCAACATTCTGGAAGGGGTCAGCTCCCTTTTAGGTCAACCTATAATGTTTAAAAATGTGACTTTGTGTGTAGTGCTTGAAGATGTGAAATCTTTTGAGTATCATAATCGAAGCATATTTCTAATGATATGTCATTTTTTGTAGATAACCTAGCCAGGGAGCTACTGTGTCGTTTGGGAAACTGTGCTTCCTGATGTAAGAGTTCTTTACTGCAGACCTCTCTGAGTCAGGACCTAAACTTGGCTCTCTTACACCCCAAACTAGTGACCTAATCTTCTATAGTGTGTGAGCATGCTTTCTCTCTCATCCTTCCCAGCAAAACCTTTGTGGAAACAGAAATGTTTTTTGGCTTGGATGAAACAGTGTATTTCAATGACATTTCATTTAGTTGAGGATATTTCGACCCGTTCTAATCACCAGCCTCTGTTATAAGATGGTAAAGGCTCTGCCAAATATTAACAGGTTGGGCTGAAAATTTTTATGATTATTCTCTGTCTTAGGCTGAATGTTTTGAAACCAAAGGTTTAACCACTTGGATGGCCAGAGAAACTGGGGGTCTTCCACCAGTGTGCAAGTATCACTCTAGTAGCTCTACTGTTTGGAGGAGTACCTTCAAATGTGACAGGGAGAAGACCTGGTGCATTGAAGATATCTTTTTGAGTTCTCATGGAATTTAATTTGACTTTAGCCTTTGGCAATCTAAATCTGGCAATGAGGCAGCAGAGCTTGTAGAGGGATTTGCTGATAACTTTGGTTGCTTCTGCCCTGATTGTTCTCTGCTCCCACAGAAGACCCCCATGGGCTGAAGTGCAGAGGGTAATGTATTGCCCTCTTGTCCTGTGAGAAGGTCAGGGTTGATGTACAGGGCTGCCACCACCCCCCTTTGCTGCATGGAATGGAAAGAAATTTCTCTTTGAAATTCTGAAATTAGAAATTCAATTAAAATTGAACTATCATGGCTCATGGTCTGGGGATTCTCCAGAGAGTCATTGCTTTATCAGTACAATACTTTCTCAGAGAAAGAGTATTTTTCTTCATTCTCTGGTTTCTGCTGTGAGCAAAACTTAGTGCCCTGTGTGTGGACTGATTATCATCCAAATCACCCAAGCTTGTACTGTAAGTATCAATGATGTGAGATTGCAGTATACTTTTTGCAACAAAGAGACTTTATTCTTCTGCTCTCTACACTCCATTTCTTAAGATTAGAGAAGAGTTTTAATGAGGAAATATTTGATATTTAAAGTTATTCTTCAGTTTAAGAAAAGAAGAAAAAAGCTACCGATGTGTCTTCAATATTCATTATAACAAGTGACTTTTGTTCATGAGCACAGGGTCAGAATGCTACATTCAGGAAAATGTTTAACTAACATTTTTAACATTAACATGAACAATGTAATTCATTCACAGAAAGCCAAAGAACTTTCAGATTTCCCCAGGGCACTGTTTTTCCAATATAAAGGCTAATCTATTAGTTTAGCAAGTGTCATCCTCCAGTTAGGCCTGTCAAGAATCCATGTATTGAAGGCAGCTACAGCTCTAAAAGCCTGAGAAATGAGCCCCAAGTTCCTCATTTCCCAGAATCCCAACAAAATCCTTCCGAGTCAATGACTCATAAAATGCCTTACACCAGTAAGGCAATAACCTTTTTTATTTTTTTGCTTGCCATGGCCATTGATTTCAGCTTTATAAAACATCTTTTCTGTGCTTTGTACAGGGTGGCCTCATACAGTTACGTCAAGGGGTCTGAGCAGGAAAAGTCCCTCCTGGCAGAATGCCACAGTGCTGGAGGAGACTGGTTGTGGCTCTGTCTGCCCCAGGATTTTGCCAGGGTGGCTTTTTATGTGAGGGAAACAGCAGAATACACCAGGAAAGGCTAGTGTTGAAGCAGAGCTTGTCAGAAGGTGACAGGGACTGAAACTTTTCTCCTGCAGCCTCATTCTTGTGTGAATGAAAGACTGGCTTGGAGTCAGACAGGTGATCTTACCTGTGTACTCTCAGTTTCATACAGCAACTGTACAGAACTTACACAAAACTCTTGTGACTGCTCTGTATACTGGTCTCAAAATGAGTTAACAAATACAGTTCTTTGCTAAAATAAACACATTTACTGGATCATAGAGTCAGAATGGCCTGGCTTGAAAGGGACCATAAAGATCAACCAGTTCCAATCCCCCTGCCATGGTCAGGGACACCTTCGAAGCCCTGTCCAACCTGGCCTTAAACACTTCCAAGGATGGAGCAACAACAGCTTCCCTGGGCAACCTGTGCTATTGTCTCACCACTGTCACATTAAAGAATTTCTTCCTGTTATCTAATCTAAACCTATTTTCTTTCAGTTTGAAGCCACTTCCCCTTGCCCTGGTGCTACATGCCCTTGTAAATGGTCTCTCTATATCTTTTTTGTAGGTTGCCTTCAGGTACTGGAAGGCCATAATTAGGTCACCACCTTCTCTTTTCCAGGCTGAACAATCCAAATTCACTCAGTCTTTTCTGACAGGAGAGGTGTTCCGTCCCCCTGATCATCTTGGTCACCTCCTCTGGACTCGCTCCAACAGGTCCATGTTCTTCTTGTGCTGGGACCCCAGAGCTGGAGGCAGCACTGCAGGAGGGGTCTCACCAGAGCAGAGCAGAAGGGCAGAGTCCCCTCCCTGCCCTGCTGCCCACACTGCTCTGGATGCAGCCCAGGACACGGGTGGTTTCTGGGTTCCCAGTGCACATGGCTGGGGCATGTCCAGCCTCTCATCCACCAGCACCCCAAAATCTTTTTTGATAGAGCTGTTCTCTGATCACTCAATAACCCTATCATCACTTTCTGAAAATTTTTGCATTAATTTTCTGAGAAAAAAAAAAAAGAGAGACACTTTTGAAAGAATTTTTGAGCTGTAACTGAAATTAGAGCCAATCTGAAATTTTCTGTAAATGTTTCCTCACTGAACATGTAGCAAATCTGGCACTGTTTTTTTACATGCAAAAATTTCAATTTTAATATTCTTTTCTATTCTCCAGTGGCAAAATTGAAAAACAATTGAATATTTTGGTTTGATTCCTTGGACTGCAAGTGAGTCAGTCTGAGATCAGTCTGAATCTCCTGACCATGTTATACTGTATGATAATAGCTGAGAATAAAAGTTACTATTACTTTCCCCTAAGGACTGTTTTTCTTTCCTTTCACCTCCTAGAATCTACCTACAGACTTCAGAGTGAAGGCTCCCATCAAGGGACATGACTCTGGATAGTGACATATGTAAGGAGTTTATAGTGTTCAAGAACCTTTTCCTCTGTGCTGAACGTAAGCAGAATACACACAGCCTGGGAACACCAAACAATTATTTACTTGCTAATGTGCAGATCAAAGAGTTGTGTTGTTCAGCCACTCTGCTGACCACAAAAATAGCATGTTCTGCTACCCCATAAGACACTAATGGGAAGGCTGAATGGCTGATCCACAGAGGTGACATATTGCTCTATTCCATTCTCTGCTCTTTGTGTTTGCTTATTTGTTTTTTTTTTTTTTTTTGGTTTTTCCCCCCCCTGTGAGGTTTTACAGCTTTTAATGCCAGCATTTTTTCTCTTGAATCTGTAAGCTGCTAACTATCACGATTTCAACAACTACACTCTGTCTAGGTTTTCACTTTGTGTATCTTGCACAGCTCTGGTTCACATATGTTCTCACATCTTAGCACAATTTTCTCTGTAAAACTGTGCCAAGATCACACATCTGTGTTGTACCAAGCAACACATTGGATTGCAGGCTGCTAAGAGTCTGGGTATAATTCACCCGAAGTACAGTTCCCACGAGAGATGTGATACTGCAGAGAGTTTCTGGGTTAAAATAGTCAAAAAAATTTCAGGCACAAAAAAATATTTATCCATCTGTTCTGGTTTGGAATGACAACTTGACTGTCTCTTGCAGAATTAAAGTGTAGGTTTTTCATGTATGTCTTTTTAAAACAGTAAGGAATATTTGTGATTTTTTACCTCAAGATTTTACAGATTAAGCACACAGAACAATAAAATGTGCATACTAATTACTCTATCCCATGACTGAAACGTATTTTCAAGTTATGATTAGAGATTTATCTCCTTAGGTGGCCATGCATCACTAATCATAAACCAATTGAATAGCAATTCATCCCAATAAGCAGAATGTTGGGCAAAAATACCAGGCAGCCCATACGGATAAATAGGAGCTCCTGGCAAAACTCAGATAAAAAGAAAGTGTAGAGAAAGTAACAGCAGGGACAGGTAACCTGGAAGGAATATAGAGATACTATCTGGACAGGCAGAGACATGGGTCAGAAAGGCAAAGCCCAGGCAGGAAAGAATGTGGTAAGGAAAGTCAAAGGCAGTAGGAAGCAACACTCTTAAGTGTACAGATTCTAAAAGGAGACTGGTGAAAATGTGGTTGTGTTGCTGAATGAGGTGGGGAACCTGTTGACATAGGACATGAAAAATGCTGAGGTGCTGAACTCCTTCTTCACATCAGTCTGTACTATCAAGATTGTACTTCATCAATCTCAGGCCTTAGAGAACAGGCGATAATTTGTAGGAAGGAAAATTTACCCCTGGTGGAAGACAACCAGTTCAGGGAATACTTAAGCAAACTGGATATATGTAAGTCTGTAGGCCCTGATGAGATGTACCCACAGGTACAGAGGGATCTGGCTGATGTCATCATGAAACTGGCCTTGGTAATCTTTGAATGATCATGGTGACTGGAGAAATGCCTGAGAACTTGAGGAAAACCAATATCACTTCTGTCTTCATTAAGGACAAAAATGAAACAACAGTTTGGTCAGTGTCACTTCAATCCCTGGAAGGGTGATGGATTAATTTATCCTGGAAACCATTTCCAAGCACATGAAGGATGGGAAAGTCATCAGTAGTCAACATCGATTCACCACAGGGACATCATGCCTGACATTTCCATGATGAATTGCCTGGCTTGCTGTTTAATCCTTCCTTTTCCCCTCTGCTTCCTTTACCCTTCCATGTATAGACAATTTTCTTGCTCACTATATCCCCTGAATCACATTTTTTGTACACTGTCTCCCAATCAGCTACATTCCTCTGAAGCAAAGTAATTCCTTTCTACCATATTTTTTTATTTTTTTTTTACCCACACCATCAGAATATTTAATCCAAAATATTCCTTGGCACTCGTTTGACAAATGGAGACTTCTTATTCATTCAGATTTGTTCCTACTTGTCATTCCTTTTAACAGTCTTTTGACAATAAATCTAGCAAAAAAGTTACAAAAGCTGGTTAAATCTTTGTACTCCACAATGTATCCACCTCTTCTTCTGCCTTGCAAGGTGAGGGACCTGGGGGTGTTTAACCTGGAGAAAAGGAGGTTCAGGGGAGACCCTATTTCTCTCTAACAACTGCCTGAAAGGAGGTTGCAGCAAGGTGGAGGTCAGCTTCTACTCCCAGGCAACAACTGATAGGACAAAAGGAAATGACCTCAAGCTGTCCCAGGAGAGATTCAGGTTGGACATCAGAAAGGGTTTCTTCGTGCAAAAAGTTGTCAAGTATTGGAATGGGTTGCCCCAAGGAGTTACCATCCCTGGAGGTGTTCATGCAACAAGTAGAGCCCTTTACAATATTTCATAACTTTATTTTGTTTTTGTAGTATTTGAACATAAAGTGATGTAATTACCCAGCTGCCAACAGGATTGATCTAGAGCTGTTAGAGTGACAATTTCATGAGCTAAAATCTGAAGCAACTGGTCAGGCTGCTGTATTTGTCCAAGCCTGCTTGTAAGGCAGCTCTTTGGCCTCTGCATATTGTACAAGTACCATGAGTTACTGTGTAATAGCAACTGTGGCTTCCAATGAGATTATCAATGCATTTATTTGCCACACACTTGGCATAAAATGGCACATTTGATTTTGTGGTAATTGAGTAAGAAATCCCATTGCCAGGCTGTGCAGAAAAGTGGTATTTTGTTCTGAAGGCAGAGAATGCCTGGTGCTTCTTGTGGGAAAAAGCTGATCTGGTAAGAGTGGACTCCTCCAGAATGGTACTTTCCTTCTGGAACTTAGAGCATCTACCTCCACTTCACTTGTTAGAGAATTTTCCGAAAGTGAAGACTCAGACAAGTGGCATCATCTGTACTTCTCACCAGGCCATGATGGTGAAGCTGCTTTTATACAGTCCAGTGAGCCAGTTTGTTGCCAGTGTAATACACACTTGAGTTTTAATGTTTATCTCTAAAAATAATATGAAACAGCTGTTCTAATAAAAATTTACATATTTGCCTTCATCTAGAAAATTCAAATATTTTAAATTTTATACCACAGTAATAGAGATGTTCTCTAAAATGTTGGGGATCAAAATCCAAAATTTCCTGGGTCAAATTCAGAGTTTACTTAGTACGACATGTTTGTCCTATGGTGAAGTTCTAGCTCATCTCTCAGGAAGATCAGGGAATTTCAAGGGAACTGCTGGAGTTAGATGTGGGGTCTTTCCAGGCAGCTTTCTCAGCTTCATGGGAGACCCCATCAGTTACCTGAGATCATGATGATTTCATTGACATCTATAAACTTCTATAAACACCATACTGGCATCACGATGTGAGGATTATCAGATCATCTTCTAATCATAATAACAAGTAATGACAAAAGTATTTTAGTTACCATCACTATATCTTATTTTTACAAATATATTGCTTCAAATTCTGGCTACAGACAGTGCAGCCAAGGGGGATTTTGTGTCTGTATTGGAGAGCAAGTTTAGATTTGCTATGTTAAAGTAAACTGATAGCTTCAATTATTAAATGCAAGTACTTGGCCAGGCATTAGTAAAGGATGCCATTAAAGTTTCTGAGATATTTTTTATTTTGGTTACAAAATCCAGTTTCCAAGAGGCAGTGTCTGAATCCTGTTAAAGCCTGACTTTCCATCATTTTCCATTAAAGGAAAAAAGTCTGGATTGGTCAGTATTACCACGGCATCAGACTTCTGCCAAAGCCTCTGCTTGGGCTTCACAGCTGCCTTTAAGATGTTTGAAAAGCAAGTCCTAGCATGGTATATCTGAAATCACTGCCTTTTCAATTCAAATATTACTTTTGGAAATGCAGCTGTTAAATGTGAAAGACTAGACTGTAGAACCAGCAAAAATAAATTACTTGCATGCCTTAAATGGAGTTTAGTGGGACATAAGGCTCTGAAGTACAATATCAAAATTAACCCCTCTTTCAGCTGCCCATCTCAAACCACAGTCTCTACTTTGTTAAGCTGACCATTCCTGTGCTGGAGATTTGGACAGGATGGCAGAGAATGCTGAGGAGTTTAGCTGGGTGGGCATTCTATGGTCATATCTTGCTTGCCTTGACAGTGTCCACCACAAAATGCAGTCACTGCTGAGAATTTTTTAAAGCATGGTGTGGGGAGAAGCAGATACTCATCACCTGCTTCTGCCCTGTACCCAGAGCATGGAGCAAGGTTTGGAAAGAGGTTGGTCTGATCTGGTCTTCAGCCATAGGGTGTTCAACACCACTTCATCCACTCCAAGATCACTGTTTGGGCCCCTTCTCTGCTTGTTGGGCTCCAAGGTGGCTCTTTGCTTTCCACAGGTTTCAGCCACAGAACAAAAAAGGGAGAGGATGTGAGGGGAGACAGGGTTGTGAAAAGAGTGGTGTCTGTCCTCCATTCCAGCACCCCGTGTGCTGAGGGACTAGTCATCTCCAGCTGGAGTCAGCATCAAAAATATGAAAATTAAACCTGACATCATCATACTAAAAGACAACAAAGGTGGTTAGAATCATCTTTGAACCCTCACTGGGAAATTTAAGTTGGATGGTTGCTTGGTAGCCTAAGAACTTGTTGTGGGATGAAACAAATTGATAATGTTGGATAAAGATAGCAGCAGAAGCCACTGAGCTCTGTTCAAATTTTTCTGTTATGTTTTGTAAAAAGTCTCTAGACACAGGTTCAGAGGAACCCTACAGATCTAAAGTTTTGTGGCTAAAAAGACAGTTGTGTGACCCTGAGATTAGCTCAGTTTGTTAGAGCCTGGTGCTAACACCAAGGCTGTGGGTTCAATCCCTTTATGGCCCATTCACTGAAGAGCTGGACTTGAAGATCCTCGTGAATTACTTTCAACTCAGAGTATTCTGAGATTTTGTTTACTTTGAATTTCAGCTCTATATCCTCTTCTCTAAGGCAAATTCCAGATGCTTTTGCATTTGATCATATCTCCTTTGCCATTCACCTCTTGTTCTGAGAGAAATGCTGTCTCCACCTTTCAGAGTGTTCATCACTGGCCTGTGGCCAGCAGCTCCCTGACAGTGACAGATGTGTGTGTCTTCCAACACATTAGCTGCCTAGATGTCTCTAAATGAAGGTGACAGAAATCAACATGCCTTGGTGACAGACAGTGACCAAAATCAAACAAAGAAGTAGTTGAACACAATGTGGGCAAAACCAGGGCTATGTTAGCTGCAGTGCATGTCCAAGAAAAAATAATGCAATTCAAAATTTCCAAGAGAATTGTAAAAGAAGTTCAGTTTTATCATGAAGAGCCCTGATTGCAAGTTGAATGTTTCCTTTTCCGGAGTTCCTTAGTTTGGCCATCTAAATACAAAATGTTTTTTAAGCTGGTGGATTTGTTTCAGCTGGCATTTTTTTTTTGATAACTCATAGATTCCAGCTTGATTACTCTGTAAAATTTTGAAGTATGTTTTCTTAGTGCTGATGTGATCTGGGAAAATAGGTTATATATCTTAAGCACCTCAGGCAAAAACAAGAAGAAAATTATTAAAATGACACCTTTTTATGTATAAAACGTAAGTGCCATGAAATCATAAATTTGCCTCTCCTCACCCACCCTACCAAAACAGTTATTGTTGCTGTTGCTAGCAATAACTGCTAAGTGATCTGGTTCAACAGCTTCTATTTGTAACACCTACTTTAGCCAATTTCTGAGCTGAGTGTTTCAGGACTTTTCCCTGTATTATGATTTGTTCTTTTTTTCATTTATGATACAGCAGACATGGCATGAGGGTGCTGATGGTGTCCGCTCATGCAGAGCCAAAGTGCTGTCAGGCTGCTCAGCCTTCCCAGACACAAGCCCTCAGCTGCAGGCAAGGTCTCCAAGGCAGCTGATGCTGTCTTTTCTTAAATTATGCATTTGGAAGGTTTAGCTGCACTGTTTTTCTACCTTGTTTTCTTTCAAAATGCTTCCTTTTTGGTACCAAGGTGATCAGTTTTACAGTGCTCTTAATGTAACGTAAAATCAGGTTTTTATTTTATATCGAGGCTACAGAACGAAATGGTTTGCCTTTTGAGAGTGTGAGATAGCCAGCAAACTGTTTTGGGATCTGTGGATACTTAGAATATTTGAAAAATTACTCAACCAAAATGAGGAATTAAAAGACTAATTTAAGGATTTAAGGTAGTAAGGTAGTTTTTACTTTTTTTTTACTTTTTTTTTTTTTTTTTTTTTTTTGCTAAAGCATGACCCAGGTCCTTTACTGTGTGGAACAGATGTTCTAAAGATTATGTTTTTATTAATATTACTCAGTTATAGTTAAATTTCACTGTCAGGCTACGAAGAAACCTATTATTTTCCTGTGTAAGATGTATGTAAACTTGGCTAGTGAGGAAATATTCACACCTTCAGAGTACAGCATGTGTTGTTAAAAGATCTCTATTAAAATCTTCAGTTTATTAAATTGAATAATGGCAGAAAACTTTCAGACCTCAAAAACTATTATATCATTTAAGTTCAAAATGACCCTGCCAGAATCTTACATTTCTTAATGTGAAAGTAATCAAACTATATATGCATCTTTGGAGGCAACACTTCAGCCTTAGTCAACATTAGCTATAGTTCTTGTGTTTAAATCAGTCTTCAAAGCCTGTGGAAGTGGCCTTGGATTTACAGTATGAGAGCTAGAACCTTGACTGACAAACATGGTAAAGAGGTATATGGTGCTGCTTGGAAAGTATCTTCCACTGCTTAGCTTTACTTCTTCACTTTCTAAAGAGGAATAGAAACGAAATAAAGGGTTTACGTCTCTTTATTTTTCATCAAGAAAAAAGAAAAAGCTGAGTGTTTTAAGGACAACAATATAATTCCATCCCTTCCCAGGAATAAGGACTTCATTCCAGTGTTAAACATTAAGGAAATAAAGTACAAAATTTGGTATTAACCAAAGGAAGGAAGATATTTTTTTAGTGCTGTTGATAGCTTTGACAGGACTTTGCTCTGTTTCTCAAAGAATTCTTCAACTTATTTCTATTTATTTGTGTTTGTTTATTTGCTTGTGTTTCCTCATGACTAGGTATATCTGTAGTAGCTATGTTCACTTGCTGAAGACACAATAGAAAGTGTAAAACTCACGTGATGAAGTATAGCAATAAGCATCACATTTTTTAATTCTAGAACACCCATCTGTTTGTATTATCAGTGTCATATATTTTTCTCACTTGCAATGCTTCAGGGAGCCCACCTATTCTGGATAGGAAACAGCTGAACACAGTCATATTCTGTACTGAGAAACAAATTTAAACAAAGTTCTGTCCATTTTGTTCACCATAGCTGTCAAGCTGAATTCTCATCTCAGGACTTCTGGAAAAAAATTCACGCTTTCACTCCAGTTGACAAATACTGGAACATGTTTTAAAAGTGTAGCTTATTTAACATTCAGGCACCTTATGTATCAGAATAACTGACTTCAGAAAAATGATCACACAATTATTTCTTATTATTTATTTAGAGTTTTAGGTCATTAATAATTAAGATACATTGTTGTAGAATGAAATTCTACAGAAAATGTATGAAACAATCTCTGAGGAAGGGACAGGAGCTCAGGCTCTGAGGGTTTTTTAGGCTGTCACAGATGTCCAGTTTAAGGCTCATGTTACTCTGCTATATGTTCCCTACTGGGACACAGTCAGAGTGTCTTACACTTCTCTTGTTGCATGTTTTTATATTTGATACTCTTTAAACCTTCATTCACACCCAATTTATTCATATTCTGTTCTAACCTCATTTGTACACTGCTCTCATCACTGCGGTACTAGAGTCATTCCCAAATTATATATTTAATAGCCATCATAAGTACCTATCCTCTTAAAGGGAGGCTACCTGTGCAGCAGAGTGATTATTTTATTTTAATAATGGATGATGAGTGCCATTTATCATAGGAAATTTTGTTTTCTCATGTATTTGACAAAAAAGGAAAATAACTGTGAACTATGGTATCACCCTTGGAAAGGTGATGAAGGGTCTTCTGATGGAAGAGGTGTCTAAAAGCTTCTCATTCCCTAACTTTCATTAATGTCTATGAGGTGGACCGTGAAAATTAAAGGGGCATAATGCTGTGGACATCTCTGCACATTTTTTTCCCACTTTGCCCACATTTTAAGCCAACTGATGGCAAGTTGATTTTAATCTGGCCACACAGCTGATCTCCTGAGCCCTGAGAGAGAGAGAAGGGATAGTCAGGCTCAGTAGCACATAGACGTACCACTGCTGACTCTTCAAATTTATCTGCATTATAATATTTTTTACACTGATTTATGCAAGCTAATGAGCTATGACAAAGCAAATTAGGCATTACTGAGGATGACACATCAGGCATTACAATTTGATATATAAGTGTCAAGTTGTATAGCTCTGGTCTTGCTTGGCGAGTTTCTTGAAGGGGCTTAGGTACTTTGATACCCTGAAGAAGTGCATGGGAGAAAACAATATACTTCTCAGGAGGTTAAATAACAAACTTTACTGGCAGACTTTAGAGACTTAAGGTACTTGGCAAATTTTAAAGTAACATTTAATCAAAATAAAGCATTTCACAAAACACTGACTTAACTATATTCCATCCAACTTTAAGTTAACCACATTTCCAGAAGAGAAAGTTAGAAGATAAGGAGAGAGAGAGAGACAAAGAGTGATAAAGAAAAATATAGCTACCACCTTGGTTCCAGCACAGTTTCAGCTACTACAGAATCCAGGACAACAGGGCATGACCACATGTATACCTGTGCAACTGCTTGCATGTGCTCTGGTCTCTCTGGGCCCTGCCCTCAGGTGCAGCTTTAGATGTGCTAGTGGCCAATAGCCATTCTTGGCTGGACTAGAGGCTCCAAGGGTGAGAGGTATGAAGCAGTGCACCTTCCCACCTCGGCAGAATTTGCCCTGCCCTCCCCAGCCAAACATTAGTTGCTTTGAGCCAGTAATCATTTTTACAGTCTCTCACACAGGACCAGGGGGAATGGCTTCAAACTGAAAGAGAGTAGCTTTAGATATTAGGAAGAAATTCTTTACGGTGACAGTGGTGAGGCGCTGGCACAGGTTGCCCAGAGAAGCTGTGGCTGCCCTGTCCCTAGAAATGTTTAAGGCTAGACTGGACAGGACTTTGAGCAACCTGGTCTAGTGGAAGTGGTCCCTGCCCATGACAGGGAGTGGTACAAAATGATCTTAAAAGGTGTCTTTCAATCCAAGCCATTCTGTAATATAATTCTATGATACTGCTACTCACTGAGAAACAAGCAATCTGTATAATTATTTCTTAGGCAAGTAGAAGCTAAAGTACTCAAGTTGTTACAAGATCATTTCTACAGTATCCTCTGTGAAATTCAGACTGTGAATCTCAGACTAGTAAGCATACAACGATAGAGCAAAATTGTCAGTGAAAGCAGTTTTTGCCAAATATTATACTTGTGTCTGCTCCAACTCTATTTGCAAATTTACATTCCATTTATCAAGCTCTACAGGCTCAAACACTGTGCAATAAGAACTGGGTTCTGGATGTTCACTTCACAGGCAAATGTCCATTTTCTTGCTATTCTCTGACTGATGAGAACTAAAGGGAAAATCCATAACATATGTTCTTTACTGAGCCAAGCTTCTGGTTCTATTACTATTTTCTCCTAATCTTTTATTAAACACTAAAAATGTTTTGTATAAGCAAATCTATTTTTAAAAGAAAGTAATGAAAAATACGGATATTTTTGCTTGTTTTTCTAAACTTTTTTTTCAAGTCTCTTATACAAACTTGTGATCATTAAAACATTTGTCAACCTTTGTTTATAGGAAATCATTCAATGCAATTTCTCAAAAAAATGTGAAATTTCATATCTCTTCACAAGCTCCTACGGCATCTATAAAATTATTTTCTTGCTTATCATTTCCTGTTTAAACTGGATTTTAAAAAATATTTTCCTGACTATATATCTGTTTTCAAATTTCTGTAGATATTTGTCCCTTTGTTTATAATCTTCCTAGAGTGGAACACCTATACTCAGGCTGGAGTGGGACCACCCTCAAATAGATCCCAATTATTCCAGTGCCTCTACCTTGCAAACTGCAGTCTGGGTAGATCCAGTATTGTCAGTGCTAGCTTTTCCTAGACCATGACTATGTGTGAAAAGTGTTTCTATCTACTGCTTGAGATCCTGTGCAACCTGCTCTGGGGGAACCTGCTTCAGCAGGATGCTTGGACGAGATGATCTTCAAAGGTTTCTTTCAATCCCAACCATTCCCTGATTTCATGAAAGGCAGAGAGCACAGACTGCATGGACTAGACTCATGACAGATTCAGTCCACATATATGCTGTGGCAAGGGAGCAAACACACACAAACACACACACAGACACACACAGAGGTAGCAAGAACCAATGGCAAGAACCACAACAGCAAGAACCCCCACAGCAAGAACCCCCTTTTATTAACAGAAGACTTGTCTTTTATACTTTTTCTTATCTGTTCATGCATACACGTCACACTCTATTAGCCAAACACTTCTGCCCACAAGTCCTAGACCATCTTCTGATAGGTAATTCTCATCTCTCCTCATGCTGGCAAGACTCATAACATACCTTGTTTTCCTCAGTTGTTTTCCTTCTTTCTTCTACTTTCCCATGCTGCTGCAAGGCCTTAGACTTGTTTTACTCCACTTTCCCATGCTCACAGCTGCATCCTTCCCATGCCAAAGGTGTCTTTGGCTCAGGAATCTTCCACAATATGCATGTGTATAAATCCTATAAAGATCAGGAATGATAGCCTTGTTCTAAAGCAGTTTTATCTAGACAAGTTAGACAAACTTCTTGGTTAATATAATTCTGAACAGGGCAATGGCATTGGCCTGGGAAAGCATCTCAGCATGATGCTGCCACGTATGATTTGCAGTTCACAGCCAGCCAGCTGCCTAATCAGAAAGGCAGCAATGGTGCTGGCCACATGGGGAAAGACAATTTTTGGGGTCTTAAGGTGTAAAGTGCAGTTTCTGCACTTTTCTTGTAGCACCCTGCCAACCATAGCATACTTGAACCAGTTGCAAAGACTGAATGGACTGTGTTCCCTTCCACAGCAGGCTCAAAACCAGTTAGATAGCTACTCTTCTCCTCACTCTTGCAGGCGTATAAACTTTTTGTTTTGTCCTCTTTCTAGGGCTTCTAGTGCAGTTGTGTGAATCAATAACAGGATCTAGCTGAACTTTACAATAAACAGAAAAAAAGTGCATTTTTACATTTTTTACCTCTTTTCCAAAAACTTCAGAGCATATGCAAAAATCCCAGGTTGTGTTTGTTAAATGTTTCCAGTCTCATGAGCATACTCATTCTTCTTGTAACTAGAGTAGATGCTGTGAAAAGACTTTTGTCCCATGCACTGGTATGTTGGACAGAACAAGGGAGATGCACTGTGGAGTCACTGGCACTGGAGGAAGAAACAACTGCTCTTGCAAAACAGCCAAAGTCCTTTAGCCCAGGGCACTGTTTTTCTTTGCCCCCAGCTCCCTCACCTTTGCAGCCTGTAACATACTCAAGCGGATTTTAAAGGACTGGAGAACCTTAACTCTCACCACTCAACTACACCAAGGTAACCAGAAAACTGCTTTCAAAATGCCCAGCAAGGACATTTCATCTTTTATTGAATGAAGAGGTAGTTGAAAGGAAATTGACAGGACAAATAAGAATGTTTCTAAAGTATTAACCTGAGGGGTGGACAGTGGAGGAACTGATGGAATTGTGAAAAAAGAACAATATGAGTATTGTGGATTCCTGAGACTGGAGAGAAAGTAAATTACCAAGGATTTGTTACAACCGTTGCCAAGGTGATTCTCGTTCGGTAACAATTTCCACTCCCTGCTTGCACAGATGAAAGGGATGGCAGTCCAGCAGCCCCTCCAGGTCCCAGCAGGCAATTCCACAACAGGACCAGTATGTTAAATTTCACTAACTCAGCTGATGCTATTTCCTTTTCAACAAATGTATATAGTGATTTTTCAATACAGCTTGCATTATTTCACAAGCTTTGAGGAAATTTTGGAATGTACCTTTCATGCATACAGAACCTGACTCCTTTCACCAGACTTTTTCTGAGAGTTGCATAATATTGCATTATGCTACACTTAGCTATTCAGTAAGGTATTTTGGCACTGTGGCTGCTGGTTCCTGTTTAAAATTAAACACAGCATAGGAATTAGATGGTGGATTTTAATACATCATCAACTTGTTACATACATGAAGCTTAATAACATAATGTAGATCTTTTCCTGACATGTCTTCTGTGTCTCTTCTGTCTTGCCCATGAACTTTAGGCCATCTAGTAGGATTTGATCCAAGACAGGATTAAATTGTTGCAGACATGTATGTTTCACCTTAATAGCACAAATATTGAAATCAATAAACATTTGCTTCTGTAAACAATATTTTTATTATATTTATATATAAAAATATCTACTAAACTTATTGACACTGCTTTTATTGAGAATGTAAAGTGGATCTTTTATTAGAATAGAGTTTATGCAGAACATAGATCAATACAGACACTATTAATTAGAAAATATTTTTGGTCTTCTTTCCACATATTGCTGATACGCAATATTCCTTAACTTCCTAACTGACTATCAGCCTCCTTGACAATGACTGTAAAAGCTTGCCTTTTCCTGGCTGTTGCAGGCTGAGCCTGGATGAGGCAAAGGGTCTGAGGGTGGGCTCAGCATAGAGCTTAGGGAAGTGGGAAGAGGGAGACCACTGTGCACTCCTGTGCACACACGTGTGTGTCTAGGAGCACAAGCTCATGTGCTGCCAGAGAAGAACCTGACAGGTGGCAGGGAGACAGGGAGCAGACATGCTGCTGGCCTAAGATAGGATAAAAACAAAGAACTTTCTCCTGCAGACTGTCTAGCATCCTTGCAGATACCCATACCAAGGTGCTGGGCTGAGAATAAGAGTAGGAGAAAGGATGGCACACAGAGGCAAACAGGGTTACGTTATGAACTGTTTTGATTTCACTCTGAGTTTCTTTAAACTTCTTGTGCCCACAAACCCCAGATATTGTGGATTCTCATGCCATTTTATTATTTTGTTGTCGTTCTTTTAAGAACCAATCTGATGTTCTTTTCAAACCTGGAGCTAGTTAAAAAGCTGTCACAGTAATCAACTCCTTAGCCAAAAGCATAGGTTTCCCTTTCCCTAATCTGTTGTCTGTATGAAGCTTTGACTTGCAGCTATTACAGAACATTTTTCTGGCACATTTTGCATGACCAGTGTGCAGTAAGTAAAATTATGCTTTCCTCTCCCACTTCACTTGCCATGACCATCTTCCAGCAAGCAATACTGGACCCTCCCTCAGGTAACACACTACTTTCTGGTCCCAATGGCTTGATCATTGGTCTGGTTTTAGTTCAGTCTATGGAAGATTTGCTGTGGCTTGAATGATTCCTATTGCTTACATTGTTGTCTGTCAAAAAAGTAATTTCTCATTGGTGCCAACCTGGGGGAAACTAAGGGGTAAGCAGAGCCAGGAGGAAGGTCTGAGTGAAGCACCCTGCACAGAAAGAGACAAGGGAAGGGGCTCCTCAGTGCATGTCCTCCAACATCCCACCAATTCTGACAAAGGGAATGTCCTCTGCTTTTTATTCTGCTGTTTCTGCCTCTCCCTCCTCACCCCATCTCCCAGAAGCCTCTCCCTGGCAGATGTGAAGCTTGGGCCATCTTGTCCCTGGGTGGGCAGATGTGGCTGGGCACCATGGCAGTGCAGCAGTGAGGGACCCAGCTGTGCCCCCTGCTTCAACTGCAGAGCCCTTCCCAAAGCTCTCCCTTTTCCCTTCTCATCTCTACTAGGCTTTGCCACACTGGTTTAGCCTTTTTTGTTTGTCCACCTCTCTTGATTTCTAAGTGCTGCTATTGTGTCTGTGAACTACAGATGACTTGTATTACTATGCATCCCTGAATTAATTCCTCTCACATACCTCACTCCTCCCATCACCTGATCTCCTGTCTCCTTTTCCCCATCCCCACACACTCCTATGTTTTGAAACAGCCACATGGATGAAAATCTGGAGTAAATCTGTTACACTGAATGATCTATGGCAATTTATAGCAGAACCTAATCCCTTCCCTCTTTGTGGTTCCTGGCTGTACCCTAATAGTAATTTACTAAATGCTTTAGACAGATGAGTAATCTGTTTTGGCTATCTTGTATCAGCACAACTGCAAGAGTCCATATGAGCCTGCAGACCTGGTGGGGTTGACATGGACCAAACCTGGTGTCTCTTCCAAGGGTTAGTGTCTGTTGGTGACATGTTCCTGTGTCTGTGGGTGTCTGGAGAGCATAGTCAGCCAGCAAGACAGGACAGAACAAGGCTGGGGGCTGGTTTGGGATACCTAGGAGGAGGAATGTTCACTTTGTTATCTATATGGACCCCTGCCTCAGCTTTGACTCTAATGGAAACACTTCCCTGGAACACACTGTGAAAACAGAAGGTTGCCAGGCATATAATGGAAAAATGCTGTCACGCTGTGATTTGGATTCTGTGTGGCTTTTTTTAATTTTTTTGTAATCTGGGTAACTAATCTGTCTTTGAGGCAGTCCCCTTGGAAGTCATTAAGAAATAACAAAGTGATGTTTAAACACATGATGTGTCTTTGGTGTAAAGTTGGGATTTTAGGAATGGAAGTTGAGATTTTTATATGTATATGTATGTAATAGGGAACTAAATTCCCTAGTTGCTGTCGGTCACTTTTTTTTCTTGTCAGAAAATTATTCCACAAGTTCACTGTGGAGGTTTCCCCTTAAAAGGGTAACTGTAAGTTTGCTTGGCATGTCCTACCTTGGAAAGTTTACTGAAATAGAAATATACATAGGAATGTGTTTTATTTTAAAATTGTTTTTAAAAGAAATACTTGGACCAGTAGGTAGGCTATGGTAGGTGGAAGCACATCACTAAACTGTGCTGATATTGGAGATTAGTCTCAAAGGCTACTTCCTCCTGTGAGGCAAAAGTGATTTTCTAGATTTTAGCTTGTAAGATTTCTCATTGAAATGTTTAGTACTGACAACTAGAATAAGCTCTCTTTCTAGAGAAATGAGCATTTTCTCCAAGGTTATGTGAAAACAACAAATTTAGGACATTGCAATGTCATGTTTGTCACTATTTTTGCAGGAAGGGACTTAACTGATCAGCTTGGTTCTTTCAGCCATTCTCTGACTCTTCACGTAAGGAATTATTTCTGAAATTAAATGGCATTACAGACTTTCTTCTGTTCATACTGCTTCTTTAAGGTGAGACCTTATTTTCAGAAATCATACTTGTAAATTTTAACAGTGTTTAAAATTTGACTGCTTGAAGAAGCTTTGTAAACTCCTTGAGGGGACTGTCACGACATGGTGGATAGAGCCTAGGCCAGATAGGCTATTCCAGCTCCTCAAATGAGAGGAGAATACTTGGTGGGGAGAGTCATTACCTAAGGAATGCAATGACAAAACAGCTGTGGAGGTTTGGGTTGGCTCCCTGCCAAACCCAGCCATCATCCACAGAGACTCCCTCCTCCCAAAAAAACCCTGTAGTAAAAAATATATATATTCACATATATTACAGTTATATACAATTAAACATTGTCTATATACAGAACAAGAATTCCAAACAACCCCAAAAGGGAAAAGGGGGAAAAGGGAATGGGAAAAAGGACAAAAATGGGCAAAACCAAAACAAAACAGATATACACGCTCAAAAACTCAGGGAATAGCTCAAAGTAACTAACTCAAAAAACTCTCACCAACTTCCCTCAAGAAAACAATTCCTTCACCTCCGCACGGATTTGGACAACAGTTTCTCAGACAGGCCTCAGCTCACATAGATAAGAGAGAAGCCAACACATTGAGACCTGCTGTCCTTCAAGCACCCAAAAGGAAGAGAGAGAAGAACCTCCCCTCCTTGTCTTATATACACCTGATTACATAAAGGAATGGTGTGGAATACTACCGTAGCTATGACCTTGTTACCAGGGAAGGCCTAGACCAAAACCAAGAAAACCAAACCACAGCAGCACTCTATTCCAGGGATGTACTGGACATTTCATAGGATCATGAAAATCTAGGCTTCCATTCATCACGGGCCTTTAAGCAACTTAATGATCCAACTACATTCAAATACCTAGCAGAACAAGTGCTGCTTTCTTAGTGTTACTTTAGGTTTTGGAAATCTAACATGTAAAACTATATGAAATTCATTAAAATAAGAAAGAAAGTATTATATTTCTTTTTATTCAAGTAGAAAACTGTATTTCTCTATATCTGATAGAATAATCATGGACTTTAAAATTGTATATATACTGTCTGGTTTCATAGAAACCATCTTTCTTGTTTCATGAAACCCTCAGGAAAGATCTGGAGATTACTGGATTATAAAAATTAGCTTTTAAAAAAAAAAACTGAATGGCAAACAATCCTTCTTTTCATTCACAATGAAAAACATTAATGTGTTTGCTCCAGTTGCACTGTTATGCACCTTTTAAAAGTTGAGGTTGATTATTCACGTTACTCACAGGAAACCTACAATAGCAGAATCACTAAAAAAAGCTGACCTTGAATTTAAATGGTCCTGGTTCTGGAAACACTTGAGTTATAGCATAACTGATGCTTTTTTTTTGACAATTACTTCAAACTTTTAAGGCAGGATTAGATAACAGTTTGGTTAGACCAGTTTACCAATCAATTAGAGACAAAGGCATCTCCATTTAACATGCGGTCTAGAGAAGTGAGTATGTGATGGGGTTTTTATTCATGTTTAGGGTATTAGACAAGCAGAATGGATTTCATGATGGCAAATCAGAAGACAAGAATGTATGCCTATGTGTGCCACATTTTTTCCTTACTCAACCTTTAAGAGCTTGCTCTAAAAATCTTAGAGTTGTAAGTCTACTCAGTTTCTTCAAAGTGGGGGAAGGGTGAGCAAGGTATTAACAGTATTTACATTAGAACACTAAGCAGTTTCTGAAGAATGAGGTAGGAGCTAGTTATTGCAAGAACTATTACTTAGTTTTAATTGATCCCAGCTGGGCTTGTAAGAGATTCTGGCCAAAAGCATGTAAATACTTGCCAAAAGCCTGTCATATTTGATAGCTCACACTGCTATGAACTTGGCTAAGAGAGGTCAGTCACATAGCACAAACTAAGCTTTCCTCCACTGTATCCAGGTTAGCTTAAAAATGTGGATATGTTGCCAGCTGACAACAAGCTTTTCTCCTTTCAACCTTGTTTTAAGAGGCCTCTGGTTTCTTGGAACTGAGGGAGTCCAGCACTGTGAAGCAACAGGGAGATGTTCCACACATGGAGTAATGGGCAGATACAGCTGCTGTAGAATCCTCTGGGCATCTGTTTTCATTAAAACTTTTGATCTATCATCTGGATTCAGCCCACGTCACTAGTAAAGGTACATAGTGTATGTAACACTACTAATTAATCAATCTTGCTTAAAAAAATCTCTGGGTTAGAAATAACTTCTTCTTCTTTTTGGGATACCTCCCCCAGGCCTTTCCTAACTTTGTTAAAGATTAGAAAAGTTTGTACACATAATTTAGAACAAACAAACCATCACTACAAATATCTGGTATTTATTACAGGACCAGACACCTTAATTCTGATGAATTTCACATTGCATTCCTTCCATGATAACTAACAGAATAATCTAGGGTAAAACAACAATTTTAAAGAAATACTAAATATCTAGTTAAAGACAACTAATTTGCTATTCAGCCAGACCATTCCTTCTTAACTGACTGGATAAGTATAACTATTTATGTTGTTTGAAAAAGCTAAGCAGGCATTTTTTTCCCTGTAGAGGTACACTGCATTTCCTCTGTCCATTTTCCCTGTTGGACTGTAACCACCATGGTAAAACTCTCCCAGACTCTCTGGAAAAGCATTTCCACTTGCCTAAATAATTAAATTTGGACCAGAGGACTGGAACCTCTACAAAGGACTTATTTTTTCCTTTTTTCTTTGTTTTTTGTTTTCCTCTTACCCAGGGAATACTTTATTACTTAATATTTAATTACAAAGTGGAAAAGTCCAACAGGAGAGATGAAATCAGGGAAGGTTCTCTAGGTCAGGGGAATTTGCTTTCCAATGACATTGTTCCACTGGAGAGAAACAAAGTTATCCTTTTATACTGAAGATCTCTCTCATTTTACCCGGAGCACTGGCCTTCTCCTTTTCATAATAAAGACATTCAAGGAACAATTTCATGGCAAAAAATTAAATGACCACTATAAACCTAATTACTAAGCTTGCAATATACAAGTTACAAAGGTTCATTATTGTTGACTTTGGCAGGTAAGACATAGAAATAAGCACAGTGTATAAAGTAAGGGTTTTACCTATCATAGGGAATAAGTAATGGGGTATAAAGATTCAGGAAACGAGAAAAGCAATGTGAATCATCTAGGCCACTGTCCAGTTGCAATTAAAGCTTGCTACCCTGCAGTGTTCACTAAATGAAAAATCAGCTATAAATGTCTTTCCAGCTCCTGTGAACATAAATAGATAATATCTTTTTTATTTTTAGATGGTATTCTCACCAGAATGGCAGTCTGGGCAGTTGGAGGAAACCTATTTTCTTCTCTCCGTTGTTTTCAGAATATGATGAGGATTCATTGTGGTGTGCTATTGCACTGCTACTGCTGCTGTTAATAGTGAATTTAAAGCAGGAAAGACCACTATGAGTTTAGGAAGAGTGAATGGTGGGATGTGACAGCAAAAGCAGAAGCAAGAAAAAGTGAACAAATGAGCACTTTAGTATTGAAATATTAAAGAATCAGATTTATAAAAAAAATGATGGTAGTTATGTTTATAAACTCTGTGGCCACTTGACCCCTTTACAAGCTCAAGCTTCTAAAAAATCTGCTTCACACTGGCCACATTCAGATGTGATGTTGGATGTCTCCAACAGTTATGCTAACTTCACACCAGCTGCACAGCATAATGCTCTTGCCAATATTCTTGTTTGCAAACCTACTGTCCAGGTGTTTTAATTTTACAGTGAAATACTGGATGGCCATGATCACCTTACCGTGTTTTTTTATTGAACAGTGTTTGCTTACGCAGAGGGAATGTATTTCATCTATGGTCTGGACATAGACAAACATCAGTAACAGATTTCTTGGCTACTTTATTTTGTAAGCAGAGAGAAACACTGTGAGGGGAACACTCTTAGGTCAAAGTTCAAAACTGGGTAAGAGAATTATTTTGGCAGTCAGGTCCTAGAAGTGAATATTCAGATGTATGTGTTTATACTTGAATTGAGTTTCACTTTTTTAGAATACAGCACCTCTTCTGATTTGGTTAGGTGTAAAAATTCTTTACAACAAAGAGAGTCAAGGACTGACCTAAGCCTTGGTCTCAAATAGTGTGAATGTGAGCGATTACGCAGAATCAAGAAGAGATACATCACTGATTATTTTGTGTTCTCTCATACATTGCAAGGGTTTAAGTTCTGCCTAACTTAGTCTAGTTCAAGCTTTCAATAATCTGTGTCTCTGAGCACTTGCCCAATTCTGTTTAAGAGAAACTGAAGCTTGCAACAGTATCATTTTTTTGGGGCAAAAGAATTAATATTTTTCTCAACAAAAGTTAACATCTTCAGAAAGTTCAATCTAATGAGAACTTGGTCTGGCTTTCCACTGAAAATTTAGAGACCATAGTTTTGAATCCACTTACAGAAACATGCTTTGAAAAATGATTCTTCTTATCTAGAATACCATTTTGGAAATCAATTTTAAAAACTCTTTTTCTTCCTTTAAAGAAAATTGACATTGAAGTGATTTTATACAGAATTATGTAAATAACTATGTAGAATACAGTACATAGAACTGACACTTGGAGCAAAAATGTTCTGAAAAACACTGGTTAAAGTATGGTAATTATT
This sequence comes from Anabacerthia variegaticeps, assembly GCA_035583185.1. Lineage (NCBI taxonomy): Eukaryota > Metazoa > Chordata > Aves > Passeriformes > Furnariidae > Anabacerthia > Anabacerthia variegaticeps. The sequence continues at coordinate 2,164,495 of JAWWEW010000001.1, read as the reverse complement.
ACAAAAAGAATATTACGTTTAATTCTCTTACTCTATGTATGTTGACAAATTTCTGAAATTCTTCAGTGTTTAGAAATTTATGGAATCATGGAATGTTAATGGGTTAGAATGGATCTTGAAGATCACCACATTCCAACCTGCCATGGGCACGGATATCTTCTACTAGACAAGATTTCTCAAAGCCCCATCCAACCTAACCTTGAACACTGCCAGGAATAGGACATCCACATCTTCTCTGGGCAACCTGTGCCAGTGCCTCATCATCCTTACAGTAAAGAACTTTCTCCTAGTATTTAATCTAAACCTGCTCTCAGTCAGTTTGAAACCATTCCCCTTGTCCTGTCACTATATGCTCCTATAAACAGTCTCTCTCCATACATTTCTTGTATGATCCTTGCAGGTACTGGAAAGCCACAACTAGTTTATACTGTGATGTCTGCTGTAAAATCAGTTGACACTACTTTAAAAGCAACAACGTAGTCTGAAAATTAAAGACACCCTGTGGATCATGGTATGACCTTTTGTTTTATGCAGACAGCACCGGTGTTATCAATTATGGATTAATTTTCATTTTTCTCTTCTCTGAACTCTGAGGCAATAGTTCAAAGTACTATAGGGGAGTTGTTGTGGTTTAGGAACGTTATCCTCTACTTTAGTGTTCCCACTGAAACAGTCCCCGCTATGTGCTTCTCACTTCCCCTGTCCGTTGGAATGGCCTGCCCAGAGAGGTGGTAGATTCATGTCTTAGTTTGAGGGGAAAACTAAGGTATCTTGTTGGCCAAGAAATAAAATAATCCCTCTCCTTAAATTTAGAAAAAACCTTTAATTAGGGAAAAATATAAAATATGAATATGAAAGGATAACAGTTCTTAATCACAATACACAGATATACACATATACATATATACATATCCAAAAAGAACCAAACAACAACAATTGTAATAAAAAAAAGAAGTTAAATGTCCTTTCAACTGTGTTCAAAAGGGGAGAAGATGCAATTATATCTGCAGACAGCAGGTGGCGCTGTTGCACGTCAAGCGCTGGCTGCTCCCACTCCCAGGGTTGGCAGTTATATTTACGGACAGGAGGTGGCGATGTCGTGCCCAGCTGGCTGGCCTCTGTCTCTCGGGAATGGCGGCAGCAGTTGTAATCGGCTCCCGGGGCGGGGGTTGGTGACAAAGGAAAACAGCAGCAACGCAGCCTCCGCAGGGTAGAGAGACAGGAAGGTGTCTCTCCTTCACAGATGCCTTTGCAGTGTCGGGGAGTGGTTGCTGAAAAGGCCAGAGAGAGAGAGCAGAGTACACAGTTCTGGTCCCACAGCGATGTCGGACTGGGTGTGTGTGTGCCTGTTCCCCTCTGCACCGAGAGCTGAGCTCCTTGACTTGCGCAGAAGTCCCAGGAAAACACTGTCCCCTTCCCCTCAGTCAGTCCTCCCTCCCCCCCTGGTCTGGGTAGAGATCAGAACAAAGACTCTGGCTTGGGTCGTCAACACAATATGCACATCCACTGTGCCCCCCGCCAACCACCTTAGTGATGCTAATACATTGCCTCCAAGCCTCTCTGGAAGGAATTCCAACTGGGCTCCGAAACCGCAACAATTCACCATCCCTGGAGGTTTTAAAGTTGAGATTGGACGTGGCACTTAGTGCCATGATCTAGTAAACAGAGTGCTGTTGGATCAAGGGTTGGACTCGATGATCTCAGAGGTCTTTTCCAACCCAATCGATTCTATGATTCTATGATTCTCTGTGGCAGGATGGAGAAGAGAACTGGAGGCACAAAAAGGTAAAGCTCATGACTTAAAAACAATTTACTAGAAACAGCAATAAAATAAGAAATCAAACAGTCACAGCAACAACACTAATAAGAGTGTACAAGCCAGATGATAGCATGTGATCATGCAGGAAACCAGGGCTACCTTACCACACACTCCAGTAAAACTGAAAGATGCAGCCTGCTCATCCCCTCTGCCACTGATCTGGAATAACCTGGCCTTACCCCTGCTGGCTGCTGCAAAAGTTAATCCTGTCCTGGCCTGAACAAGGGGAGGGGTTTTCTTTACTACTACTTTTCCCTTCATAATTTTTGCTTTTCCTGTCTTTCCATTATGTGTCTTGTTTCACTTTTTTATCATTTCATTCAGTTTTTTCCTTTTCCAATGGCACTTGAAAGGTATTGAATTTCAATAATGTTAATAATTGCAATAATTGATATTTTAATAGCATATGTTCTTCTTTTCCTTTGGTATTTTAATAACCGATGTTCAGAGACTGAACACTGAAAATCAAATGATGACCAGAGTTGCATGAGGAGTTAACTACCAGTAAATATTAGTCTATGAGGTGAGAAAAATTTTATCTGAAGTTTTACTCTGGCCTTTTATCTTTCTGTAGTCTCTTTCCTATGAGATTGAATCCTTTCTTTCCCATGGCCTTCAGATAAGTTTTTGCAACTTCTAACTGCAGATCAAGTAAATCCTTATTTCTTTGAACAGTTCAACCTACTTGTAAGGACTGACAACATGGTTTCCTAAAATACGAGTTGACAAGACCACTTGTCTACAAAATGTTGCTGGAGGCGGTTTCAGAACTGGAATTATGAAGCCTGGTTTCAACTAGTCATTGTCTGAGTTCTTGCCTCAGGTGTTAAAGGGTGTCAGCAGAACCCTACCCCAAAGTATAGCCCTGAAATCCAAATGAAGAGCAATGATCTATGCCATGTGAATTCTATTCAAAAGTCAAAAAGTCAAACTTTTTTTTTTTAAACAGGACTTTTAGGCTAAAATATTTAAACTGAAAAGGTCAAATACAAGAAGGCACCAGCCTTGTGTAAAATTAAAACTGAATAACTTCTTTTAATGAACAAAACTTCAAAGAATAAGAAAAATTCAGCTATATTAAATTGTAATTTTCTCCTGTTTTCTTGATATTGTGAATTATTATGACCTTCAGTTATATTGCTATTAAATAGGTATATTTTTCTCTGTTCAGGTGTGAGTGTTTAAATGGTACTAAATTTTCAGGTATATAGTTGACCTAATTCAAAATTTTAAAAGTTTTCATTTTAATGGCATCACATTCTGAATTAATTCACAGTTCAAGTTCTGAAAAGGTTTGTATAGTTTTGCTTGATTCCCAGGTACTTCTAGACATTTGAAAAAAGGTAGTTCAGAAAAGTCCATTGTTTTCTTTCTCTGAAAAAGTTAACCTCAGCATTGTTAATTTATGAATAAACTTTTGTAAGAACTGCAGTTTCATTTGATAATGTAGTTTGCAACTTTATAGACAAACCAGACAAAAAAATTCAAATAGCTTCCAGTTTTAAGAAAAATGCCAGTAAAAGAAGAGCTCTCTTCACCCAGTAACTTTTGACTTCAAGACTGATAGGCCTTAGTATTGTTGAAAATAAGAGTGCACCTTAATTGCAGATAGATCTATTTATTTCCATTTTCTTTTCTGCTTGATTTTTAAAAGAAACCCTTTTTCTATTGATAAATACTGGACAACTTTTCATTTCAAGTATTGGGTTACTTTTTTTTTATATTCCAGAGTTTTTATTCCAAACTCTCTATTTTAAAGCCAATTGTCCACTTCATTTAGTGTCCTTAGCAATCAGGAGCTTTTTTAAAAAAACTCTTTTTTTCTGTTGCTGAGTAAGAAGGGAAAACTGACTTTTTTTGTAGCAGCACCAGATTGTAGTACAGTTAAACCTAAAGTAAAGCACTGCCAAATCTTCCAGCTGTAATTTTCCCCTTTAATTTTACTGCTCCTCCTTTCTGCTCCTCCACGTCTCAGATAAATAGTGATGCTTCTGAGTGCTTTTATTAGCAGGAATAATCTTTGTACATCAGCTTTGCAACTTTCCATTTAGTCCAAGACATGTTTACCTCAAATAAAAACAAACACAGATTTTGTAGTATGCTTTGTCCACACCAGCTGACATTACTTTTTGGATAGGTATGATACCACTGCAGATCAGCACTGATAGTACCAAACCTTTCTTCAATCTTTTTTTGACCCTGTCTCTTGACTTTTTAGTTGTTCAGTATTCATGCTGTCACTTCAAAGTTCTCATAATAGAAGGCCAGATCTCAGGAACTTGCATAATTTGCCTTATCCATAAAGGAAAAATAGCTTTATGCTGCTCAAGAGCAGCCTGTAGGAGACATTTCAGCTGCTGGTGACCCACCAGCATCATGAGCAGCTCTGCAGCTCTGATGGTACTGAGACTGTTGGGAAGATTGGATATGGAATGAGGGGAGGAAGCCCAGTGGTGCTGGTGAGCATGCCCTGGCTAGGAGTGAGCTGTGCATTTAGCAGCATGGTGGGGTGCCTGGGACATCCCTGCTGTTATCTGCTCACTGTGACTCATCCCAGAGCTCCTGACATTACATAGGCTTTCTGGTCTCTGCACCTCTCAAAAGGGCTCCTCGATCTGTCCAAGACATCACTATGAAAGCTGAGAGAGGATCTCCATTAAAGAATTTTGGAATGCTGCCATTGTCTAGGAGCTAGAAGCCCGGCTTTCCAGAAATCTTTGTATGCTTTTATCTTAGTAAAGTTCTGAGGTCGCCAGTTTCAATTTCATGTGCAAAACAAATATTCACTCATAACAGTGAATGTTTATTAAGACTAAGATGTTTGTGATTATAAGAAATTAAATACAGGTTTTAGAAAATACACACTGCTAATTTCCTGCATTTAGCTCTGCCAGATAACTGGGTTTTAGCATCTACATATTTCCAGGACATTTTTCAGAAAGTAAATGAAAATTAATTTTAAAGACAGGTGTTTTAAATACAGATGTTTGGGATTTTTTTCATTTACATCCATACCGCTACTGAAGGATAAATAAAAAGAGATCAGTGAGAAAAGTATATGGAGACCAATCAGGATAAAAAGAGGCAAATTTTCTCATTAATTTTATTATCACATCAACATTATGCTTGGTGAGGGTTTTAGTGATGTTTATAAACATTTAGTAAAATAATAAAGTTTAAGAATAACTACATGATGGGTGACTTGCAGTTTTGCTTTAGTCAAACTTGGATTAGATGATTAACATTAAAGACATAAAATCTATTTGCACTTTATGCCACTTTTTTTTTGTACAATTGGTTTGTCTGTTGTTACTATTAATATGGCATGCATATTTAATACCATATGTGTGTGCGTGTTTCATACAGGAGCGCTTATCCTCCTGGCTGGAGAGTCAAATGGCAATTTTTCCTGCACAGGGTACCAACTGTGGTTCTAGGGTTTCTCATGGGTGATAAAATGAAGCATTAAGGTCTTGCTTGAAGAGATCAAAGAATTTTCTATCAGACTGGAAGTATGATGTGACTGCAGTTCTCCAATTTAGTTTGATGTAATAGATGGGAAAAGAATAGATAGTGAAAATGGAGAATGAAAATGAAAAAAATAAAAGAGTAGGAGGAGAAACAAGGGGAGGGACTCAGAAGCAACAAAAAATGAGGAGAAAAGTGTGCTTTAAGGTACGGTTTTGGACTAATGGCTCTTTTACAAGGAACAAGGAAATGCAAATCAACCCTCTTCCTTTGCTGCAGAAGTAAAATGCAGGATGGCGGGTGAGAAGGAATCTCCCAAGAAAGGTGTGATTTTCATATAACAAGACGCATGAGAGTTGTTGTGATGACTAATAATCTAGATGTTCCCAGTTAGGGGGCAATAACTGAAAAACTTTTATTGAAAGTATGCTTCACATTATATAGGGGTAGTAGGTGTCATAAGATAACATTTGTGCTGGGTAAGGAGGGCGGCTCTGGGTGGTTACATATCATAGTGTTCAGACAGGAGGAAAAGCAAAAGAATTCTTACAGGTAACTACAACCTAATTACAAACCTAAACCAGAGCTTCTAAACTAAGCTAGTGATTTACTAGACAAGTCTTGAATTATCTCTTCTTCTGTGAATTCTCAAGGTCTGTGGAGGAGAGCTTCTTTCCTCCCTTCACAGCTCCAAGGCCAACAGGATAGTCCTGCTAACATCTTTCTCCTTGACAGACAGTTTCCAGATGTTCCCAACAAGTTGTGAAGACACACTGCACATGTTTCTTCTCCATAAAGTTTTGCATATCTTGAATTTGGAGTTAATTACTCGTAGATTTACCGTTATCTGGCATTTATATCATTCACCAGAACTAACTGCAGAACTCTTGCTTTATAAGCTGAGCATATCTGAATTATTTTAGAATTATTTTCTCTCCTTGAAGTTTTGCGGAGGTTTGGGTTGGCTCCCTGCCAAACCCAGCTGTTGGCCACACAGGCTTCCCCCTCCTGAGAGAGAAGAAAAATGTACCAAAAGAAAATTGTAGTAAAAGTATATATATATTAACATATATTACGGTTGTATACAATTAAGCACTATGATTACACAGAACAAGAACTCCAAACAACAGCAAAAGGGAAAAGGAGGGAAAGGGAAAAGGGAAGAGGGACAAAAATGGGTAAAACCAAAACAAAACAGATACACACACTCGTAAAGTCAGGGAAAAGCTCAATAAAATAACTACCACAATAAATTCTCACCAAACTCACCTCAAGAGAAACAGTTCCTCCACCAGTTTCCCAGACAAGCCTCAGATCATATAGACAAGAGCTAAGCCAATACACTGAGACCTGATGTCCTCAAAACACTTGAAAGGAATTGAGAGAGGGAGAGGAAACCTCCCCCTTGTCTTTATGTACCCCTGATTACATGAAGGAATGGTGTGGAATACTTCCTTAGTTACAGCCCTGTTACCAGGGAAGGCCTAAACCAAAACCGAGAAAACTAAACCACCACAAGTTTAAATCAACAATCTGTCTCTCCATCACCAATACATCAATGCAATGATGTAGCACAAAGTGCTGGCAGAAATGTTATATTGGGCTTTCTTCTCTATCTACACAGAGTTTTAGGCTATCAAACGTAAGAACAGAGGCACAATCACAGTACGTTTTTCATCTGAATGTAGTGAGGAGTGGTGTTATCATTTAGCATGTACCCAAATTATAAAGATAGTTCCAAATTTTTATTCCTTAAAAAATGAGCAGTCTGACAATGCAACAATACTGTCTTCTGTAGTCATGCCTTAGGGAAAGTCTGAGTTCAGAGAACAAGCTGTCCTGTGTTGGTAGGCAACTGAGTTTGATTGCACAGTAATTTGTGCATGTAATCAATGGAGAAAATGAGTTCCCTTCCAGAAAAGTAACCCATTCCAACACTGAGCCAAAAATCGCCTCAACATGGAAGTGTGGAAAATGGGGGCTGGAGGATGAGCTTGATCTTTAGCTCATGTCCGTGCACATATCTGCACGAAGTGTCATGAAGTATGAAGTATCATGTAAGGTAAACATACCAAATACCCCAAAACCAGAACATAGCACTCCATTACCAGCTATAGAGCAATACAAACTGATGTACAGTGTTAACAATACAAATGGTTACAGTCTGGTAGGAAATATTTTGTATCAGAATAAAAGACAGAAACTCAAGATCCAACTGACTTTATTCCAAGGCATTTTAACATTCCATGAGAGTACTCAGTTTGTACAAGACTTTCCAAAGAAACTTGTATCTGGTATTAAGAGGAAATAAAAATCCTTAATTTTAAAGCCAAATTCTCTTCTTTTTTACCATCTTACCTCACAAAAGAATGAATGGCTCTGGGAAACCCAGCTTAGAAAAATGTTTCTATTGCATTGGCTTGTTTTTACTGAGGTTTGCAGGACATTATGAGCTTTTTGTATGACTCAGCTAATTGTTTGCAATGAGAGAAGGGAAATTTTCAATAGTACAAACTAAAGAAATCCTAACATTTTGATTTAATTTGCTTTATATTACATAAAATAGCATTTTTTAAATAATTGTAATTACTCTGCTTTTTAGACTAGATTTTTCAAAGCAAATTTGCTACTCAAGACGTAGGTTTAAAAAAATTTATTAAATTGTCATGCGAAGAAAATCACTTTGGTGCAGATATGGTTATCTCTTTTGAGCAGGCACTATTTGAAGATAATGCAGTACATGAATGCTGATATGAGCTGGAATGATATGAGTTGCTGATTCATTGTTGGAAGCCTGACCAAAGTATTTAGTATCATTTACTTCTATAAACATTAATGTTGGAAGCATTATGTCAAAGAAGGAAGCAACCCTCACCTCTAGCCTAAGCTGGAAGATAATGCCTACTACTGACTTTACATACAATGTATTTTACTTGAAGTGATTGATGCAGGAAAGTTCCTATATCACTTTACACTTATTGAGTGACTTTTTTCTTCAAATTTAATGACTTGATGAATGTTCTGGAGAGAAAAAACACTGACAGATATTGGAAAAAAAACCAAAGTCATCTTTCTGTCTTTGTTCTAGAAAACAACTTTCCATGAATTATAGAATCATAGAATATCCCGAGTTGGAAGGGACGCACAGGGGTCACTGAAGTTCAACTCCTGGCACTGCACAGGACAGTCCCAAGAATCACATCATGTGCCTGAGGTGTTGTCCAAACCCTTCTTGAATTCTGTCAGGCCATGACCCAAAGTACAGTGTAGGTCAGGCCAACATTCTGAAAAAAAAAAGTACAAATTATCTGGAAAATGAGACCATATAGACCAATTACACCACAGTTGCCCTGAAAACAAAGAAAAAATTAGCTTGTTTAGTTACTTATATCTCAAAAGGACCTTTATTATCATTTTTAGTGTGCTTAAATATAGTCAGCTATTCTATCTGAACAGAACTTTCAGAACTGTTGTTCCAGAAAGGGTCCAAAGGGCTGTGGAAGCTGAAACTGAGACACCTCTGAAAGCTTAACCCAAACAGTGGTTTTATTACCAAAAGTGGGCAAGTAAACAGAAAAACCCAAGAGAGAGAGAGGGAAGGGAAAATAAGCCCCCAGGTGCAAACGCCCAAATTGTCCAGGTGTTTCCCATGGAGTTGTCTTACCAACCCCTGGAATGCCCAAACTCCCCAGAGCAGTGGCTCCATCCTCAAGGGTCAGCAGGCTCACAGGTGACAGTGAGTGTCCCCACCAAAAGGCAACGTTGTCCTCTCACATGAAGCAAGTGAGCCCCGAGCATGAGCCACCTGCCCTTTTTCTAAGTTGTTGAAGTGACCTGGACCTGGGCAGGTGTGGCCAGGACTGCCCAGATAGAGATCCTTGGCACCTCCTCCCAGTTATGTAAGCAGGACCCTCTTGCGCAGGTCTGGGGGCATTGGTGCCTGTGTGATATGCTCCAGGGGGTCTTTATTAAATGGGTCTGGGAGCTTATATCATCCTCCTCCTCTTTTTCTCCTTCAAGTGCCCTTGAAGGGCCATCAGCCAATAATGACAGCCTAATTAATTTGAATTTACACAAAAATGACTTTTCACATAATCTTAAAGAAAAATTTGCAATGTAATGTAATCATGCAATGTAACAAATGACCAAAGATTGTCAAGAATCCTCAAGCTTTCACCTACTCAACTTCCTCTAACTCTGACTCCTATGAACTTTTAGCTCTAGTTCCTACTATTTGTCTCAAAGAGTGACTGAACAGTAAAAAACCCAACCACACAAACAAAAATCTCCACAATCAAAACACCACCAAGTAGTTTCTGTATATTAAACAAATAAACAAACAAACCCCAACATGTCTTGATATGTAATCAAAGATGTTACTAGTGAAAGAGAACAGTGATGACAGAGAGGAAAAATGTTGAAATTAAAAAGACTTGCAGGCAGGAACAAAGGTATAAGCATTTGCCTTGAACCTGGGAGCCTCACAAGCTGCCCTGCCAGTGTATCCCAGGTGTAGGTCACAAGAGCTGGGGGAAGAATGTGGCTGTGAGGATGCGATGACAGGTCCTAATCTGTTCTACATTTGCCTCAGCATGCACCGGTGCATCTGTTATGCATTTACAAAAGGCTTGTCGTTTCCTTGCTTTCTCTTTTTCTTGGTAAAATTATTTAAACAATTTAAGCTAATATTGAAACAATTATTCTAACAGCAGCACAGAAACTCTTTGAAGGCAGGTGTCTTCTATGGAGACAGGCTGAGAGAGTTGGGATTATTCAGACTGGAGAAGAGAGGGCTCACAGAAGATTTTAGAAGCACCTTCCAGTACCTGAAGGTAGTCTACAAGGGAGCTGGACAGGGACTTTTTAAAATTGACAAGACAAGGAGTAATGGCTTTAATTTGACAGAGCGTAGTTTAGATTAGATATTAGGAATTAATTGTTTACTGTGAGAGTGGTGAGGCCCTGGCACAGGTTGCCCAGAGAAGCTGTGGCTGCCCCATCCCCGGAAGAGTTCAAGGCGAGATTGGATGGGGCTTGGAGCAACCTGATCTCATGGAAGGTGCTCATGGCAGGGTGGTTGGAACTGGATGAGCTTTAAGGTTTCTTCCAACCCAAGTCATTCTATGACTCTATGTAGTTTTGGCCATAAACTCTCCCCTAGAGCTGCTGTAATGGTCCTGCCCTGATTTCTGTGTGAATCCTCAGTTTTCAAGCAAAATCAACTTGATCTGTCGATGACTTGACAGATCACTCATATGCACTAAGTTACTCTTGAAGCAAAAAAGAGTTTCAATGGCTCTGGTGTTATAGTTTCAAAACCTTTCAGGGAAATTTTTTTTCTCTCCCTTACCAACACGGTGGTTTGGGAGCTACAGCCCCGTCCCAGGACACTGCTCTTAGAGCCAGCTAACAAAGGATGGCTGAAAGCTCTGAATTCCAGTTTGATGGCTGGGGAGGTGTGGTGGGCAGGGAAGTTTTCCCGGTTTCTTTTTTACCACAGTTCTGCTGGAGCTGCTGTGCGGGTGCAAGCCACCCTTTGCTGGGTTGGTGTGTGAGCACTTTGGAGGGAGCTCCCTTGGCTCGATTTCCCCCCGCCAACTCTGTGCACCCCGGCTTGTTTTCCTCGGAGAGAGAGAAGGAGAGGGACCTTCGCCCCACGCTGTCTGTAAATATAACTGCACCGAAAGGGCAGAGATGGACCATAATGAGTTTGAAAGTTTTGGTTACAGTGCTTCTGTTTGTTCTGTTCTTGTTTTGGTTACATATATTTGTAGTTAAGAACTGTTATCCTTTTTCTCTATGCATTTTCTGATTAAAGTCTCTTAATTTCAAAGGTTGTGATGGTTTTTGGGAATAGGCCTCCTTCTTAATCCATAGACATCTTAGTTTTCCTTTAAACTGAGTTATCTGGGAGTGTACAATTTCTGATGCACTGGTGGAGCTGATAATTGCCTTCAAGTCAGCCAAGAGAAGTAACACTGGACTCAACAGGTGTCCTGAAAGCTGAGGGCCACCATGGCTTTCTCCCAGCAACCCACTAGAGTTTTCTTCTGGGGCACATCAAACTGTGGGCAATGGTGTTGTAGTTCCAAGACTTGCCCCCATAGATAGTCAAAGCAAGGCCAGGACAGCTGCCCAAGATCCCCACTTCAGTATGTCTCCCTCATTGTTTAGACCCTAACTTTTTAGAGCCAGACAGAAAAGATAAATTTTCAGCCTGTGTGAGAGGGTGTGTTTTCCACCCATTTTTATCAGGCAAGATATCTTGCTAGTTTTATTAAAGAAGAGTAGTAAGCAACATTATTTAATTCTGATACCATCCCCAACAGGCTAGATATCATACCAGTCATCAGTGGGGCCTCGATCCTGACTCAGAAGATTACCATGTTTAAGAGAAAAAGCTAGGCACAGGATATAGAAATCATAGAATCATTTACCTTGGAAAAGAACTTTAAGATCATTGAGTCCAGCAGTAAACTCCATACAAAACCCCTTTAAATAATTTGTTCACCTATGTGTGAAGAGTACTAAAAAATAGATGCAGGACTGTAGCATACAGTGAGAAAGGTGAAGAAATAGGAAAGTGAGCAAATGCTTCCTTGAATTTTGTTGTGTATTTTATTTCAGAGAATCCAGTTGATGTACAGAAATTAAGAGCTATTAACTGAAATGGTTGATAAAACCATCTTTCAAAATCCCAGTTAAGTGTTAAAGCTTTTGCAATTTTAAAACGAAACAAACAAACAAACCAATCCTTCCAAATTTAGGGCTCACTTAAACACCGGCAGAGTCCAAAGGGAGGGCACTTTGTGCTGCTGACTGAGGGTAATATTATTAGTAACCTCCCTCGTTCTATGCTCCTATCTATTATCCAGGTCACTATAGGCCATATTGTGCCCTGAGCTGGAATCTAGGGCAGTATCATACTACAACAATATGGTCTGCTGTGTGTCTTGCAGAAACAAGAAGTTCAGAACTCTCTTTGGCTGGTTTTTGATTTCTTTATAATTTTCAAAAACCTAAGCTAAGAGGGGCAAAGTTGAGGTCTATGCAATTGCCAGTATTGAGTTCTTGTCTTTTATAGCAGGGTTGAAGGGAATCGTCTGCTGCTCAGATGTTTTTATTTATTATTTCATGTAACAAGATTCCAAGCTAATATGCAGTAATAACAAAGATTTATGATGAATGTGATAAACTGCTTTTAAAACTCCAAGGGATTGTTGGAATGGCTTTGGTTCAATGTACCATTGGGGGTTTCTGGACTTTGCCTCAGTATCTACCTCAAAGGCAGAAGCTTCTGAATTTAGGATTACAGCAAAGTAAAAGGGAAACTGAAAAGTAAACATATGCAAGAGTAGATCTCAGCCTTGTTGGTCTAAGTATTTCTGGTTTGGTGATTTTTCCTGCCCAGGCTTGGCTTCTCCTCAGGAACCAATTCAGGTGAGTGAGGGGTGGGTCAGGCTCGTTAGCAGGTGGTAGGGGAGGCTTAAAAACATCTCCAGGGAGCTCCACAAACAGGGGTGTGGTATGGCAGTTTGTGCAGGCAGGGCAAGCAGATAGGGCACAGCCAGCTTCCAGCTCTCCTAGGTGAGCTTTTCATTTTTTTCTCACAACTTACCTAAAGCCAGTAGAGGTTTCCAGAAAAATGAAAGCCGTTGCTGCTGTTAACACAAGGAGTGTGTCTACACAGACAGTACCCTCCAAGGATGCAGCCATCCAGGCCTCTGGCTGTGCAGGGTGTTTGAGCCTGCCACTGGTACCAGAGGATGGTATGGGAGGCACCTGTGTGCCATGTTAGGAGGTGAATGATTTGCTGTGCCTAGTGGCAGAGCTTAAGAAAGAGGTAAAGAGACTAAGATGTATTAGGGAGAGTGGATCAGACCCAGCTAGCATGGGCCTAGGAGGGGCAGGTCCTGTCTGACCAACCTGATCTCCTTTTATGACCAGGTGACCCACCCGCTGGATGAGGGGAAGGCTGTGGATGGGGTCTATCTAGACTTCAGCAAAGCCTTTCACACTGTCTCCCATGATATACTCTGGAAAAGCTGATAGCCCATGGCTTGGACAGGGACTCTGTGCTGGGTTAAGAGCTGGCTGGATGGCTGGACCCAGAGAGTGCTGGTGAACGCTGCTGCATCCAGCTCGTGGCCGGTCACTAGTGGTGTCCCCCAGGGGTCAGTGTTGGGTCCAGTCCTGTTTAACATCCTTATTGATGATTTAGATGAGGGGATTGAGACCATCATCAGCAAATTCGCTGATGACACCAAGTTGAGAGGAGTGTCGCCCTCCTGGAAGGCAGGAGGGCTCTGCAGAGGAATCTGGATAGACTGGAGAGATGGGCTGATTCCAATGGGATGAAGTTCAACAAAGCCAAGTGCCAGGTCCTGCACTTTGGCCACAACAACCCCATGCAGTACTACAGGCTGGGGACAGAGTGGCTGGACAGCAAACAGGCAGAAAGGGCCCTGGGGGTACTGATTGACAGGAAGCTCAACATGAGCCAACATTGTGCCCAGGTGGGCAAGAAGGCCAATGGCATCCTGGCCTGTGTCAGAGATAGTGTAGCCAGCTGGACGAGGGAAGTGATCCTTCCCCTGCACTCAGCACTGGTGAGGCCACACCTTGAGTATTGTGTTCAGTTCTGGGCCCCTCAGTTCAGGAAAGATATTGAGGTGTTGGAACAGGTCCAGAGAAGAGCAACAAGGCTGGTAAAGGGACTCGAGCACAAGTCCTAGGGGGAGAGGCTGAGGCAGCTGGGGTTGTTTAGTCTGGAGAAGAGAAAGCTTAGAGGTGACCTCATCACTCTCTACAACTACCTGAAGGGAGGTTATAGCCATGTGGGGGTTGGTCTCTTCTCCCAGTCAACCAGCAATAGGACAAGGGGGAATGGGCTTAAGCTCTGCCAGAAGAAATTTAGGTTGGATATTAGAAAAAAATTCTTTACAGAGAGAGTAATCAGGCATTGGACTGGCCTGCCCAGAGAGGTGGTAGATTCACCATCCGTGGAGGTTTTTAAACTGAGATTGGATGTGGCACTTAGTGCCATGATCTAGTAAGCAGAGTGGTGTTCGTTCAAGGGTTGGACTTGATGGTCTTGGTGGTCTTTTCCTACCCAATCAATTCTATGATTCTGTGAAAAGAGCAAGTTAGGCAATGTTAGAAATTAAATTTCCCTGGAGTTAAAGGGACCCAGTTGTTGAGTCTGGGGTCCTTCAAGTTGGCCATCAGCCAGAGAATGTAGAGAGGAAAACCAGTTTCTAGAATGAGATAGGAGAGGGGGCTGTGGAAAGAAGCAGCACACTGCTGAGCAAGCCAGCAATGTAGGTCTTTTTGCTTTTGCTTTTATTGTGGCTTTGAAATGCACAATACTGCTGCATCTGTGAAGCAAACTGTTGAAATCACAACTATTACTCAATTCTGATGGTAGGGGCTCCTCTCTGTCTACAGGACACAGAAAGTCAGGTCCATCATTGAGATCTCTCTTCTGTCCTTTTCTACTCTGTCTCTACCTGTATGACCACAGTTGTGTGACTTCTAGCACCAAAAACCCATCAGAAATGGTGATATTTCACACAGTCCTCTGGAGTGAAACTCTTATGAGTAATCTGACTAGACTTTTATTTTTATTTATATAGCAAAAGCATAACAACTGGTAAAGAAAATGCCATTTGCCCCTAAAATTCATTATGTGAACTCTGGGTGAAAATATTTCCTGTTTGTTCAAAAGTAGAGATCAAACAAAGCACTTCTTTACTTTTAATTTAAAAAAAATAAATTCTAACACCAAACCAAAACCTCACACAACAAAATCTCGGATTGTACTGATACAGAAATTTCTATCTGTCTTCTCCATCCATTCTTTCAGCAACCTAGAATTATTCATAGTTCCCACTTTGTACTAGACTATTTTTTTTAATTTCACGTGCCTAAACCCCATAAAATTAAACAGTCTTTTTATTTAAGAAAGGAAGAATAAGTCCTCCCTAAAAGCATCCTTATGGAATTTTTCTTTTACAAGGCATCCATCTCCTCCTCTAGGATGACTAAATTTATTTTAAAGTAGTGCCAACTAGGTGGAATTTTTGCCTTCCCTCAAAGAACTATTTTAAATAGATAATTGCCTTTGTTTATATGATTCTCACACAGAAGGCTGCTTTCTGTCTCTGGACCTGCTAAATCTTTGGAGATAGAGCTCTTTCATCTTTTTCCAATGCTTGTTTTAGAAAGAGATTCAATGTGGCTGTGAATAGCGTAAGACTTGCTCCACAAGTGATAAGGTTATCAGACTCAAAGTATTTCTCCATGCAATTGGTTACTTTCATCTTGTTAAGTCTAGTTGTCTTTAGTGTTTTTTTCAATTCTCTTTTCCTCCTCTCAGAGAGAAGTAAACAAACAAACAAAAAGTTCTTGAAATCTTTACAAGTTATCTCTACTGTGAAAACACCCCATACAACGAAATGGGTGGCTTTAGCAGCATCACTTCAGTGCTTCCCTCAGGTGTCTTCTCCCGCTGCCTCTTTCTACTGCTGCCATACCACAGGCATGGTCAGAGAGCTGAAGCAAGCAGGATCTTAAGAAAAGCTGGTACCAAAAAATCTTAACACCATGTCCTGTGAGGCTAATACCAGCCTCTTGATGGCTGGGCCTTCCAGAGGAGATCACATTTTGCCAGGTGCTTAGCATCTTCTAAAGACAATGATTCCACTCACATCTTTCTTCACTCATCAGCCAGATTTGGTTTCAGGTACGCTTCAGCATTATAATACTATATGTATTCTGTATACTTTTGTCATCCCTATTTGTTAATGATGAGAATTTCTTGTCTCATCACAAATTTTCAATTTTTACCTGTAATGGGTTTATAACTAATTATTTAAAATACTGGCTTTGCCATTATCGAACAGTAGCATTACTCATTTCTTCCATCTGTTTTCCACAGTGACAGGATCTTGAATTGACAGAGCAGCAGGTTGACTGTGTTGCTGTGTGTGAAGAGCAGACTGAGACTGAGGGAAAAACTGACCTAGGACTAGTGGGGCCAACTGTTCACTAAAGCAGAATAGTATATGATATTTAGGACCCCTTGAGGGCTCTGCTGTTACTTATTATGTCCTCATGTGAATCATAGACTAGAATATTCTGAGTTGGAAGGGACTCACAAGGATCATCAAAGTCCAACTCTTGGCCCTGTTCAGGACACCCCAAGAGTTACATCATATGCCTGAGAGTGTTGACCAAACTCTGGCAGGCTTGGGGCTGTGACCATCTCCCTGGGGAGCCTGTTCCAGTGCCCAACCACCCTCTGGGAGAAGAACCTTTCCCTCGCATTCAACCTAAATCTCCCCTGACACAACTTCATGTCATTCCCTAGGGTCTTGTCATTGGTCCTCAGAGAGGAGAGATCTGCCCCTCTGCTTTCTCTGAGGAAGCTGTAGAAGGTTTTGGGGTCTGCCCTTGATCTCCTCCACACTGAACAAACCAAATGACCTCAGTTGCTTCTCATACAGCTTCCCCTCAATGCCCTTCACCATCTTTGTTGCCCTCCTTTGGATGTTCTTTAATAGTTTTATATCTTTCTTATACTGAGCTGACCAAAACTGCACACAGCACTTGAGGTGAGGTCAAATGTGAAGTTCCAGAGGAAACATTTGTAATGCCACAAGTAACCTACTTAAGATATTATATCTTTGACTTCTAAATATTTTATATATAATATGTTATATTACTAATATCATTAAATTCATCTTGTGAAGGACAGAATACCTAGGTCAATTGGCTCTTTTCTTGTTATGATCATATTTTTCCATTGAAATAATTCTAGTTGGATTGAATCTTAATGATAAAAGCCAACTTATTTACATGTTGCCAGAGAAAATGTTCTCTAGTCAGTAATTCTTGTGGTTGCACACAGATGACATTATTGAAATAGGTAATCCTCTACAGATGAATTAATTTCATAATCTAAAAATGCTTTCTAAAGCAACAAATAAAGATCAGCTAGATGGCACAGCCTAACAGGGCTAAATAAATAACCATAAATAAATAAATGATAACGCAAGTCTGTGATTGTAAAAATTTTTTGAAACTAGCCCCTTTCACTCAGTCAAAATAGAGTTGCTCTCTATCCGTATTTAGAAACTCAGTTCTTTTATAGAAGTATGGCTTGTCTCTAGGTGTTCCCCTTTCTGATCAAAGCTTAGAAGACCTGCAGCAGATTTTGTTGTTTGCTTGACACTTAAGAGTGGCTGGCATCCAGCCTGGTGTTCTGAGGTTGTACTGCCAAGGGAAAAAAATATGACATGCATCCTTGTAAAATTTGTGCTGCTTTCTTTGGCATTCCCCTCTTTCATGGCCTGGGTCCATGTGGTAGTTCTACTTTATTTTCTCTAATTACTAACAGCTGAGAGATTTTGTGTCAAGGGGAAAGATCTTTAAACAACTTTAACAGGTGTTCAAAGGCCAAAGTTTCTATTCAATATATGTGTAAAATGAGATGTTCATTGCATCTGATCGACTACTGATCAAATGAAATAAACACTGAACAAGAAAATACAAGGCCTTTTTGTCTAAATATCTGCATTGTTCAAGGCATTGTGCTGAAAGAGGTGTGAAAGAGTACTTGCTTTTCTTTATTAACTCTATTTTTTTTCCCAAAGTCTCTCTACAAATGAGTTGAAATCTATTATCTGTCATGGGCATTTCCAACACACTGCAAATGTTCCAGTACTCTGGAGAACATGTGTACCTTTCCTGAAATGCATCCTTTTATTGGCTTTTCAGCTATTCCTGGGATCATGGAAGTGGACAGCTTAACTAAGGTTCCTGAAAACTACTTACGAACATTTCTCCTTTGAAAACTTTTACTTTAACATGACTTGTTATGCAATGAAAACTGTTTGGAAACAGTTCAAATGTGTATAACAGATAATAAGAGATGGAGAATACTTTCTCCGTTTGTACTGCTGTCAGTAATACCTGTGTGAAGTTGAGGTTATGTCTTTGATACTTTGCTATGAGCAAGGTCTTGAGTGTACACTCAGGTTTTATTTTCACTTTACTTCTCGTAAAATCGAATCCATAAATTCTAGTAACTGCAATTAAGTTGACTCTGTGGGGCCTCAGTGCATCCATGTGGTGTTTCAGACCATGTGTGCGCAAAATTTTCACAAACTGGCATATGCTTTGGATGGAGTGACCTTGATATGATTCTTTCACCAAGAATCTACACAAGCCCCGAATTTCATTGTCTTCCTAGTGGAAACCTTTATCCTGATCCCTGCAGCAGGTACTGGCATGATGGCTGCTCTGGGCCCTGAGTCTGGAGTCCCTCCTTCACCTGGAGTAAGTTGCAGGGGGCTGGGATTGGTTTGTCCCTTTCCAGTGAAGCACTGGTTTTTCAGGGCAAAAAGTAGGGAGGATGGTGGAGACCAAATCCCTGCAAAAGTAGGCTACAGAGCCTTTGAGTTGATGCCTAAAGATTTGGTGTGTATTTTGCAGATTTTTAGAGTTTTAGAAGTATAGGTTTTCTTGCTCACATATTAAGTGGTGTTAGAACTTACTAAAGTGATTTTCTCACACATTCTCAGGCTTTCTGAAGGTCATGATGTTTTTCAGAGACACCTGCAAGATAAGTTGAAGTCAAAAAAATAGAAGAGCTCAGAAACCCTTGAAGGTGGTTCAGGGGGCATAGCGTAGGACCCTGATGGAGGGACCACCCAGAGAATTGGAAATGATGATTGGTTATAGATATCTAATATGTTAATTGTTAGGAGGAGTATAAAACCTGCAACTTTACTGAGGGTGGGGTTCTTTGGGGATTTTTGGATGCAGAGATCCTTGTTGAAACGACGCGAGTTTTGTACGGGCAGCGGAGGCCCAAAGCCTTCAAACTCCCAATAAAAGTATTGTCTATCTTTCTCCATTAATGTTCTCTCTGAGTGCCTGTCTTCCAGGATTTTAGGCATCAGAGTGATGGGAGAGGACTGGTTTTTCCATACTTATATGCTCATAAGTTTGTGCAAATGGTCATGTCTGTACATGTTCATAGCTGAGGGTGTGGAGTCTCCCTCACTGTAGGTATTCCAGAACCACCTGGACACAGTCCTCTGCCATGTGCTATGGGATGACCCTGCCTGAGCAGGGAGCTTGGATCAGATGAGCCACTATGGTCCCTTTCAACCTGACTCATTCTGTGATTGCATGGTTGTGCTCCTGTAGGAGCCTGTAATAGGTCTGTCAGTGTGTGGCTGTTGTTTGTCTTAGCTCTTGTATGCCTCCAAGAACTAAATGCTGTTTGGGAGGTAGGTGTATGGGATACGTTCCTGAAGATCATCTTCCCATGTTTTTTCATCTGAAAGGCATACAATTCTCTGCAAAATGAACCAAAGCATGGCAACTGATAGTATTTAGGAGAAAGTTTTGAACTGTGCCTCTTGTCCAGCTGAGATGCTGATGTAGATGTACCCCTTAATCTTCTCTGGAAGGAATGACACTAAAATTGCTCTGTGAGCCAAACCAGCACATGGTAAGTGGAGACAATTGGGGTATTTCTTACAGAATGGCACTCTAACTTTTATATTAGTGGTAGTATAGAGAAAGACAATGAGAGAAGCCTCAAAGCAAAGGAGTAGAGACTGAGAAGAATAAAAAATACTGTCCTGTAAACAGAATTGCTAGTGTTCTGACAAAGATGAATACAGAAATTACTCTACTGGGGAAAAAAAAGGGAACATTTGGAGGAGGAGGCACAATAAATTGTGAAAATCAGCAACAAAGAGCAATCTTAAAGTAACTGCAACCTTGTGTTAGGTCTTCTGCTTTGTTCATTTTCTCTTCAGATTTATGTGACACTTGATAAATTTCTTAGTTTCTCAATAAAGCACAATCTTACATTAAAATAATGTAAAATAGAAAATCATATTTTGTTTTTAAGAACTATATATATAGACATCTGGGCTGTGTTCATGTGTATTTTCTTTTCATAGTGTAATGACAAATATGTTCATAACTGTTAACTTGTGCAAATTGTCTGGGAAGCAGAATACCATGTACTCTGCCTTATAAAAACAATACAAGTGACTACAGATTTGCAAATAGATTTCAGAAAGAGTCAGGTAGTAAAATAATGCCAAGTATTTCTGTATTAATTTTATGTATTTCAAATAAAAGAAATACAAAAAGCAGAGAATATTGTCATCAAGGTCTATGGCATTCTTTTCACTTTCAAACTAAAAGCTTAATGAGCAGTAGCAAGTGCTGTTCCCATGTAGAACTTCCTTCCACAATTTTGTCTCATAAGAGGTAAGTTATTTAGAACTTGGCTCAGAGGTGGCATTAGCAAATTCTTTCCTAATCACTGTCCTGTTTTCCTTATCTTGTAGGAACTCAGAATTTTATCAGACCTCTACTTAAGAGACTTGATTGAAATCAGAAAGCTGGATCCACACAGAAGTTCATGCTTACTTCCACCCAGTTTAAGCCCTATCTCATGCAGTGTTACTGCACAGAAAATAACATAATATAGATATCTACCAGAGAGCGATTAAATCCTGTAGAATTTGTGTTTAATTCCAGGTCATCTATGATTATTCTATTATCTTGAAACATGTATTTGAGTTGGGCTACTAAAAAGCCTACAGTACTATCAACTCACTAACCATTGCTATTGATCTCTTAGCAGAAAAAAGAGTATTCTTCTAAGCTCATATCTGACTTCTCTTTGGTGTATTTTTGGTGGACATTTTTCCTTTCTTTAGAGAAATGGACCTATTGGCAAGCACATTCAATTAGTCCCTTCACATAAAATGTTTTCTGTGGAGGCCTGCCATGTTTGTCTCATATGAAGAGAATCACACTATTTTTTTTGTTTTGTTCAATCAAATGCAGGAAGTGTCTGATCATACCTCCTGAGCTTTCCTCCCACAGCAGTGATTAATCACTCCTTTTGAAGTCCTTATATTTTTGCAGTTAAAAGGAAAGTACTGATAACTGATTAAGCTCTAGTTCTTATGCTGCATACATGACAGCAATGACACACATAAATAATTACTTTGTTTTTAGAGGGACTTGTCTTTAATTCATGCTACAGTATCTGAGTACTTAGAGAGTTTGTGAGTTTACTTTGAGTTTGGAGATATTTCAATCATTATTATAAATGACTCATATATTTTGAATTGTGCTTGCTAAACTATCCTTTAAAATTGGAAACTTCAAGCATATGAATTCATTAACATAGTGATTTCAAAGGTTTTGCAGCCAGGGATTTCACTATTCAGATCCACTGTTTGGTCTTTAATTATCCGTATGTGTGTCAAGGAATTTTTTTCTTGTCTATAGAATTCATGGTATGACTGGATATGATATTATATTTGGTTCATAAATATAATTTATAGTTAAATATTTAGGAATAATAAATTCAGCTATGTTGGCTGAGCTTTACCCTTTTAAAAGATTGGGATAAGATTTCCAGTTTAAAAGGCACAGATTAATACACTGATACATGTCTTATAAGTACTTTGTTCAAAGCAACCTGGTCATGGAACCACAGAGATACTCTGCTGGGAGGGGGCTCCAGAAGGTCTCTGGTCCAGCTCCCTGCCCTGAGCAGGGCCACATCTGCGATCAGACCAGACTGCTGAGGGCTTCCTTCAGACGAGTCTCCACACTACACTGATACAAATCAACAATCCATTCCAGATGCAGGACTCCACATTTGCAGTTGCTGAATAGGGCCTATGGTGGCCCATTCCTGTAGCTTGCTTAGATTCTCCTGAGTAGCATCTGTTTTGTTAAGTGTATCAGTTATAGTCTCTGATTTGGTGGTGTTCTCAGACTTTGTGAGGGTGCACTATGTCTCCTGCTCCAGGTCACCAGTAGAGATATCGGGCTAAGGACAACTGCATGAGGTTCAACAAGGCTAAGTGCCAGGTCCTGCACTTGGTTCATGGCAACTCCATGCAATTACAGTCTGGGTGAGGAGTGGCTTGATTGCTGCTCTGTGAAAAGGAACTTGGGGGTGCTGGTTGACATCCAGATGAATATTAGCCAATAGTGTTCCCAGGTGCCCAAGAAGGCCAATGAAAACTTAGTCTGTATCAAAAATAGCGCAGCCAGCAGGACTACGGCAGTGATTGCCCCCCTGTACTTGGCATTGGTGGGGCTGCACCTTGAGTACTGCGTTCAGTTCTGGGCCCCTCACTTAAAGAAGAACATTGAGGTGCTGGAGTCCATCCATAGAACGGTCTAGAAGGCTCATAAAGGGTCTAGAAACATGTCTTATGAGGAATGGCTGAGGGAGCTGGGTTTGTTTAGTCTGGAGAGGAAAAGGCTTGGAAGGGACCTCACTGCTCTCTAATTGAACTAATTGAAAAGAGGTAGGGACCAGTGTCTTCTGCCATGCCTGAAGTGAGAGCACCAAGATGAACTGGTCTTAAACTGAGACAGGGCAGATTCAGATAAGGTATTAGAAAAAACTTTTTTCACTGTTAGTGTGGTCAGGTGTGGGAATACTTTTCCCAGGGTGATATTGGAGTAACGATGTGCATCCCTGGACATGTTTAAGAGGTGTCTGGTTCTGGCACTGAGTGACATAGTTTAGTGGTTTAGGGGTTACAATGATAGTGTGGGGTGGATAGTTAGCCTGGATGATCTTGTAGGTCTCTTGCAACCTTGATGATTCTATGAATCTATAATTCTGTATTGAACGGGATGGATCTCAGAACAAGGTCCTGCAGGAACTCCACTGTTAACTGGCCTTCAGCAAGCATGGCCTGGCCTCCAGCCATAGCCCTTTAAGCCTGACACATCAATCATTTTTTCACCCATCTAGAATTCATCAGTCTAGAGTTCACCCATCTAGAATTCACCCATCTTGTATATAGCATGTTAACTAGGATACACTGGGGCTGTGAGAAACCACTTAAAATACAGTGGTGGAAATGAACTCGAATTCACTAGTGCCATCATGTGAACAGAGTGTTATTCTGATTCCTTGTTAAATGAAAAACAGCTGTAAAATTAATTTCTTAGGGTATTGTGAAAATTGATCTACAGTTCAATACAATATGTAGTCTCTTTTGCTTACAGAACTTTTCACTGGAGCTGTGTGCATACTGGAAATCAAGTGTTGTCTAGAGATTCAGTAGAAGAAATTCACATCATCTGTTGGCCTTGTTTCATTAGGTTGTATGTATTCCACACTCAGCATTTGTGTCAAATATGGTTATTTATAATGATGAATAACAAGCCCACTTCATGAAGAAATACTCACAACTTTTCCCAAATGTTGACACCTGTGTACCTCTGTTAAAACTTATTGGATTTCCCAGGGTTTTCCAAGATTTCTAAAGATAAAAGTCAGAACAGAATTTGCTTGGTGGCTTCTTGAGCATCTATTGTTTGTAACTTGGCGTTTCTCATATGACTAAGGTTTTGCTCCATTATTCTTCTTAATGAGAAGAAAATTTTCAATCCTGTAGACTATCAACTGCAGTTATCTCAGATTGTTTAATGACAGGTAATGCAGGAAGGATTATATCTCAAGTGCTCCCTGTGGAAGGGAATGTCTTCCCTTCCAGCTTCTTCCATCAGCATGTTTAGATTTCAAGTTGCTGAATTAAAATTTTGTCAGGAATTCACTGCTTAATTCTAAACATTCAGGGGTGGCAGTTAAAGTATCTAATACTCTCTTAACACCTTACACTGAAATAATAAAAGCCCTCAAAAACAAACTGCGGATCTCACTGATTATTGTTGTCTTCTGACTTTGGCATCATGTGGCCCAGAAATATTTTGTAACATTTCATCTGCTGGATACTTGAAGAGTGTACACCCCATGACTTTCCTCCATATAATTTACAAATGTTTATGTAGATTTCTTGAATTGTTATGGAAATAGAAATTAACTCCGTAACATTATGATTTATAAAACCTATACTGGGATTTAGAAGCCTATATTGCAGCTTTGTGTAACTGCACAGTTTGCAGTGCAACATAGAATAGGACTACAGTTGAATTTAGTTTATGCTAGCCCAAATCAGCTACAGGCAAATTGCTCCCATGTATTCAGAGTAGTAAGGCAGCTCAGAGACAAAATTTTGCTATTAAAGAGCTGATTTCATGATTCTCTTTTCAGCCTGGTGTCTTTACATTGGGAGGCAGAGTAGCACGAGATAGATATTACTATTTTAACTTCTTGTTATCTTAGACCAAGCTACCAGTAAAGTGAGAGAGAATTAGCTATGAAGTCACAAACCTTGTTTGCTGAAGCACTGTCTCTTGATGGTTTGGTTTCCTCTTCCTTTTCAAAACAGGCAGCATTGCAGAAGGGCATGTTTCCCCCCCAGGCATCCTCAAATTCTTAGCATGGTCTAAATGTGAAAAGCAACACCGAGACTTAGTAGAGTTATCTTACCACTCAGCTGTATGCAGTGTAAGGGAAACATTAAACATGTTCTTTGGTCCTTGATGTTACTGTCCCATGTTGCCAGGATGAGGCAAACATCTCTTTAGCAAAGACAATGAATGGGCTGGAATTCCTAGGAATATTCACAGCAACCTGCCAATTATTCTTTTTTAGCTTTTTAAAAGAATGATTGGACTAAAAATTGTGTTGCAAGTCTTTATGGTGTTGCCTCATTGTGACCTCATGCATAGCCAAGATTTGGCTATCACACATTTTGTTGAATTTCACCCTGGAACACTCACACTGCGGTTTGATGCTCTGACCATTTGAATAATGATTTCCCCCCCTTATCAAATTGCATGTAGTTGTCTTTGAATTTTGAAATGATTATGAGAGTACAAATGTATTTGAAGAGCCAGATCTGTTAGGAACTGGCAGAGCTCCATTTTCTTGCTAGGGTTATATCACCACAGCATTCATAAAGGTCAGATGGTTATGGTCTAAAGATAGCAACTTCACATTTAGGGCATTGGTCTTATTCCAAATTCATGTGGTCCTTTTTGTTTTTCTTCAGAATTTGGGGTTTAGTATCTTATATCTACTTGCCCTTTGTAAATGTTCAAAATAATAATTTTAAATGTTGCCTACTTAGCAAAACAGAACACTTGTCTTGCCAAAATACGTCTGTGTTTTGCTCTTACAACACAATGGCTTTGCATAGAGTCCTTCCTCTGTGATTTTGCACATGTAGCTTTTCTAGTGTGTTGTAGTTGTGAATGCAAACCTCACAAGTATGTGAGAAAAACTGAGGGTTTACCACTGAAATCAGTAGCTCTTTTGCAAGTGAATAGCAGAATATTTTTATAGCTTCTCAGATTCTTGATGACAGTTCTGAGACTGCAGATGATTTTCCTTGGACTTCAGGTATTACAGACGGAAACAGAGAGTTAGTATGTTGTGACTTATTCTACAGGACAGCAGCACTTTTATGGGCCTCATTGTCTTGAAGATGAGAACAAAAATATTTAGATTAAATTTGGCTTGTCACAAGTGTCCGAGTGGCTCACTCTTGCACAATTTCCTTCATCTTCCTGTGTAAAGAAGCCTGTGGATTCGGCAGCTGAGAGGAAACACAACTAACGATGATTATTTGTATTATCTAAAAGTACTTTTTCTTCCTTTCACTTGGGAACACTTGTACTTTCTCTCAATCTGTGTCCCTGAGTTCAGCTGGACAGCAGCCAAACTACATCACTCAGTTACCTCATTAGTCTGTTATAAAGGGCAAGACAAACAAACGAGCAATGCTGAAGTAAGAAGGGCTTCATTTTAAGGGAGGAAAAAGGATTTCTCTGTGCCCTGAGATAGAGTTGAAAAAAAAGAATTTTAAATTAATCTGTTTTAATATTCTTTATTGTAAGATGAGCAGGAACAGAAGAAGAAATTGATTAAGTTTGTTTTCTCAGAGCTATAATCCTATAGTAGCAGAAAATGATGGATAGAATTTTCAACGTTCATTCATACCTTTGGAGCAAAATTTTCTGTAAAATGGTATCTCTGACTCCTTGTAAACCTGTGAAACTCTGTTGGTAGCTTCTAGGTCCAAAACTGTAACTTCTGACTTTTTGGAAGATATAATTCTGTAGTGAGATATCAGACAATATAAATATAAATATAATTATAAATATAAATATATATCTGTCTTTTTACAAAAGTTAAATTAAAAAGCTTACTGTTTTAGTAGTTTTGTTTTAGTAATCTCATTAAAAACACAGTAGCAGAAATGATACTATTTTTTTCTGTTCATCTTTTCTCAGCAACCTTTCTCTTATACCCCAAGGATGAAGAAATAACACATAAATAACCCAAATACACCACAGCATCATTCTCATTCAAATAATAATTAACAGCCCACTTTCTTTTATAATATTTTGGGTAAGATTATTCTTCTGCAACTTTGATTGATTTCAAATAGTACCAGCTATGGTGGAGATTTTGTTGCCAAGGTATCTTGTTTACATCTCAGATTTGTATTCAGTATCAAAAAAAAATTGTTAAAAGACTGCCACTTGTAGTGCCAATAAAACAGATGTGTTCTATAGGCAGGAAAGAATAAAAAGGCAAGGGAATGTAGAAACTTTCATTAAAATGGTCAGTATCTCATGTTCTGTAAATGAAAGTCCTTATGCTTGTCTACTGCACATTGAGAATAAGTTTGCTTACATGTTTTGAAGAATATGTATTTTATTATTAGAGATAAAAGCCAGAGTTACTAATCCTTACATTATATTGTGTGCTGGTTTCAAATGGAGATGGACAAGTGATGTGTTATAGCAGACTCAAGGATCTGAGAGTGGAAACTGATTTTGGTTTGATTTTTTTTAGTTCAGTAAAGCTGTGCCTACTGAGAAGCATGCTGTATGGTACATTGCATCATTATAGAAAACTGTAGCAGAGGTCCTGAGTCCTAAAATACATCGTGTTACAGAAAAATTATAAATGGAAAATCAAATTTAAGCAAACTTTCAAAAATGATGCCATCATATTTTTGTTCAGTTTTTCACAGAATCATAAAATGGTTTGGGTTGGGATAGATCTTAAAGATCACCTAGTTCCAACTACCCTCTGCCATGAGCAGGGACAACTTCCACTAGACCAAGTTGCTCAAAACCCTGTCCAACCTGGCCTTGAACACTTCCAAGAATGGGGCAGCCACAGCTTCTCTGGGCAACCTGTGTCAGTATGTCACCACCCTCACAGGGCAGAATTTCTTCCTAATATCTAATCTAGACCTACTCTCGTTCAGTTTGAACCCATTGTGCCTTGTCCTATCACTACAATTCCTGATAAAAAGCCCCTCTCTAGCTTTCTTGTAGGTTCCCTTCAGATACTGGAAGGCTACTAGAGGTCACACCAAAGCCTTCTCTTTTCCAGGATGAACAATCCCAATTCTCTCAGCCTTTCCATTCATCTGTACTTGGTAGTTTGGCAAGAAAGGCAGGAAGAGACATCTCAGCAGAGACTTTCCATAGGAATTAGTGTTTGACATCATTAGGAGTACTGTTATTTCCATTTCTGATGCAGTAGCATCTTTTCAGAACCTACAGGTTTCCCCATTTGGAGTTCAAGGAAAACTGATTTCTGTGATCTTTATGCTGGAAAGATAGAAAAGGGTAAGTTTGTGTAACATTTTACATTGTTAAGGGAGCAAAGCGGTTACATTATTTTCATTATAGGTTTGTGTTCTTGTTAATTTAGCATGTTGGGTACAATATACAAGTACAATTTATATATTACTGTGCCTCAGACACATTAGGGGAAGTCCAAAGCAGTTTTGCTGGTCTAGAAGTTCAAAATTACAAAAGAAAAGAAAAGAAAAGAAAAGAAAAGAAAAGAAAAGAAAAGAAAAGAAA
>JAWWEW010000001.1:2101517-2128116 GCA_035583185.1 Anabacerthia variegaticeps | reverse complement strand
TATAAACCATAAAGAGTAGCTTTCTTTTTTCAATAGCCTGATTTCACCTTCCTTCTCAGAAGGTGAATCTACCACACCAAACACAGTGATAAAGCTCTCTGTAGCCAAGGGTCGTAGACAGACTTGAAGACTACAGCTTCCTTTTCAGCAAGTGTGGAATTTTTGTCCACTTCTTACAGAATATCCTATACTAGAAATCAATCAAAAGAAGCTTTTTAAATTGAATGGAAACTTTTTTCCATAGACTTTCCTGGGTTTTGTATGAGTATCCACAGAAAACAAACTATTAAATTATAGAATAATTGATAGTGAATGACAAAAGTCTCAAATGCAGGCTCACCACATCACTGCTACCACTGCCTTGAAGTGATAGAAGCTATATAAATCCAGAAACAGTGAAATCATCCTTTTTTTCCACACACAAATATGACCCAGAACTGAAGCTGTGAAACCACATCTGATGATAGACAAATGGAATATTAACTTATGCATGTTTCCAACTAGAGGTATTTTTCTTCAGATGTGTGTTCTTTTTCTTGCTTTCCTGGAAGTTTTTTCCAAATCCAGCTTTTCCAGGTGAAGCAGTGCCCTGCACAGGTGAGAAAAGCTGATGTGAATATACTAGTAGTCATTCATGCAGCCAGGCACCAAGCCTTGGCTGATTTTATGTCTCTTTTAAATCCAGTGACTTCAGAGGTATAATATAGATGTCCTGTTGCTAATAATACTGTATTCATCAACCTTTGGGATTTCCAGTCATCATTTTTGTGATACATGCTTTTCTGGAATTCATTACATTTTTTGTTGTGTTGCTGCTACTTTTATCTTCTGAAAATGCTCATTAATATGAAATTATTTACCCAGAAAGTTCATATATTTGTGGTTACATATAGCAACATATTTGTACAACCTCACAAAAGAGGTCTTGAGAACATCACAGAGTTCATAAAGTGTTTATGGTGATAAATCTTTCACATGGGATCAGCGTCCCCACTGTGATATACAGGAATTCAGGCAAAGGTTATAATATAGATGTATGAAAATCTGAAAAAATTAAACAACAAAATATTGAGGATACACTTCTGTATTAGATTTGGTGGATCAGATCTGTTATTTGTGCTTAGTTACTTTGATACATTCCCAAAATATATTTGCAGAATTAGGATTTCTTCCCAGGGTAAGAAAAAAAAGTCCTTGTGAGAGTCAAAAAACATTTACTATACATCAATTTTAACTTCTGTGGTTGCACAGCCACATATGGCAAGTGTTGTATTATAGACTTAATGTGGAATTTATGGATTTTATTTTCATTTATGCCTTTCATTTCTTGAAAGACTGCTCTGCAGAAGGTCAAAGAAAGTGGGTTCTATTACATGGTTCTGCCATTGCATATAGATGTGTATTTCATCACTCAACAGGTTAAAAGAGGTTGAAAATCACACAGAATCAATAGGAATGTTGTAGAAAACTTCTAATTTCCATAATGATTTCCTGTAGATATTTTTGTTTCTTGAGTATATAAAGTTTACCAAAAATGAAATGAAGATCTTCTTCACAAACAAAAGACAGGGTTGGATTTATACGTGGTCCTTTTTTTTTTTCTTTTGGTTTTTTTTTTTTTTTACGTTTTCCTTTTCCCTAAGTAGTTGTTTATCCATTTTGATGAAATGATCCAAAATTCTTTGTAAAGCAAAAAAGATAAGCAGATGTTCCCCTGCTAATTACAATGATCTTATTACAGAGTTATGGTCTGTAGGTCTCACACAAAGAAAGGGGTAATAGGCTTTGAAGGAACCATGAAGACTGAGGGGATAAAAGGCATAGCTGAAGACAGATAAAGACTCTGCATGGTCTAACAATAGAAGGGTTCTAAAACCGGCCATTTTATCATCATAGGGGTGTAAGCCAAATACTATGGTATTGACAAATTTATGATTCTTTTGGGACACATGATCTTATTCAGTTTCCATGGACTTTTAGAGACATAAAGCACGAAACGTTAATCTTCATAAATCCCTGTAAGAAGATATCACAGAATCATTTAGGTTGGAAAAGACCTCCAGGATCGTGGAGTCCAACCTTTGACCAGTCACCACCTGCTCAACTGGACCAGAGCACTGAATGCCATGTCCAGTCATTTCTTGAAACACCTCCAGGGATGGTGATTCCACCACCTCCCTGGGAAGCCCACTCCAATGCTTAACAACTCTTTCCACGAAGAAATTCTTCTTGATGTCTAACCTAAACCTCCCATAGTGAAGGTTGGTGCTGTGTCTTCTTGTTCTGTTGCTGGTTGCCTGGGAGAAGAGACCAAGTCCCACCTGGTTACACCCTCCTTTCAGCCAGTTATAAAGAGAGAGAAGGTCTCCCCTGAGCCTCCTTTTCTCCAGGTTAAACACTCCTAGCTCCCTCAGCTCTTTCTCATAAGACTTACCCTCTGAACCCTTCGCCAGCTCCATTGCCCTTCTCTGGACTCATTCCAGCACCTCAATGTCCTTCTTGCAGTAAGGGCCCAGAACTGGATGTGGAACTTGAAGTGCAGCCTCACCAGTGCCAAGTATAGGAGGACAATCACTTCCTTATCAATCGTTCCATATCAATCACTTGATATGCATCAAGAAGTATCAGCTTGAAAAAACTCATGTGAGTGAATACACTGGGTGCCTAAATTACATCCTATTCACTTGCTTAGCTCACTTGTATGAGCTGTAAAATTGACTTATATGCAAAATACAGTCTAAATGCCCTGAAGCCCTTCAGAAGGAGATTCAATCCATGCTTAACTGTAAATCCTTTTGTGGATTTTATTCAGACCTTATAATAAATGTGATTGCAAGTAATTTATGTGTTATATGATTATTACAGATTGGTAGAAGAGACCCATCTTTTAGAAAATTCAAAATAAATGGAAAGGTTATTTTCAAAGTTGGTGGAAGACATTCAAAGTCTGCTTGTAAATGAGAGTGTTTTTAAAATCAAATACAAAGAATCCCTTTAAGTATATGTTTTCTTACCTTGAGTCTTAGACTGAAGGTTTTGTGCATGATTTGTTGATACAAAGGCTAGATCTGGCTTCAAAAATGGCAAAGTATCTTTATGTAAAGTCCAAATACCTCAGTGTTCATACTGTACTGCTTTCTAAAACCTTGAAGAACCCAAATCAAAATGTTTACTTAAAGTGTTCCCTCACTTTGGAAAGCCAAAAAACCCCAACAAACAAACACACACAAAAAAAAAAAACCCAACAAAATTCAAACTGCAACACCTCTGATAGATCTTTTTCAATGACAGTCAGTCAAAAAAGCTGTTTCCAACATTTTTTCTGAGTTTCTTAGTGTTGTAAGAAATCGTTGAACACATAATTTTATAGGTTACAGCTTATATCTTCAATACAAGCCATGAATGTAGGAACTGTGACACTGCCACAAATCTTTTCATAAATAACTTTTTTTTATCTTGTGGAAAAGAATCATATTTATTTGATTCAGCCTAAAAGAAATAAAAAAATAGATTAACAAAAATATACAGTTATAAACCGGCTAAAGTTATTCTACCTAACAGATTATGCCCAAGAGCTATGAAACAATAAAACTGAACATTGTCCTATACTCACCTACGCCCAAAAAGAGCTGATTTATGTAAATAACTTATATCTTCTCTTCCCTGTTTTTTCCAGATGCCTCTGTTCTGT
This sequence comes from Anabacerthia variegaticeps, assembly GCA_035583185.1. NCBI lineage: Eukaryota > Metazoa > Chordata > Aves > Passeriformes > Furnariidae > Anabacerthia > Anabacerthia variegaticeps. The sequence goes on along the minus strand of JAWWEW010000001.1, from coordinate 2,124,425 downwards.
TGCTGTTTTAATTCAGAGTGTAAACTCCTCTGTGCAGGATCTGTTTGCTTTCTGAGTGTTATTAGAGTTCCTAATCAAGAGACTTATTCTCAAATTTAGCCTTTTGGCACTCCTATAATTCAGTGATAAATGGGAATAAAGTTCTAATCTTTGTTGCAATTGAAATTTGTTGGCCCGTTGAAAAGGCCAGATAAACTGCTAAAGTGGGTGCTGCCTGACCCTTCTCAGTCAAAATCAGCTTCTTTGATCTTAATCAGATGAGATATGTGATCTTTCCAATCTCAGCTATTGACTGAAACATGTTCAATAACTGCTGCCATAAACTGCTTCTCCAGTGAGCTCTGGGAATGCTGGGATTACTCACGTCTTCTGGAGGAACAGCAAAGGCCAAAAAAGACAATGGGTCCATCTCCTGAGATGTATCCCAGTCCAGACCCCTCTGACACCCTATGACCATCTTCTCAGCTGATACAAAATGTCTGTGAAAATCAATATACCTTTGTGCATTTAAACATTGTGAAATTCGTATTGCATTTTTCCAAAAAGTGATGATCTACCAAAGCAGGCTGTCCTCACATTGGATTTTTAGTGGTGTGTCTTTGAGCCTCTGTGCCTTAAGTCTTGCAGTATATGAACTTTATTTTATGGAAAAGAATGCTTATGGTATATAATGAAAGGATTTGGCTTCGGACTCATGGCTTTTATTCCAACAGTTCAATCATGAAGTGGTAAAGTGTTATTTATAGCTCTTAGTCATTCTTTAAGGATGAACACATTGACTGAAAAAACAAACAGTCTTGGTGCTTGTGGGTAGTTTATAGCAATTTTAAAGTTAGGAGAAATCTGTGATCTCATACTAGAGGCTGAAAACCTGTCCATTCATTACTGTATGGGAATGGAATTTGGTTGAAACATTGACGTAATCTGAGGAAGCTGAGAGTCACGGCATCCAGGTACCACCGAGGAGGGAAAGGCTAAGTTACGTGTCATAAGAAATTACATAACTTTTCTTTATCTCCTTCTCTAATACTAGACACAAATAGGGTCAAAAAGAACTTTTTTCTTCTTTTTTATTTTTTTTTTTTTTTTTTTCAGTGTACCCTATTCATTCTTTAATTTAATTAAAAAATGATTCCACTAAGGCTGGAGTACACCATTTTACAAAAAGCAGAAACTCAGGGTTTCTTTGCAACAAGCTGTTTCTATATTTTATATCACAGGTTGTAAGATCAGAAGATTTTTTTTTTTTTATACCACAATTCATTGCCTGTAATTTAAGTGCACCTTTGCATCACTCTAAGTGTAAAATGAAATCCAGTCTTGGTATGATGTCACTAAAAGATAGAGAACCCATCACCTTTCTTGTGAAGTTATCTCACTGTTAAGATGTTTCCTGGCCTCAGTTTCATGCTGTATTCAATGCACATCTACTGGTTTTCAATAGGCCTTTTCTCACTGGATTTCAAAGCTTTTCAGTGCATTTAGTAATTGCTTCAGATCCTCATACATTGCATGTCATCTTTCTGTTTATAAAATAGTGCATGAGCTTCTCACTTTTTCATTCTAAGGCATCTTCTCCAGCCCTCAATTTCCTTCTGTGGGTTTTGGGCTCATTTTTAGAGTTGTGGTTTTGATGCCTTTTTTATGTATGTTTGGTTGATTTGGGCTTTTCTTTTGTTTCTTTTCTTTTTTTTTTTTTGTTTTAGCTAAAACTGTTATTCAACATATTTTTTATATATGGACAAAAGATAGCAGAATTTTTTTAACCATGACTATATGCTGAGGCAAATTAATCCTTATTTTCTATTTCTTCTCCTTGTACTGCCAAGGAGTGTCTTCACTGGCTGTCCCTTTTTCCCGTGTAATGGCAGGAAACCATAGCTCTTCCACACAGATGGGCAAGCAACGAATTTATCACTTTCACCTCACTTTGTCCTTAAAACACATTTTCTTGAAGCCACGACTCAGTCAATGGCCAAGATTGGCAGATTATCCGTTTAGCAGTTTCCTCATTTTTTAGGCAGGAGAAACCTATTCACTGCTAATGGCTTGTTGAGTGCTTTTTACACACTTTCTGGGCTATTTCCTACCCTTCAGTCTTCTATGACCAGATGGAGCATCTAATTCATATTGTTTTTTACAAGCCTGGTATCCATAAAATTAAATCAAAATTCGACATATGTGCATTCGTGAAATTGTTAACACTCTCAGATTGCCCTGACCCAGGTGCAGGATTTCCCATTTGGCCTTGTTGAACTTCATGAGGTTTACACAGAGCCACCTCTCCAGCCTGTCCAGGTCCCTCTGGGTGCCCCATCCCTTCCTTTTAGTCTGTTGACTCCACCACACAACTTGGTGTTATCAGTGAACTTGCTGAGGGCGCACTAGGTCCCACTGTCCATGTCAACAACAAAGATGTTGAACAAACTCAAACTTCATCCAGTTTAATTTAGGGTGAGTTTCCAATTTCTTGTGTAGAGTTTTTAGCATAGTAGGACCTGGCTCTACTTAGAGTCTCTAAGTACCATTTTAATGCCAATAATAATGAATTATCATTTGATAATATAATTTAATAATATAATGAATATCTGTCTAGATACTAAAGCATTCTTTCATCAATAAAAATGGTGTATTTATATGCTCCTAGAAGTCCCATTATAGAATTATTGTTATGGATGAAATGTTACCTATGTCTTGATGTTTGTGCATCTCCAAGGATATGGAAGTAAGTGTTGGTATTTTTATGTCCTAGTTAACTTTTAAATGAAGATTTGACCTTTTAGACCTTTTACTGACAATGGTACTTACAGTAAACCCTGTTTAAAGCTTCTTCCTATTTGTAATGAGCAAATACTGGGAAGCATTCAGAGTTTTTTAGAAAGAACAGTGTTCAGTTTCAAATGATGCCACTTGAAAGGATCCTCAAAGGATACATTTTACAAGTGATCATGTACTGGATTGTATTTTGTTTTAATTATCAAACTTTTGTTATTGGAATACAAATAAATCTGTGAAGGGAGAAGTGATGTCCTATTCTGAAAAATAGTATAGAATATTTCTTTTCAGTTGTCCTATGAATTACTTCCATTAAAACTATGTATTTTGTTTTTCTTGGAACACTGACATCTATGTTAGGTAAATAAAATAATCTGGTTTATTACTATTCTTTTTTACTTTCATTTAAATTGTCTGAGGAGATTTTAATTGCATTTTGCAGTAATGTGCAGAGGCTCAATAAAAGGTACAAACCTCAATTTATATTAGACAGGCATGCATATACTGTATCTTATGCAGCCATTATGTTCTCAAAGTCAGGCATCAGGATTCACTTTGGTATTTCAGAATCCTTTTATAATCTGTCCAGGCTGGGCAGCAGGCTTGGTATTACAAAATACACTATATGAGGTACATGTCCTCACTGGTAGGCTATGATAAGTTGCATTTTTGACTTTTGATAGACTGATTCTAGATCAGATTATCAGTCTGGAGAGTATGTCATTAATTACTTTCTGAAAGAGACTGTCCTGTTCATGTGTTCTGATGAAACTTCAATTTTGTTTGTTTGTTAATTATGAAGAAATCTTCTGAACAATGCAGGCAATACTGAAAGGCAGCTGAAATCACTTATACTCAGGAAACTCATGTGGCCTTGACAGGCTTACATGGTCAATAAGAGAGCTCACTAAACTCAAAATAAATAAAGTGGGTAAGTTCCTGTGCTTCCCTATGGTTATGAAGCATTCATGTTGTGCAAAAAACCCGCACTTTTTTTCCTTCCAGTTGGAGAACTTTGCTCGCACCCATGTGCAGAACATGAGGAGAGTTATACTGACCAAGGCTGAAGCTTTTTGGCATGTCCAGTAAGACATTGACAATGATGGGCTGGCTACAGTAGGTATGTGGTCTGTGTAGCTGACCAATGAATTCCCGAGTAGATTATGTCTCCAGACGGAGAGAAAAAAGAGGTGCCTTTGTCAAGACAGTGCTCCAGTAACACCCAGAAGACAAGTTTAATTGAGTACAATTTAGTCAGACATTTCCTCTGCTTTTTTAGCTGAAAACATGAAGTGATGAAACACATGCACAAAGGAAACTGTCAGTTTCTTTGACTATCTATTAGATTTTTACATCCTTTGTATAACTGATATTTGACACCTTCACTAGACTAGATTGCTGAGAGCCCCATCCAATCTACCACATTCCTGGAAGTATTCAAGGCCAGGTTGGATGGATCTCTGAGCAACCTGGTTTAGCGGAAGGTGTCCCTGTTTTGCTGTCAAAACTCATGGAGAGAGAAACCCACGCTAGGCAGGTACAGCCAGCTTATCAATAAGAGACTGCACCCCATGGAAAGATCCACAAGAGAGCAGAGGATCTCAGACCCCACAGAATGCAGGGGAAGGACTCAGAGTTATGGTTTTCCCCTGTAACTGTGGTGATGACTGTGGTGAAGCAAGCTGTCCCCTTTGCAGCCCACGGGAAGACTTCTGAGACTGCACATTTGGAAGAACTGCTGCTTAAGTCTTGGGCTTACATCTGCAAATGGGTGAAAGCAACAACTGACTGCAAACCTTCCATTCCTGGTCCCCCACACTGTTGGGGAAAAGAGGGAGAGCATGAAAAGACCAAAGGGGTGGTGGTGGGAAGGTGTTTCTAAAACTATTTCTTACTTCTAGTTCTTAGCTTGTTAGTAATAAATTTAAGCATTATTCTAAGTTCTGCTTTGCGTGTGGTAATTAATCAAAGCTCCTCTATTGGCTGTTATCTCTAATTGTAAATGGCTAGCTGGCTGGCTTTTTTTCTTTCCCTCTGGAAGGTGAAGGTTGTGGAAGAGGCCTTGAAGCAGTTTTGCTGGACACCAGGTATTCAGCCAGGGCCAAACTAGCACAACAGGGAAGCCCCGGAGCAGCTGCAAGTCACAAACAGCCCAGGAAGACTATAACATCCCACAGCTCCTGGAGCCCCTGACCCAGCTCAGATTGGCAGGGACAGTGAGAACACGGCCCCTCACCCTTGTCTGGAGCCCCAGAGTGGCCATTGGGTAAGAGGTCCCGCTGGGGGGAGTGGCCACAGGGACCAAAGAAGAGAAAACCAAAGGTACGTGTTTGCCACATGTCACAGCCTTGCCATCTGGGCGCGTGAGAGCTGGTCTGTCACAAGGTTCAGTGGTAGCTCTATGATCTCTCTCTCCCTCTTTCTCCTTCTCTCTTCTTGCTCCTTCTGCTTCTCTTTCTTTGCTCCTTTCTTTATGCTTTGGGTGGCTTGGAGTTGGAGGGATTGGATTTTGACTTAAGTGTTGTAGATAGATTGGATCTTGACTGAAGTGATGTGGATTAGTATGTGCTGGGTCGGTGTTGTGGTGGAACATTTTGTCTAGCTTGTGTGGGCCCTTTCAGACTTTTGCCAAGTTCCCTTATTTTCTCCCCTAAGTCAATAAAAGTACCTCTTGGGAACAAATCTGTGGCTTGTTCTCTGAATTCTATCTTGAGGCATTAAAGAACTCTCTCTATATATATTTTAAAGTAAAACTCCTGGCTGAGTCCATGAGCAAGCAGCCCTGGGACCAGAGTGTTACAGGTGCTCAGAAACTGACTCATGAAAAATGACATGAGAATATCCACTAGAAATTACATATGACTCAGTGATGCTTTTCTTGACTGATAACTGTAAATAAGAACATATTGTAAGAACTCTCACACCAGGAGAACTCAGTGATCCTTATAAACTAGTATATTGCCTCTAGTACTTCTGCATACCTAAATATTTACAGAAAGATGATATGAAGTCATAATTATAATAAATACTCATATAAAACTGAATTGTGCCATTGTTGGTTACAATGAATAGCAGTGCACCTCTGTGAGCAGTCTGTCTTGCTCTAGATATATGGTGCTGTGCAATGCAAGAACGATAGTTTTCCAAGGGAGGGAAAGGAAATACCTTTATGACCTCACATTACCTATTTATACTCTGAGTCATTAAAATTATTGCTTCTTATAAAAGTTATCTTTGGTAGTAGAGGAATATGCAGGCAAATTCTCTCTCTGACAATTAGTGTGCTTTGGATCAGACTCAAGACATACAACTTATTCAAACTTAACTTTCTTTGACTCCAACTGAATGATTTGCCCCCAAAAGAAAACATCTGACTTTCCATAAAACAGTCAATAGCAAAATTCCTGTCAAGTACTGGAGGTCCAGTGTGCTCCTCACGTTAATTGTAAATTACACTGTAACATGCTATGCAAAAATAAGATTCTGTAGAGCTAGTTTTCCACCTGTGGCCCACAGTGAATTGGGAACAGGAGTCTATTGTCAGTAGATTAAGTTTACTACTACAGTGTCCTTTCCATCAATGGAAACATTTAGGGGATCTACAAATCAAAATAAGATTTTACAACACTCTACTGTGTCCAAACATGCCGGATCTAAACAAGTAGCCTTGCTGCTTGTCAGTTTTAGAGTAACTTACTGTTGACTATGTTATTTTATGTAAGTGTTAAGGGACTTATTAGAAGAAAATTAAAAATAATGGAAGGGAAGAATGAAGAACAGATGCATATAATAAAGCTGCAGTTCACTTCAAGCACACATGTCTAGGTTTTCTTTCAATGGAAATGAAGTTACAGGAGGGGGATGATTCATAACAGGATCTTGTTCTGATGTGGCAGTAAAGATGTGTCAGGACTCAAGTCCCTGATCAAGGAAGTAGGAATTGTTCCCAGGTCCTGCAATTTAGATTTATAATAAAATATATCTTGCTGTAACAGTTAAGACAGTTAGCTCCACCAGTTCATCCAGTTAAATCCACTTTTGCTCAAACACTTTGGTGGCTAATGCAATTCAGACAGTGTGTCATTCTATTTCTCAATAATTTTATTTCAGTTAACCACATTTTGCTAGTTGGTATTTGGTTTTGCAACCATAGCGATCAAATATATTTATTGGCTACAGATACCAGAAGTCTAAGCAGGTGCCTAGCTTTGTCAAATTTCAGTAATACAGAACATCTCTTGTCCATGCTACTAGTAACTGAAGTTTAAAAAATATAACCCTATTTTATTCTGGTATTAAATTACAAATATCTACATTTTAAATTGTCTAAGAAGATATACAGTTCAATATTTTAGTATTTTGCTAATAGTTTGGTCTGATATTTAGAAGATTGTTTTCAGTTAGTAGCTGTAATTCATATCTCCATTCAATTTGTGTTTTCTGCTTTAAGACAACATCAGTGTAATCTACTATGATATTGTTATGAGAGTGACATCTGATACTTAATGCACTGGCAACTGATACTTAGAATATATTTACTGGCCAATTTTTAAGCTGGTATTTTCCTTCAATGCTGTTGGACATATCCTTATAGAAAAGAAGTAGCAGGTTAAGAGAAGGGTACTTTCATTACAAATCCTATCTTTTGTTATATTAGAGGTCAAAAAGGAATAGGTATTTGGCTTTTATTTTTTTTTTTTAAATTTTGTTATTCTATTACATCTCTTTTTATATTTTTATTTTTTTTACAAATAATCATAGACTCATGAGATTTGCTAAATTTTACATTTGTCTTAGCTATTTTCATGTTACAAAATATTGTATAAAATATACTCTTAAAAACTGATAAGGAACATTAATACCTTTAAACTGTATTGTAGAGGAGAGAACATTTTGCTCCACTCTGGCACATACACTAATTCAGCCAACCTCAAAGTATTTAGACACAGAGAGTATTCAAAACCACAAAATTGTCTTTCTGGATCCTCTCTTATTCCTGTAATGTTCACTGGAGGAAGCAATTTAAGGAAACTAAAAAAAAAAAGTCAGTTGCAAAATTCATTTGTAATTTTTTTCCACACACAGATTAATCTCTTGTATGTTTTCTGATTCTGATGGAGAATGGGATGACTGGTTTAGATAGGTACCTTATGGTGTTTTAGATTATTTTCTTCCTGAAACACTAAATATGTTTTATTGATATTGAAAAAATTTAAGCCTTTCTCAAGTACTTACAACATTCATGACTCTCCATATCCCAAAGTGTTGTGCTTATTGGTATTTGTTAGATTCATTCTTATGCTAGTCTGCATGGTATTTGCAGGTAAATACTGCCATGATGGTGATCATGGCTTTTAAATCTGTGTTAACATATGAAATGACATTTGTTCTTGTACTGAAGCTTGGAATACCTCCATTCTAACCTCTTTCCATTTTGAAAACTTTCTGTTTTGAAAACTCTATTGTTCATATGACTTAGTCACCGTTATGTCTATAACAGTATTCCACCCCATGGCTACAAATCTTTTAAACTGCCCCAAGAGGAAATGTCTAAATAATCAAAATTATGGATATTTAATATCTCTCTTGCTTTCACCAGCCTTTCTCAATAGCATTACTGATGACAGAACTTTGGCCAGAAATAGATACTGAATTCGCAGAAGGAAGTCTGTGTTAAATGTAAAAAGCTGTGTGACCAGAGATCACCTTACTGTTATGTTTATCTTATAATGCTTCTTTATTTCCCTTTGACACTTCTATTTCATTGTAAAAAGTTCCAAAAAGTTACTATAACGTCTCTTTGTAATTCTGAGCAAAACTCTGCGTTGGAATAGGCTCCCCAGGGAAGTGGTTACAGCATCCACCAAGTCTGTTTGAGTTCAAGAAGCATTTGGACGTCTTCAGGTGCATTGTGTCCTTTCCATGATTCTTGCGGTGTTCTGCATGGGGCCAGGAGCTGGACTTGATGATCCTGATGAGTCCCTTCCAACTCACCAGATTCTATGATTCTATGAACACTACTAGGATATAGGCATCTATTTTGAAAATAAACCATAGCTTGCAGAAAGGAGTGAGTGAATACACAGGGGTCTGGCTATGCCAAAGACTATGGATATCTATTTTAAAAGCAAACCAACAGTTAGTATTACAGACACACACATCTCTTCTTGTCAGTATATATTATTAAAGAATTTTGTTCAACAAACTCACCAATTAAACTCACTTAGCCCATGTACCTTTATTGGACAGGATGGTGAGACCTCAATTATAAATATTCTTGATGTTCAGCAATCTCAAAGTATAGTTTTTACTGAGCCAATAATGGTTATATGATTAAACTGTTAATTCTTATGGGACATGGAATATTGGATAAATACAGGAATATTTTTTATCCCCTAAACCATATTTCAAATTTTTTTTGTGACTAACAGGATTTTAATTTCTCTGTAGTCATTATATTTATTAACAAAACAAGATAAGGTGTTGTAATCTTGCCATTTAGAAGTAAAAAGATCTCCAAATGGCAACCTGCTAAGAACATGTTTGAAAAGAGAGACACGTGTTTGATCACCTCAATATGAACATTGACTGATTAAATATTTGATATGACTAAATATTCAACTACAGAAATAACACAGTGGAAATCAAAATGGGAAAAGTTTGTACAACTGTCTGATATGTCAGTGACAAAAGTAAGATTGTCTAACCAATGTAAAAATAGAATGAACTACTAAAGTGTTTCAAAAGTCAATGTATTGGTAACATTTCTGAATTTCTACCTACTACATTATCATTGATGCACGTGAAACTTTTCTATAAGAGCATCATATCTTAATTTCAGAAAGCCCTGACCACCTTTTAAGCAGGTGGGGAGAAGTGTGTGGTAGTCTCTAGTTTCTGTCTAAATATTTTTGCAGTGGGTATCCAGAGCTGGCACTTTTGCTTCTGATTCTTCATCTTAGTCACTTCAGCTCTGTTTTCAGCTGTTATATTTATCTTTTCCTAAGGAGATATTGAAATGGAGTTAGCCTTGGAATGGCAGCTGATTATAATTTCAGCTTGGTTTCAATTTTTGGCAGTTGATCCTGAAGACTTCTGGAACCCTTGAAAAATATATACAAGAGAGGCTACTAAAAACATTAGTCAATTGGGAAACATCCGCTTTTCCCAACCACGTAGAATTGAACAATGAACACAGACACAACTACCAGTGATGTCAATTGTTGTCACTGCATCTGAGTTGATTATGAGGCAATAATTCAAATTTATGATCTGAACTGTTGTTCCTCTCACTTTCCCATAAATAGATATATTAAAAATCTTGCTAGAGGAATACTGAATTTACAAAAAAGAATGACATGTGCCCATGGAATTTATTGAAGCATATTAAAGGAACTACATTTGTTATTAAACTTTAATTGGAAAGATAAGATGCAGTTAAAATGACTGGGAAATGTAATTTTCTTTCTCCCCAGAAATGTTATTAAATACTTATAGCATAACAGTCCACTTGGTAGACTCCTAAAGCATTATTTCCTTTCCAGTTCTCTCTATAGCTCCTTCCATTCCAAGTACTTCATGCTTCTTTTATTTATTTTCCTTTTATACCATAAAACTTCACTGTTACTAGCTATATTTTGTTAGGATACAAAATAGCCCATTCAGCAATTGTTTTGCATTCACACCTTGCATTTCAAAGGAGGAAAAAAGCTACAGTACAAAGTGCAGCTGAGGACAGGCAATATAATCTGTCTTACTAGTGTTTCACTCTATGGAAACTAACTGGCACTATTAATGAAGTAAGCTGCACTTCATCCTAAGCAAAGATGGCAGAATTCAAGCACTTTTAAGAGAGAGAGAGAAATGGAAGCAAATAGATTTTACTTATGAACACAGCATTTTGAAGAAAGATGTTAAAGTAGCTTTTTTCTTTAGTTTTGAAAAACGTTTAGCCTGGAAAATACCATAGACACACAATTTCCTACCACATGGAGTGCCACCCCTAAGGCAGGCTTCAGCATGCCTTATGCTTTCTCCTGCACTTATCTACCTGAATCATAAAAATATCATTGTAAACAAGGAGGTGTCAGCCTAGACATCAAAACTGAGGAGATTGTAACATCCCTAAAACACATCTCTCTGTTATCTAGAGGAAAGTTATCTAAATGAAAAAACCTTTTTCATTTTCTGATGAGCAGTTACCTAGAAATTATTTATTACATGGATCTAAAGGACTAATAGTGATAGTTTTGTAGACAGCTTCCTACTGACTTTTGCCCGTTTCCTGAAACGACTGACCTTTACAAGTGAAAACACAGAGTGTACAAATGGTGCAAATTTTTTTGGGGATGTAGGACACTGACTGTTGTCACCTGTTATTGTGTAACTCTCAGAAAGTCCAGACAGTTACTGGAGACAGCCTGAATTTGAGCCAAAGTAACAGACTCAGGTCCTGGTAGAGAGACCCAAAATTACACACATCTTAGATAACAGTCCTGTTTCTGCTAGTGATTGAAGAATGATGATTGTCATTTGATAGTTTTAACTTAGAGTGTATAGACACAAAATAAGGCAAATGTATGTGTGTGTGGATATAGATACAGACACAAGTTGACACAGGTCAAAGTCGAAAGATTTCAGTTCTTGAGATTTTTTTGGGGGAATGGGGAGAGAATAAACTCCTTAAAATCTTCTGTGATAGGGCTTACATTTATCAGTGACATGATTATCTATTTCTATGCCAATTACAGCCTCCCAAGAGCAATTTTCCAATAACGTGCCTAGATTGGGTGGAACTTCCTCCGTTAATTCAAACCTTCATTACCCTGTCCTTCACCATAAAGCTGCTGTTATTTTTGTTGGCCACAGTAAGAACCCACCAATACCTGCTGGGTTTTTGTTTTGTTTTGTTTTGCTTTTTGTTTGTTTGTTTTTTTGTTTTTTTTTTTTCTCCCACAGAAACATCATGAACTGAAACTGGAAGAAAGGTATAACTAGTAACCAAACACCCTTCCATTACTGGATGTATACATATAGATAAGACTAGTAGGACCAGCCTAGGGCAACAACAATCATCCAAGGATTGCTAGCATGTTTTAAAATGTTAGATCCGATTTGTATTATTAACAATGGTACTGCAAATTAGATGGATTCCTGAAGACTTATCACAGTATGACTGAGAGCTATATTTGGTATCATTTCACTTAAAGAGAGAGGGAATGTGAGAGGAGGAATATAGGTATCAACAACAGAATTAGCTTTTGTGGACTTTATCAAGTAAGGAATTATGGGAGTTTTTGTCTTTTTGTTGTTGTTGTTTTTTCTTTTGTTTATTGAACAATACACCACCATCCATCAGAATAATATACAGGGTAACTCACAGGATGAAATGGATCTCAGATGGAAGCCTCAGCAGTCTCCCAAACTAAATCAGCACAGTTGTCCCCAACATTTCCCCCATGTCCCCAAAAGCATCAGGGGGCAGTTGGTCTCTTTGTATGGTAGACACTTGACAGAGGCTGAATGGTGGTGCTGGTAGTGAGCACTTGCACTGATACCTCTGGCTGGGGGGGGGGCATGATGTGCATGTGTGGGCAGGCATTGAGCTGCAAGTGAATGGGGCAGCCTGTGATGCCTGCTGTGGACTGTAGGTTATGTCATACTCTTGATGAGGTCCTCAGTCAGCCCACTGCCCGGGCTAGGACATTGTTCTGGGTGAACCATCCCCAGCAGACCACAGGAGGTCCAAAATACACTTCTTCATGTTCTGACACTGGCTCCTGAAAACACTAGGTCCTTCTGTCAGCACAGCCATCATCTGTCACATGAGGCATGGAATCATAAAATCATAGAATGTCCTGAGTTGGAAGGGATCAACAAGACTCATCAAATTCCAGCTCCTGGCCCCGTGCAGGACACCCCAAGAATTCAACCATGTGCCAGAGATCATTGTTCAAACACTTCTTAAAACTCTGCCAGGCTTGGTGATGTGACCACTTCCCTGGGGAGTCTGTTCCAGTGCACAACCACCTCGTCGGGGAAGAACCTTTACCTAATATCCAACTTAAAACTCCCCTGACACAACTTCGTGCTAGTCCTTTGGGTCCTGTCACTGGCAATCAGTAAGCAGAGATCAGTACCTAGCCCTCCACTTCCCTTCATGAGGAAGCTGCAGACTGTGATGAGGTGTCACCCAGTCTCCTCTTCTCCAGGCTGAATCACTTAATCTTACCTGCCTGCTCTACTTGTCTGTATTTCTTTACACCACCACCACTGTACAGTGGACATAGAACCCACTATGTAATAGTCTTATATTCTGGTCTACATGTACATAGGTAGAAGGGATATGTTTGCAAGTTTTTAAATGCTATATAAGAACCCTTATGGGCAATATTAATTTCTTTGTTCTGAAATTCTGAAAGGTGCTACACAAAATAGAATTCTAGCATACTATGCTCTGTTCTCCCTCTTCTTTCTATCTTTGAGAAAAAAATCTAGGTAACTTCCATCTTTATGCTAGATTTCTATGTTTGAGCACCTTCCATCCATCTTACTATGAATTACAGCTATGTTTTGATATTGTTTAAAATGATGGCAATCTATTTTTTTGATCCTTAGCAGGGCCATCTGTTCTTTATTACAAAGAGGAGTAGCAATTCACATAGTTATTCTGTCATGGGTTTGTACCTTAGTTTTAGGGGTGCTTCATTCACCTTATTAGTTCACTTGCTCCTAATTAATCTGTCTGCTCAAATCATCAACAAAGGATTTCCCTTACTAATATGTCTCACATGTGTGATTTATGGCCAGTATTGCCATCACAGTCATGGAGGTGAAGGATTACATCTGTTTTCTATGGACATTTAGTTTACCTCATCTGTTTTACCAGCAGCCTTATCCTTACTGTGGGTCTGATACTATGATGTAATAGATTCCTCCATCTACAATACTGGTGCTTCTAGTCCTTTACATCTAGCTAATTTGGTATCTTCTATTTGAGCAAAACTTAAAGAAATCCAGCTTGCTTTGTTTAAGCAAATTCTGTAATGTTGACTGGATAAAAATTATGACTTGAAAATGTATTCTGATAAGAATTTTCAGTTGGGTTATGTTATGTGATAGACAAAAGACAACAGCAGTAGCATGGCCAGACTCTCAGAAGTGAAAAGTTTGATGAAAAAAGGTTAATTTGTCCTCTTTATGCATAAACATTATGTTCTGTGGGTTTTTGTTCTCTGGGAGGAAAGAGTGCAAACATTTTGTAATCAAACATTTGGCCAACCTTCAAGGCCAGGTTGGATGGGGCATTGAGAATCCTGGTCTAGTGGGAGGTGTCCCTGTGCATGGCAGGGGGATTGGAAAGAAACAGTCTTTGAAGGTCCCTCAATCCAAACAGTTCTGTGATTCCAGGGTCCTATGTTTCTGTGATTCTACTTCCACATTGAGCTTCTTACTAGTGGTAGGATTGAGATCCTTACAACTACAGTTGCAGGAATAGAAACTCCTATTTATGTCACCAATAATATATCTGTCTCTATAAATTAATTATGACTCATTCTTATACATGGTTATTCTGAAAAAAAAAAAACAAGGAAAGAAAACTTGCAGGAGTGTATAATAAATTATTATAAATGATCTGTTTAGGACCTCCTTTGACTGAATGCCAAGAGGCTAAAGGGCAGTTATCACCAGTGAATGGATGGAGGATATGTACTGTGTCTGTATGTGTGAGTCAGAGCAAAGCTGTTTCAAACATGTTGGATTTTCTCAATCTGCTTCAGTGTACTACCATCAGAATGTGGAGTCACTATGTCCAATTATGGAATAGAAAGCACCATCCATGACTAGTCAAGAAGACAAGTTCTCAAAGATCATTATAAGCAAAGTAAACACCAGTATACATTTTCATGGTATTTTTTGTTTCTCACATTTTATATAATTATGTCAGCATAAACAATGAGATTCATATTGCAGTAAAACAACAGAAATAGGTTTAATGAATAAGGTCTGCACAACTAAACATTGTGCAAACTAATCCAACGTCCTTTATATTCACATATAAATATCACCATTTGAGAGGGGATTATTTTCCTGAGAAATATGTTAGTAGAATCTGCAATATGTTGTCATTGAACCTTGACAGTATGAAATAGTTTGCTGATTACAAAGAGCAAAAGCAGCAGGAGAAAATGAAGTTATACATTTTCTACAATTTCTAGACTTACTAGGCAGCTTATCCACTTGTCTGTACAACTTAAGGGAGAAGAGGAAAGGAATTAGTATTTATAAATATTATTATTTACAATGGCAGATGTTCACACAAAACACCATGGTAATGATCTGCTACTGGGTTTTAACAAATTAAAACTTTGGAAGCCCAAGCTCTGTCAAATAGTTCAGTGTTTGCAGAAACATCTTTATGAACACAAAAAAATATAGTTTTGTTCTTGTGAAAAGTTACAGTAAAAAAAGCCATATATAAGTTGCTTATAAAAATCAAACACTTTTGAATTCCACAGCAAGATACTTGTTCATACCTGGAAATGGCAGTCAAACATGGATTAGCAGGCTCAGAAGTGTGTATTATTCACACAAAATGAGTGGGAAAAAATGCTATGCATTATATTTGTTGTCATACAGTTTTCTTGTCATATTCATCTGGATTAAAGGTGGTCTGAAGTTTCAAACAAAATCATGTAATCATCTCTGTTCCCCTTCCCACCCTAAAATCTTATGGAATGAGAAAAAAAATAATATCCTGTCAAAATGTTCAAGAAACAGGATGGGGAAAAAAGCTATTACACACAAGCATCCATTCAAAGTAGATGTTTTGATCAAACATAGGATAACTCATGGCAGAAAGAGAGGTCACACAGTCTTCCTCAGGCATGTAATTTTCTCTGCAAGGCAAGATTTATGATTTTGTTGCCTACTTCTCTAACAAGATAATTCTTGTCAACATATCAAGTTTGTGGATGAAGCAAGATCACAGCCTAAATATTCTGCTCTTGTGCCAGATGGCAGCTGATCCCAGAAATGTGGCTTCTCTGAAAGAGGCATGCACATGCTGCTTCAGTCAAAACAGTATCAACACAAACCATGGTCATGGTGATCATTGCAGTGTTTTGTATTTTGTATAAACATATATACAAGAATTTAATAACATTAATTTCATAATGTAAAGCTCTATATAACAACAAAAATTCCTCCTGATTCAGTTTCAGGGAGGCTGCTGCCAAGATGGAGAATTATAGAACCACAGAATATCCTGAGTTGGAAGGGACACACAATAATCACTGAAGTGCAACTCCTGGACCTGCACAGGACAGCCCCAAGAATCCCACCATGTGCCTCAGAGAGATGTCCAAACACTTTTTGAGCTCTGTCAGACATGGTGCTGTGACCACTTCTCTGGGAGCCTGTTCCAGTGCCCAATCACTCTCTGGAGGAAGAAGCTTTTCCTAATATCCCACGGTTTCATGCTATTCACTTGGTTCCTGTCACTGGTCACCATAGAGAAAGCCTATGCCTTCTCTTCCTCTCATAAAGAAGCTGTAGATTGCTCAGTCTTCTCCTCTGCCCCTCAGTCTCCTCTTCTCCAGGCTGAACACTCTGAGTGCCCTCAGCAACTCCTCATCATACTACTTCTCCTAAAGGCCCTTCATCATCTTCATAGCTCTCCCTGGGATGTTCTCCAATAGCTTTATATCCTTCTGATATTTTGGTACTCAAAAATGTCACAATATTCAAGGTGAGGTTGCACCAGTTCAGATCAGAGAGGGACAATCACCTCCTTTGCCCAGCTGATGATGCATTTCCTGATGCCCCCCAGGACACAGTTGGCCATCTTGGCTACCAGGGCACTGCTGACACATATTCGACTTGCTGTTGGCCAGGACCACCAGGTTCCTTTCTGTGGATCTGCTCTCTGGTATCCTGTTCTTTAGTCTGTATGTACATCCCAGGGTTGCCCTGTCACAGGTGCAGAGTCTGTCATTTGGCTTTGTTTAACTTCATACAGTTGGTGATTGCCCAGCACTCTAATATGTCAAGGTCTCTCTGCTGGGTCTCTCTGCCACAGAGGGAGTTAAAGGCTCCTTCCAATTTAGCCACCACTCCTTTTCTGTAACTACATAGTTCACTCCTTTTGAAGTTGTTACTCCAGATAACTCTCACTGTGCCTATTTAATAAATTACTGACCCCTACACTCCTTTGTTAAAAGTTGATTTCCTCTACTGTAGAGGTTGCAATCAAAACCACAAACCAGACCATTTGCATCACAAATATGGACGGGTTCTGCTTAATTATCTAACTGTGAACTGTAAAGGTGAAGATACAGAAACTTGTTCTCTTCTGCCACTTCTTCCATGAAAGCTGTTGCCACTGGTCAGATAAATGGTAAAATGTCATGGGAGGCTGTACCCTCATTTGATTTGGCTGGATTAGAGCTGGTGTCCAGGTGAGAGACCAAAATGAACTGGCAGAAGACCTGTTCCTGCCAGCTGGACACATGGGTAGGGCAGCATCTTCTGCAAGGATGGACAGGGCTGTAGTGGCACAACTCAATGCATCCCTGACTGGGTCTTTACATACCTACCAACTCTTGAGGAGGCAATTATACCTTATAATAGTAACAACTCTTTCTTAGGAGGGCATGGGTCAGACTGTCATTTTCAAGCCTTTCTCATATGCAAAAAAAAAAAACCCAAAAACCAAACCAAAAACCCAACAGAAAGTCTTTTTTAAGGTTTAAACATTTTAAAAAGCCAACATAAAAATATTTTTTATCTCAATAACTGTGAGTATGGGCCAAAACCAGGGAAAGTGAAGTGGGAAGTGATGCTCAAGTCTGGAAGATTGGTTGTTGTTGGTAGTTGCAATGGAGTTTCTCAAAACTGTCTTCTGAGGTACATGGCTGATTAATCAGCTTTTCACATAGTGGTAAATCAGGATACTCCTTAACTGTGTGGGTAATGAGGCTCATCTCAATGCAACTGTGACAGAAGTTAGAATGAGACCAAGGGAGTCTAGTTCCTATTTCCCTCTTTTTCCATAGACATTAAAAAAAATAAATGTAATGAAGTCATAACTTTAATTTCTTTAACCCATCCCTTAGAAAAATGAAAGATAAATTGAACAAGATAAACTGGCAGAAATTTTAGAGATGGAGTTTTTTTTCAGATTTATAGAAAGCTGAAACTGGCCACATTTTAAGCAGAAGAAAAAGCTGATTGAAGGACAGTATATCATTCAAAACAGTATAAAATTTGTCGTTTGAGATTTGAACTGTTTTTTTTATGATTAACAAAACTCAGAAACCATGAACTGCAACTGAATATAGTAGGCCAGAATGAAATAATTTTAAAGTCAACACACAAGTGAGTATTTTTTTCTTAGATATAAAAGAATTACTTTCTTATTTTATTTTTAAAAATAAATATTTTGAAATGTGTTGGTGCAAAAATGTCAGATTTAAGTTTATCAACAGTCACAGAAAAGAAGGTGTGTAATAGATATTTCCTACTCCTTAGTAATATCCCCAGATTAACTTCTTTGAGGCTACGTGATCTGTAACACAGTCTTTAAGATAGTTGTGTTAAAGCTGATCTTGTGTGATGAATCTTTTGAAAAGAAAAACATAGAGAACAGATTTTTGGACTCTCAGTCTAATGTCTTTGTCTTTACTCTACTTGCAATTCATGTTCCTACTATAAGCTTAACTTGGGCCTCTTGGGAACCTTGGCTACTCAGGACATGCAATGAATCCAGTGACTTTAAAATTCTGTGAAGATTATTCATATCATTATTCCTACTAAAAATGTCATTGGAATTCTTATTATCTGCAGCCTGTTAAAGGCATTCATACATATAGTTCCACTGCTTATCAATAAAAGAAAAAACATTTAGCTGGTTTGAACAGACATGGTGTACTTGTAAAGAAAATACTTGGGACTTCAGAACTGCCTTGTGTGTTAGCTGCACAGAGCAAATAGAAACACTTGGAAGCAAAGCATCCTGATTGTAGAGGATAGCTTAAACAGATATTTTGGCCACTTTCCTCTTTCCAGTGCAGTGACATCAAGGAAATAGCATTGCTCTTGGAGAGTCTGTGTTCTCCGAAGACTTTGTGGCCTGGAACAGGACTGTGCACTCAAATGATAACTAATAGGAATCAGTGATGAAAACATTTTACATAACTTTAAACCAAACAGAATTGCAAAAGGATATGAACAAATGATGCAGAGGAGAAAAGGGTGGAGAGAAGAAAATCATGTAAACAAAAACTGAAAACTTACATAAGAACTCGATACTGGGTCAGACTAATGGTCTACTTATTTCAGTGTCCTATCTTCCATCCTGACTACTACTCAATTCATATAAACCAGGCATATTGAGAGTATTTAATATAAGGATTTGTTTTCTCAACTTTAGACAGCTAATAGTGTTAGACCTTAATGATTGAGGGGTTGTATTTGGATCAAAATACCCAGTAGCTACTGATGGATTCACCCCCTACCAGTCTAAACCTTTGAATCTTTTTATGGTGCTTGCCACAGCATCTTGTAAAGGCCATGAAATCCTCAGATTAATTCTATGCTTGTATGAAAGACGATTCACTCAAAGCATTGCTAAAGAGTCCATAGTAGAAACTCCTTAACAATTCAGATCTGCCATCAACTATGTAAGCCTGTGCTGCCTGTCTGCTTCAAAATTCAGATCTGCCATCAACTATGTAAGCCTGTGCTGCCTGTCTGCTTCAAAAGTTTTAACAAAATTTTCAGACATAAATTAGCATTACTGCTAAAGAGAATGTTTTTTACTCAATTTACATAGAACCCAGTTATTTGTAACATGCTAATAAAGTTACATTTCACTATAACACTGATTAGTTTGCTTGGGGATATTAGAGTTTTAAGTTTAAGACTGCTTGTTACTTTCACTCCCTTTAATTATTTTGGAAAAACACAAGTTTTGTGTGTGTGTTTCTCAAGGTACTGGACTAAAGGTTTCTGTCTCACACTTATCCACTGGTATTTCATCTGTGAAAATCTGTAACATTCCAGAAGCACTTTTGTTTTAAAATTTCAAAAGGCATATTCATCATCTAAGTACAGTATAATTTATTCATTTATTTGAAAATGTTTTTATTGGTCTTGACATTGAACAATAAAAATTCTGAAATATTCTATTTCAGGATAAAGACTTGCAACCCTAAAAATGAATGCTATGACATATATGAGATACATGACCTAGCACTTTAATTTGAAAGTATTTGGTATGAAGAATCGAGACTACTTAAGTAAATAAGGAAAACTTTGCAGCAGTGTTGTGAAAGGTTATTGAACACTTTATTGCATCAAATTGCTTTGAATAGCTACATACCAAGTACTAGGTTGACTTCTGCCCCCCCTCCCCCCCGACTCTTCTGCAGTCTATGCATGGGATCCAGGACTGACTATGATTGGATATGGAGGAAGAGTAGAGCTGGGTTCAAAGAGTAAAAACTAAAAAGGCATTAAAAAGAATGTCTCAGCCTTGAGACATAAAATGTGTGCACTGTAGAGCATCAGTAATGACTCATTTAAGTTACTGTTTCACACTTATTAGCAAGTGTATAAAAGACATTTAATGTAACAGATAGTACCTCTACATTTAACTCTTCTGGATTCAAAATGCCTTTGAAAACTTTCTCCTAATGTTTTGTAGGTAAAGTTCCTGGTTTTATTCTTCTTCCACTTCAATTGAGAATGAGAAGAGTGGTGTTAACAGGACTGTGTTCATCCTGCAGTCTGTTCTCAGATGCTTCTGATAAAAGGATTAAAGTACACTGTTGGATTCAAGCACTGTTTTCATATGCTGAAAGCTTTCTCAGTTACCTGAACACATGAACTATTTCTTTTGGCAGAATGTAGGATGATGGAGGTGAAGTCACACACATGATAGTCTGACCTGTGTGAAGATGTTACCTAACTGGATGAATGTATGTACAGACAATCACCTTACCTTTACTTGGCTTAAGACAGCACAAAGCGAAGTACCACTATGTTTACAAACCGTTCAATGGGAGTTAAGGCTTCAGTGGAGCTATTCCTGCTTACAGAGGGCTGCCCAGTCCAAATTCAATATTAGACTAGAATAAAACTTAGAAATACTACCATAGTGGTTTTCTAGTTTTAGATCAACACAAAAACTGAATAGTGTGACATATGGGGTATGGATACCAAGGCCCTAGCAGGGGCTGCTGGAACAGTGCCTGTGAGGATCAGCCAGGGCTGATCCATGTTGGTCACAGCCAGTTCCATCAGCTCCAGCAGACCCACTGCCAGGTATGGCTGAGTCCCATGGCCATGATGATGGTGCCTCGGGGATAGCCACGACAAAGGAGGGAATGATGGTGAGAAGTGAGGGGAACAGTATGAGAGACAGCCCTGAGAGCCCCAAGGAGAGAGGAGGAAGGAAAGGGGTAGGGCAGGGTAGGGAGCAGAAGGTGCTTCAGATACTGTAGGTGCTATAGCTGAGATTCACCTGCAGTTCATGGAAGACTGTATTGGAGCAGGTGAATCACTCCTGAAGGAACTGCAGGCTTGGAGTGGGTGGCAGTTGGTATTTCAACTTGTCTTGGCTTCTCACTGTCCAAATCAATTTTATTTTGTAATAAATTTAATTTTTCCCAAGTTGTTTTGCCTGTGATGGTAATTGTAATCTCTGTGTACTACTCTTGACCTAAGAGCTTTTTCATCTTATTTTCTTCCCCCATTATGGGCGAAGAAAGTGAAAGTGAGAGTGGTTGGCAGCCAGAAAAGGTCAACTCACCACAACCCTTGCCAGCTTGTTATGTAATAGTGGTCAGAGGGAGGCACACAGTCTGGAAAGACTAGTCCCTTCTGCATTCTGAACCCTTCTTTTGATGGTGCAGAAATACAGAATTATAAGACAGGGTGTCCTGGTTCCAGCCAGGACATGGTTACTTTTTGCAGTATCTAGGAGAGGTCATGACCAGGACCTATTCTACCTCACATCATTTTCTGGGATTGGGGGAGAGGGTCTGTGCTGAAAAATTGCACACAGGTACCCTAGACACCAGGCAGCAGGAAGGATTTAGGAAAATGTATTTGTAAAAGCCAAGAACACTGACTTTATGGTACTAAGCACTGGGCATGGAATAATGCAATGCTTTTTTCTCTTGGGGCCCTGTTAATGGCTTGCTTGGCCCCCACTGTGGGGCCTCCAAGGTTGTCTGTAAGAACTTTCTCTTTTCGGGGAGTTAACATTCCTGTAAGGCAAGAAGGAGGAAAAAGTACCAAACTATTGATGGGAAGATGTTTTTTTCCTAGGCAGCAAAGCTTCCTTGAGTGACATAAATTCTCTCATCCCTGAATAATTCTTACAAAAAAGTTCTACACTTACAGAATCCCTTTCAGGTTGGGGCAGTGTGGCAGCACTCAGGTATGGGGTCAGGTTCTGCAGGGCATAGTGGTGAGCATTTGCAGAGGAATCTCTTGCTTCTCTTGTACAATTTTGCTATTAATATTGTTGCTATTATTATTTTCTTATCTCATTTTTATTTCCATTCAGTTGTTCTTATTTCCACCCATGAGCTTTACCTTTTGTGCCTCCAGTTCTCCTCTCCAGCTTGCTGCAAAGGGAAGGGGAGGAGGAACTGAATGAGTGGCACTTGGCTTGGAGCAGTTTTGGTGGGAACACTAAATTGAGGAATACCATTCCTAAACCACAACACAGGGCTTTCTTCATCATGCTGTTTTTTTAAGTTTGGCTTTTTAGATATGCCAAATGGATGTTAGATGTGATGCCTAAATCCTGGAAGATAGGCACTCAGAGAGAACATTAATGGAGAAAGATAGACAATACTTTTATTGGGAGTTTGAAGGCTTTGGACCTCTGGTGGGCCTACAAAACAAGGATCTCTGCATCCAAAAATCCCCAAAGAACTCCACCCTCAGAAAGCTTGCAGTCTTTATACTCTTTCTAACAATTAACATATTAGATATCTATAACCGATCACCATTTCTAATTCCCTCAGTGGTCCATCCATCAGGGTCCCAGGCTATGCCCCCTGGACCACCTCCAAGGGTTTCTGGGCTCTTCTATTGTTTTGACTTCAAGTTATCTTG
>JAWWEW010000001.1:2072218-2101417 GCA_035583185.1 Anabacerthia variegaticeps | reverse complement strand
CTTCTAACACCACTTAATATGTGAGCAAGAAAACCTATACTTCTAAAACTCTAAAAATCTACAAAATACACACCAAATCTTTGGGCATCAGATGAAAGAAGATGGGCCAGTTGCAAGCTTTTTATTGTTTGTTTGTCTCAGTGCTTTTTGATCAGACAACTAATTTTTCTTTCTTTCTATTTGTCAGCCGAAGTATGGAGCCTGTTTGGGCAACTGAAAGTGACTACTCTTAGTAGTGATGCCACTGCAAACTGCATAGGGAAAGAAAAGTGTCCCAAAGTTTCAACAAACTCCTGATGAAAAGTTTTTTATCGCACTCTCATCTTCATCTTCCATATGCTCCTAGGAAACATCTGCACCAAGGCAAGAAATTTTGAGAGGGCTCACTGTTGACCCTGCAAAGCATTATGCAAATGGTAATATTATATTGTTTCACAGATTACTTGGAAGTTTAGAAACTACCTCTTATTGAAAGGTGGTGGTATATAACTTGCCTTTCTTGCACAATTTTAATGACAAGTAAGCTACTGTACATCCAAAATGGTTTAATGTGAAATATGCTTCTGAAATTTTTTTCCTTTCATTCATATTTCATCATTCCACATTTAGTTTAAGAAGTTAATGCTTCTTCCTAGTTTTCTTAAGAAGCTTTAACTTGGACGCAGCCCACTTGAGAACACAAGAAGTTTAAATGATTCTGGGAAAAGCAAACAATAGAAACTAGATGGTGAAAAATAGCACTGATGTCTGAATGAGATTAGCAATTCTAAAGTATAAAATAATTAGATAATATAACATAATAAAACATAATATAAAATAATGACAAAACCCCTTTACCTTGCTGCTTACAATTCAGTTAAATATTTTTTAGATACATTTTAAAAAAAAAATCTTCTAACTCTGGTGGCTTAGTACTTGATTTAAATTGTTAAAATACTTCAAAAACATGTTACATGTATGAAAAATCACAATTCCAGTCCTGCCCTAAACAGTAGGATTGAAAACAATCTCTGTTTTCATAATATTGCCAGACCTTCATATGTTTATATGCTGTAGTTAGGATAAGATTCAGATAACAGTCTATATTTAGTTATTAGCTCTAACTGAAGTGACATGTTTTACAATTTGCCTGTTGCTGAAACTCTTTGTATGAAGATCAAACTAGAAAAATTTCTTTAGTGTGGAGAGGAAATCTTTCTGTGTGAATGTTTGGGGCTTTTTTAATGTAAAATGTTTGTGTTTTTTTTTTTTTTTAATGGAATTTCTAGAACTCCCTTCTGAATGAAAAATAATATCTACTATTATATTTTGTAATATTTCTAAAATTAGAGAAAAGGCTCTGTGTTTGCTCTCTGTTTGTATACAGAGTTGAGGATTATCCATCATCTGTCCTGAACTTCAAAATTATGACATCTGGACTTCATCCTCACAATGCTGTAGCACTGATGCTTCAAACAAACTCTGAAAATAGTAAAAGAAAAGCACAACTTACTACTAGCATAATCATCTAAACAAAACACTATTAGGCTCATTTTTGCTCAAAACAATTAAAGTTTTAGGGTTTGGGTTTTTTTTTGGTCCCTCTTCCCTTTTGCTAGCTTTAACTTACAGAACATTTTAGTTAAAGCAGAACTGAAGGCACTAAATTACACATGGTGTTCACTCATACTAAAATTGAAAACTTCCTCTTTCAAAGGGTAATTGTTTCCAGTTGATGCATGCCTCTTGAAGTGGATATGTAGATCATTTCTAGAATGAAAACAGCTCCTATATTCCTGAGAAGGGAACTCCCTGAAAAGATCTCTCAGTTGTAAGAAAAGAGACTGCATGCTCTTTCCTTCGTATATGATCTAACCTTAAATGTCAAACTCACATGCAGTAACTATGGCAGAAAAAAATAAAAGTAGCAAGCATTCCTTATTATTTATACTCTATGAATGCAAAAATAAAAAATGAAAAAAGCAGATTATATATTTGAAAAATTTACTATTTCAAACCTTTATTACAAAGATTTGTCTTAGAGATTTAAAGTCTGTAGCCTTTTAGAAATTTGGGGCATTTTGAACAGCAAATCATGTAGCAACTGCAGGAATATGTAAACACAATATACCATTGTACAGTGTGCTTGGTTGTGTATCTAACCCACACTGGAAAAAATTCCTAAATAATAATATCTTTTTGAATAAATATTGCTACAGTCAGAAGAAGTACAAATTAGGTTTCTTCTATGACTTTGATTCTTGAAGGCATTCTTACTAATAAGAGTTTTCTAATTATTTAGATGGTTCAGATCTAGAGCAAGAAACTCTAGGTTTTATCTTTACTGTTCAACACAGTACCTTAAAGAGAAATGAACTATGCTTTTTCTCACTGAGTTGCAGAAATATATGCTGATAGTAAAGGAATGCTGATTTTCAGGAGTCGTGCATCTTATTTCAGTTCTGAAGGATATGTGCTTTAGAGTTTTAAATTCTTTTACCTCTGAACAACCCCTCATTCAGTATTCTGCTCTCCTTGCTGCCTTCTCCCAATCTCTTCTCTCTGTTCCTTATCCCAGGCTTCTAGTTTCTTGTCCCTGTCTGCCCTCTTGTAAACGAACAAACAAACGAAAAACCAACTAATCAACCAAAAAAAAAAAAAAAAAAAAAGCATTAACCACTTCTATTCTTGTCTTCAAAATCCTATCTTCAAACTATCTATCTCACCTGACAAATAGAAAAGTCGCTATGAATGCATACTTGCAAGTGATAGAAGCAGCATTGCACGCAAGCTCTCAGAAGAGTTACTGCATCAGTTTCTGTAACTGAGATATGAGCCTCAAGGCCTGAATGTCTGGTGCTTAATTTGAATGATCCAAGTGAGTAGAGTTCAATCAATAGCTGTCTTTGCTTTATTCAGGAACAAACATACTCCAGGTTATTCCTTTTCCATTATTTACTTTAGCTGAATCAGATAAGGGTTGCATTTTAAGACATGTGAAATTAGCAAAAACTCTCTAAGATTTTTGGTCCATGAGGATGGCTTGCCTCTCTCAGGGAAACTGAGAGGGTCAGATGTCCCCCGGAAGGCAGTTTTTTCAAGAGAGGCAAGTTGAAAGAGTTACTATATGAGTGTACTCAGGTTGGCCCAAAGTACAGCTTCATAAAATTATAATAAATGTTCAATGTAATGCATAAGAGCTATCTTTCCTGTCAGAGAGAGAGAGAAAAAAAAACCCAAAACAAAACAAAAACAAAACACACACACACAAAAAAAAAAAGGAAAGAAAGAAAAAAGGCACTGCAGAACCTGCTCCAATAGTGTGGGAAAGGCAGACTGCAGCAGCTGCGGCTGCTGCTGCACACACAAAACCGCCAAGTCCATAGAACATCCCAGGGCTCCCAAGGTATTACATGATCTGTCAGACTGTCTAAGAGCTTGACTTCATAATACTTAACTGAAAAACTCCTTGTACTTTTCTTGAAGAAGGGCTTACTTCCTGAAAACCTGTCCATTTTATTCCTGCTGTGCCAGCTGGTCTAGGAAGAGCCATTATCTCCTGCAAATCTTTCTCTTGGTAAAAAACAGTACATGTGTGTTGCTTGTTTCAGGTTTGTTTTTTTTCACTTGCAGGATTGATTGACACAAGTGATAACCTGGTTTCTGTTTAAACTGAACTCTGAGGGATACAAAACCACTTGTAAATGTCTCTGCTTTCTGAAAAAGAGGTTAAGAACTAGCTGAAAGTTTATGTGAGAGAAGCCACTTTAAAAAGAAAATAAAAGATAAAGTACAACACGTGCCTAAGTATTTTGCTGACGATGATTAAATTAAGCATATACTTAAACGAAACAGGTCAAAACATCCTCTTTCTCCCTGCTGAAAGGTCCCTGTTCATGGGGAGTGTGGGTGCCAAGGGAAGGTTTTTAAACAAGGCTGTGTTAAGTGAGTAATACCAGTTTTCAGGCACAATTAGTTTGCGAGGTAGGGAACCTGGCCCATGATAATCATGCTGCAGATGAACTCTTCCCAATTCTTTCATGCTTCCATTGCAAACTTTATGAAGAATATCAGTAACAGAATAACAGAATCACAGAATATGCAGAGTTGGAAGGGACCCAAAAGGATTGTTAATGCCAACTCCTGGCCCTGCACAGGACCATCCTGCACCATGTGCCTTAGACCATTGTCCAAGCACTTCTTGAACTCTGTCAGGCTTGGTGTTGTGACCGCTTCTCTGGGGAGCCTGTTATAGTGCCCTGCCACCCTCTGGATGAAAAATCTTTTCCAATATCCAACCTAAACCTCCCATGACACAACTTCAGGCCATGCCCTTGGGTCCTGTCATTGATGATTGTATATCTTCTGTGGCAGAATGAAGGTACAGACCCCTGATTTATGGCTGACAGAAATCACTTCAATCCTCATTATCCGAGGTTTATATACCATTGGCTTTCAGCTGAGAGTGGTTAAGAAAACAAGGCAGAATCCAGCTATAAGTCACATATTCACCACACAAACATTCGGGGCGTACGCCATGCACGCACGCATGCACAGACCTTTGGAGTTTCAAGTTACCCATTCACAACCCACGCATTGCAAACCAAGAGCTTAACTCCATCCGGGGTCAATAAATCAAAGCTTTAGCTAAAACAATACAAGGTCATCTTGACTTTTCTCAGATGTTCTTGTTTTTCTTCTTTCTTGTTCTCATGCTGGCTTGATACAAGCTTCCTAATAAAATCTATTTTTTTAATTAAGGTTTCTTGATGCCAAAACTAAACACATAATTTAAATCAAAGTTGAAGACAACAATAAAAGTCAAGAATGAAGCATTTTGACCTGGATGATGATAGCCAATAACCCTGGGCTTACAATCTGCTGTAATTGTGGATGCATCATATGGTGTTTAATGGACCATGTCTACTGGCACTTCTAAAGGCTGTTGCTCCTGATTCCAGCCAGGATAAGGTTAACTTTTGCCGTAGCCATGAGGGAACACGGCCAGGACCAAAAGGTTATTCTATCTCACCTCACATCATTGCCAGGGATGGGGATAAAGGAGTCTCTTCTGGGGAGAAGGGGCTCCTTCTGGTGGAGTAAGTGCACTGGAGGGAGCAGCTGGATAGTGCCGGTTCTGAGCCAGAGGAAGCTGTTGGGTGATGCTGATTCTGACCTCTAGGGAGCAGTTTGGTAGTTGGTTCCAAGCTGGAGGGAGTGGTCAGGGTGGTGTGGCTATAGCCAAGTCAGTGATGGGAACTCCGCAGTAAGAATTTTGCATGTGAATCACTCTCTCTTTAGTACACTTGTTATTAATATTGTTGCTGTTACTGTTCATTTTCTTATCTCATTGATGTTTCTGTAAGATGTTTTTATCACAACCCATGATCTTTGCCTTTTGTGCCTCCAATCCTCCACTCCATTCCACCATGAGGGGAAAGAGAACTGGGGGAAGTGGAGGGAGCAGTGTGTGCTTCTAACCCTAGACATTATTCTTTAAAGAAGTGGTGACTGAAATTTTGCTTTTCCTGCTCTCTCTATAGTTAAAGACAAAGTAAACAAAACTGCATTAACTGAGAAGGTACTGCTTGTGTTTTGTGGAAATTGGTGGTTTCAGAAGAATACAGGGAGTAGCGAGGTGGTGTGCTTAGGCAATATACAGAAAAGTTGCCCATGATTTACAGACTATTTGTAAATAGTTTGAAAATCAGTTCCTAACAAATCAATTTAAAAAGCTGTAGTCATGTATACCTGGGCCCTTAGCATTTGTGGAAGGTATATCTCATCACATTTTTTTGTCTCAGACTTTCTTTATGAAAAAAAAAATGCTGGAGAGAAGAAAAACAGTAATTACACCTTCTTTTTTTTTTTTTTTTAAGTTCATAGATGCCTCCCAAAAAGCTAATAATTTGGCAAGACAAAAAATATAACTTCAAAAATATAGCTCTATTTAGTTATTAGTGCTTATGCTGAGCAAGAGAAAATTTTTTCTAAAATTGGCACTAGAAATCAGTCTGGTAGCTTAAAAGAGCAGCCCAGTTCAAGGCAATGAAGGTGGTAAAGGGAAAGAAGAGAAGGTGATCTCATTAATAAAACAAAGCATGGACTGTCTATAAAGAAGGATGTATTAGGCTGAGAATCAAGTGAAGGATGCACTTGAAAGGAAAGGTGGTACTTGGATATTTGACCATAGTTCTTTGAGACAAAACTTGATTAAAAAATTGAGAGAATAGTCAATCCTCCATAAATGCATAATTGTATACTGCTGCTCCCCATACAATGGCTCCTTTATGGGCTGCCTCCTGCCCTCTGCTCTGTATTAAGCTCCAGCTCTGACAGTACAGGTATTACTTGGAGTCTTGAAGATTTTGAATGTTGGCTTGGGTTTTTTTTCAAGCAGACTTCAGATCTTCTGAGCAACACAAAGGCATAGCTTGTTCTCAACCTAGGCTTTTAAAAATCCCTTCAAATATAAAGAGGAAATATTAGTACTTTACTGCCTGAAATACAAATAAAGCATCCTTTGACTACAATTATTGAACTCTAGCAAAATATTACTTTAAGATGGGTAATCTGATGCTAGCTCCATGCTAAAGAGCACTCAAGTGCTATGATAGCAATGTGGAAACTCCATGGCTGAAGGGGAGAGTATGTGAGAAGGAATTACTATTCATGATAAAAGCAAAGGAATGCAGTTAAGCAGCAAGTAAGGAAAACATTTAATTAATGGATTTCCTTTGTTGTGTTACTAAAGTCTGCTTATTGTTCAAGAAGATAGGTCTTCAGATTAGGAAATCTCATTTCTGGATTAGGAAGAGGCCTCCATCACATTCAGCCACTTTTCCCAGAATATATTGTTATATATAAATGAAAAACTGCAATTTTACTTTTGCCCAAATACTTCTCTTTTACTGCTAAAGAACTGCTATCTTAAGTGGAAAAATATTAAAGTATTTAAATTTCAAATTTACAGAAGTTTTACTGTTACTGTGAAATAGGTGCTTTGGTCTTTGCCAGACACCTGAGCAAAGCTAACTGATGCTGTCTGAACCACTGATACTTGCACTTGCAGTGTCTCTCTCCTCATCTCTCTGCATAGATCTGACAGAGGCTCCTCATCAGCTGAAGCCACCAGTGTTCAACACTAATGCAAGAGGGAGAATCTTTGCCTATGGATAGGGAGCTATGCTTGCTTTGTATCTAATGAAAATTGCCTTTTCTATGCATTTAGTAGAAACAGTCAGGTCAGCTTAAGTATGAAGTGCTTGTTTGTTTTCCCATCCAATATTGGATCTCATTCAATGAATAATGAATCATGGGTGTGTTGTGCTTCTATCCTTTTTCACCTTTACCACTTACTAATTTTGGAACTTGAAGTTTACAGTTACAGCACTGAGCCAGGATTCTTGGCTTAGGAAATTAGAATGTTCTAAACAGAAGCTTAAAAACTGCATTGTGGTTGGATACATCATTAAGAGTTTAATCTGACTTACATTAAAACTTAGAAAACTTTTCATTCTGCAGATGTATAGAGAGCTCTAACACTGAGAAAAATGTATACTAATTTCTCTCTAAAACAGTAGGATACACAGAAATAAAAACGGTAGAGATATTGTGAGACCTATCATTGCTTGTTTCAGCATGTTATGTTGCAGTTTGATTCAGTGCCTAGTACAGTAAACTTCTTTAAATTGAGCTAAGCAGACAATTTGATTTGTCCTAACATGTGTCCTGAATGCCAGCAAATCAAAGACCACTTCTAGATTAAAAGTTTGATTAGTTGCTAAGTAATATAGGTAAAGAAACAACTAATTAAATTATTTAAGCTTGTCAAGAGTTTTCTGATACTGCATCTTTTTAAGCAGATGTGGAGCTCCCTATTGCTGTTTGAATAAGCTGTAAAGATGATACATATTTAGATTGCTGTTGTGTATACAAAATGAACAATTTCCTTTCTCGTTTTTCTTCAACTATATGACAGAACAAAGTCATAGTTAACAATACTAATTAAAAGATCGTATATGTGCATTTTATATACACAACTGCAACAAGGACAATGGTAGTGTCACAATCAAGGAAGGTCAGTCAAAGTGTTGCTTAGATTTTAGAAGACAAAAAAAAAAAAATGGACGACTTCATTTTCATTTTCAACTGACTAAAACCCCACGTGTTCATAATTGGCAATCTGTAAGAACAACTGAGGACGAATTATGTACACAGAACAGTGATTTTTGTTTTGTTTTGTTTTACTTGTTTATTTTGGTGGGGGCTCTGAAGCTGGGCTGAGATCCAGCACTCTAGCAAAACCAAAGTGGCAAACAGAAATTCTCTGACAGGATCATCTTTCCTGACTAATATTAAATTATCACACTGAGTTTAGCCTTCACGATGTCCAGATTTGGAGAAATATATTCATGAGCAAGACAAAGGATGACATTGCTGTCAAGAAGTGTACAAGATTTCCCAGCTTCTAAATACGTATTTTAAATACAGAAGTCCAGTTTCCAAAGGCACAGTGAGGGAATTTCAGGCAGTTTAACCCCCTGCAAGCACAGAACTTGTTTTGTAAGCCATTCCTCAAACCTACATCAAGACAGCAGCTTCTCCCTCCTCATGAGAAAGTCCAAGAAGTGTCACTGTGTAGTGCTGTTTCTGTCTCATTAATTTCTTGTATCTTGTGTGATCAAATTCCTGTGTACTAGTGCTGTTTCCTTTATGCAGAAGAGTCTCCTCCTCCTGGTATCTGGCTGTGTGTTTGTTTTTCTGGTCCTGTTACAAGTGATCTGCTCAAAATTCAGTAGGCTTTTTTTCAGTAGGTCAAAGTCAGAGATGAAGGTCTGCATTCTCATGTTCAACCACTGAAACTGTGTGCTGAGGAGCTCTCCTCCTCTTGTTGGCAGGGTGCCCTGACTGCAAAATAGAATTGCGGATAAGGAATGGAGACACTGTAAAAGCAAAGGCACTGGGGTTTTGAAGGTTGGATGTCAGGTCACAGTTAAGTTGTTTAAAACAGGTAAGTGCACTCTAATTCAAACAAAAAGTGTCTTCCCCCTCCCTTCCTCTCTATCCCTTTTCAGAGAAAATTCCTTTGCCTTTTAAAACCCTGTTTGGAAAGGTGCAGCACTGTGTGAACAATTTTTTTTTTTTTTTAACACAGATGTTCTCTGATAACATTTCAAACCTGGATCAATTAATTCAGAAATAAGCTAAGTTCAATCCCTTAAAACAATGCAAGTCTTTGTGCCTAAATAAAAAAGGCTAAATCTGAATCCCTATGCTTTTTGTCATCACTGACATAATATGTTCAGTTTGCTGCACATGCCACCAGTGCAGAATTATTTAAAGAAGAAATGCTGTTTTTCACATGTGTAAGTGCATGTAAGGTTTTCCATGAAAAACTTAGAGTAGACCACAGTGGAAAAACAAGATGGCCTTTTAATATCTGATGTGTCAAAGACTTGAAAGATAGAATTTCTTCCCCTGATTCTGGATCTAGAATTGAACTCCCATGCCATGTTTTTGGTTTACAGTTGCCCTGCAGGCATGACTGGGAAAATGAATTATGAAAACCCCTTAGTGTATGATTATATCTGAGCACACCTAACTTTATATTTCTTTAGAGTTTTAGGCAGGCTTGGGAGGAAAGGAGATATTTGTGTAGATATAAAAGCATCACTGAGGCAATAGCTGTCCCCTCTGAAGAAGACTTTAGGCAGACTGAAGAATCTACCAACCCAGAGACTGATGTCATGTGACACCACTTTTACTGAAAAGACTCCTGATGTATTTGGTTTATGCTTGGGATTATGAAACAGACTTGATGCTGCATTTTCCCATGAACTATTCAAAGGTGAACAAGACTGCATTAATCCTATTCAGACTAGATGCCCATTAATTTTCTCAAGACTAAGGGTCTGTTTGGCAAACTTTCAAAACTTTAAGATATTTGCTCACATAATGTGTATAGTCTGATAGTATAGCACTTACAAATAGTAAGCTCTAAAAATAGAGAACACAGAAGCATAATACAAAAATTATTTGCACACCATGAAACATTTGTATATGCTAAATATTACTTTGAAACATGGAGTGTGTAGGGGAATGATTTGTGAGTTCAGCATGAAAAAAATGACCTTATTGCTGCAACAAATTGCATTATCTTCAGAAATTATTGTATTTGCAAAATGTTTCAGTAGATGGAACCCAAGCAACAAGAAGCATTAGAGCAATGCCAGCAGGCACTACATAATAAAGAGTATTTGTTGCTGTGTTTAAGTGCATTCCATAACACACCCAGATTATTTTTCTTAAAACTACATGTTCATCCTAGAGGGCACTTGTAGAAAGGTATGACCTAAATAAAAAAAAAACCCAAATCTGTGGGCTTTCTGTACTGATGTTTAGATTTGTAGTCAATGTTTGTGCCATGTTATAAGTGAAGCAAGGAGTGGCAGTACTGGTACAAACCCAAGAACTAAGGTTTGTTGGAATTCTTCAGGGAAGCAGTCAACTGCAACCAGTTAACAGTTTGGGTAGATGCAGCCAAATTTCACATGGTACAAAATATGAGATGGGAGGACAAAACTGACTGAACAGCATCCTGGCATACTCTGCCCCAGCATACTTTGGTATAGGCTCAGGCCTGCCTCAATTTAAATCCAGCTGCAAGAGCACTCTTTTTGGCCATTTTAAGTGCTGAATCTCTAGAACAGCACTTGAGGTACAATTTTTTTTTCACTTAGCTGTACCTTAAAACTAGCTTGGAAAACAACATTATGCTCCAGGGGTAAATCTGGAGAGATGCTTATTTGTCCAGGGTACCAGTGTTCTAATAGCCAGAGACTCAAAATGAGGAAAATTTCAGGCATTACCAAAGCCATCTTTGTTGAAGTGTCCTTGTACTCACAGCTTGGCATGGAGCAACCTCCGTGAAGGATGCCAAGATTTGAGCCTTTTCTCAGGCTTGCACGTACATTGGAAACAAGAACACACTGTTTACTTCCATCACTGTTGATGCCCCTAGCCAGAGCTAGTGAGTTCCACATAAAACAAGGAAAGGATGGGAGGTTGCAGAGGAAGCACCAGTCGGAAGTGGAATGGCCCAAAGCAGCCAAGATAATGATTCCTGAGGTATAATCACTGTGTGTTATGAAAAGGTATGAGCACTCCACCTATGATTTCCTTGACAAGAATAAATTTTTTGCACTGATGGGCTAGTAAATGCCATTAACTCTTTCAAGTTTGAGAGTTTTTCTTACTTTGAAGCTTTCTAAAATCTACTTCCTAGTTAAAAAGCACTACTTGATCTATCTTAATTCATTAATTGATACTATTTATGGATTTTTACAAACACTTTTAGGGGCTGACCTTACAGCACAGCAGTTAACTTGAAATACAAGTAGATTTTGTTTTTTGTCCAAAAGATCTGCATGCTCCACTCTTCTGTTCCCTTCTTTATTTAAATTAGAAATCACTCAGAAGAAACAAAAGGAAAAATCCTTCTGAACTGCATGAGCCTTTTAAAGCAGATTCTGTTCTGGTCTATGACTCTTTTAATGTTCTTTGTGGACTGAACTTTCACTTTGGGACAAACCTTTTGCTAGGACCTAAGTCCAATTGGCACCTATTAAAACTGATAATAGTCCTCCAATGTAAAGGGACACATGGAGAGTGAAACAAATTAGTTTTACTTCAGATTCTTGCACGTCCCTCCTGTTGTACAATGTTAAAATACTGAATGGGTCTACTCAGTGCCATTACTTCTACCTCATTTCATCAGCGCCGAAGAGAAAATAGTGTTTAAGGAAGCAAAATAACAGTTGTTTGGTATTTGTAAAACATACTTAAGCAGCAAACCTTATTTCAGTGTTTCTTAAGTTACCGGAAACCTGCCACTTACTCACTGGAGGCTATTTTTGAGTTATGGACATTGAAAAGGTATAAATTGGGCTAGTGGATGTCAGTATAAATTAGATGAATTGCATCATATTTATGACTAATTCACATACTTAGTTTTTCTTAGAAAATGGTTGGACACATTGGAAAGCAAAATGATTACATGGACCACGTATTTTTATATCTGAGATTTAGCTGGGTGTGGACTTAGCCTGAAGAGGAGATGATTTATCAAACAAAGAAAAAAGACAGGAGAGAACCTAGAGTGTATTTTAATGTGTTTGCTTCTTACAAACAAAAAGAAAATTAAAAAGTCATAAAAAATAACAAGAGGTTACCTAGGAGAGATATTCATGTGATCATTGCTTATTATGAATCTTTCTTGAGTACTAATTGATTTTTTTACATCACTGAACTGCCCTATAGACTTCATTTAGCAGGTAATTAAAACATCTAGACTATCAGTTCCCAGCGTTTTTTTCATATGCATTATGGGTTAAAATAAAAGGCTCTCTGAGCTGCAGCCTGTCAGTTTCAACCTTTTCAGACTGTACAAACATGTGTTAGCTGTCTTTTTCTCCCTTTAATTTTATTTTAAAACAAAGATAAATAAGGATTTGTTTTTCCATTTGAAAATTTCTAGGCATTTCTTGTATAATGTATGATTAAAATATTAGTGTTAGGGGTAGGAATAATGTGTTGTTGTGTTAATTAGTGATAAGGAGTTATTAGCAGTCATATTAATTATTGGTTCTGGTTATTGTGTAGTGGCAAATAAGGTTGGTGGGTTTTAGGGTAGGTAGTTTTTCGAGTTAGGGTTAGGGCTAGGGTTAGGATTAGGTGTATGGTTAGTGTTAGGGGTAGGGATAATATGTTGTTGTGTTAATTAGTGATAGTAGTTATTAGCGATGATGTTGATTATTGTTTCTGGTTATTGTGTAGTGGCAATTAGGGGTGGGGGGTTATAGGGTCGTTAGGTTCTGGAGTTAGGGTTAGGGCTAGGGTTAGGATTAGGTTTATGGTTAGTGTTAGGGATAGGAACAATATGTTGTTGTGTTATTTAGTGATAGTAGTTATTAGCGGTAGTGTTAGTTGTGGGTTTTGGTTTTTGGGGTACTGGTAACTAGGGGTGGCGGTTTTAAGGGTTAGTGGTTTTTAGGGTCAGGGCTAGCGTTAGGTTTAGTTTCATGATTAGTGTTATGGTAATGGATAGTTTGTGTTAATTAGTGACAGTAGTTATTAGCAGTAGTGTTAATTATGTGTAGTGGTTATTGGTAATTAGGGGTGGTGTTTTTTAGGGTTAGTGCTTAAAGAAGGAAGGAAGGATGGAGGGAAGGAGGGAAGGAGGGAGGGAGGGAAGGACGGAAGGAGGGAAGGATGGAAGGAAGGAAGGAAGGAAGGAAGGCGGGAAGGAAGGTAGAATGGAAGGCAGGAAGGAAGGCAGAAAGGAAGGCATGGGGGAAGGAGGGAAGGCAGGCAGGAAGGCAGGCAGGAAGGAAGGGGAAAGGGAAAAGGGAAGGGAAGGGGAGGGCAACTGGGAAAGGGAAAGGGAAAGGGAAAGGGAAAGGGAAAGGGAAGGAAAGAAGTTCACTAGTGGTGGCTTCTGTGTTGATCCAGCTGATTGTACATCCAGGGTCCTGGGGCACTTGTGGGGGTACCTTTTGAAAAGTTTCCTCATCCTGGAGCTAGGTTTCTCACTTTCTGAGCAAATTACTTATAATGCACAGTCCTTTCTTCTAGACCTTTCCGGAAATGGGCTTTGGTGTTTTTAGTGCCCTGGATTTCTCCCTACAGTCCATGCCCACTTCTCAATCTCATTCCTGCACTTGAGCTCTATTTTATTGTACCGGCCCGCAGGAGCCAGAACAAAGATGTTTGTCCCAACAGAGTGTTGCCCTACCTTTGTATGGCCCCTTCTTCAGTCACATCTGGTTCTTTTTCACAGTGTCTTGTTACTAACAATCCCTGGCTGGCTGTCACCAATAGCTGTCAGTGTTTGAGACATGCACATTAGTCAGTTATCTTCTGGGCTTCCACAGCATATGACTTTCCCCTCCCCTAGATGCAAAGTGTCCTAGCCAAGAGGCAGGGAGTTTCTCAGGTCTGCAGCTTTCTCCAGAGGGGGAAAAAGGAGGAAACTTTTGGTTATCTGAGGACTTATTTTCATCAAGAAAGCAAACAATACATTAATGGACTGGAGGTTTCTCTGAGATGCAGATTGTGGATGTGGAAATATGGAATGATCAAACTGCACCTAGAATTTTAATTATTAAAGTTACTAAGTAGCCAAATTAGATCTGAACATAGCAAGGAAGAGTATGCAGTAAATAAGTGCACTTGGGAAGAGTATGTAGTAGTTCTGGGAATTTACCTGAAAAGGAGGACAGTTTTCTTTGGAATGGAATACTACTTTATATTCCTTATGGATATAAAGTTTTTTTCATTGCTACTCTGTGGTAAGACATATGCCAGTGCCCTCAAAAATGCCAAGGCAGTGGAAAGAATCCAAAAGGTTTATTCTGAATTTGAGAATACTAAAAATTTATAAAGAGAACCTGCACCAGCTGCAAAAGCGCTGGACCTCAGAAAGACATGCCTCCGGTTCTTGCTTCAGGCTTTATTATCCCTGTGCCCCAGGCTCTCTCTGGGCGGCAGCGACCCTGTAACATGTCTGAATGTTATCTCTCTCCTCACATATTGGAGAGAAAGCTTCTCTGGAATGCAGGGGGAGCAAACAGCTAATGTCTTGAGAAAGTGGCAGGAACACCTTTCTTAAGTGAAATAACTGACTCCTTGTAGTAAAGTCTTCTGGAAAAAGGATATTCACCCCTACAGCTACCAAATTCTAATTTATTTGAGAGTGATCCACTGTGGAAGAGAACAGCAGAACTTCACCTAAAGATAATACAATTTCTGACATATCAGGTACCGATGGACAGGCCTGACATAGACAAAGGAGCAAAGAGCAAACAGAATAGATGGATGTAAAAGAAGAGAACTGTAAAGCAGCCTCTTTCTTGAGGTCAGCTTTGAAATGGTGACTGAGATGGAAGTGGTGATCCATGCCATCTACAGTCATTGCAACAAACAGGGATGAAGAAGAAAATGTTTTGGTAGCTGAATTCTCCAAGGGGACTTTCAGAACTCTCAATTTTCTGTTTTCTCCTTGACCAAGCATAGTTACAAAACTGCTTATCTCTTTCAGCGAGCTTCATTTTAAGCTATTCTTCTTCTCCTTCCTCCCCTGATAATGGTGTAGATCACTTGATTAGCAGAAGACATTAGTTACAAAGCTTGATTTCTCATATTGATGCTCTCCAAGGATCTGTGTCTACTCTTGTGGCCGTCCGTTATTTCAGTGGGGTTCACAGAGAATTTCATTAACAAAGAATACAATCATTATTCTAGCTTTTATCTTGAATATCTGTTGAGCCTCCCATTATGAGATGAGATCATTTTCCAATAATATCACTCACGAACAAATGCTTGCTAGTAGATCTGTATAAAAGCTCAGGCAAGCACAGCAATGCAAGGTGCTTCTAATTTTCCTTGCAAACATCTCATCAGATGTTCCAGGCAACTGTCCTGAAATGTCCTGATAGTGGGGATAATAGTTTTATCAGAGGTAGGACATGATTCTATCTGCTTCTTTCAAGGCTGATTTACAGAACTGGATATATTTCTCTTCTTTCATTTTTCCTCTCAGTGATCACCACACCTATTAATGAAATGTACATTTCTGGGTAATTTTTCCTCATTGTTCAAGGTTAATGAAACAGCATGAAAGCATGATCACTCTTTTGAAATTGAAGCAAATTCTGAAGATCCATTACTACAAAAATAAGACGTTACTTTTTTCTTCTTCCATAACTAAGGCAAAGGGAAAGGCTGGGATTTATTATAGCCCTCTGATATGATGAGACAAGTTATCAGAAGGAAATTCCAAAAAACCAAAGCAATGAACTCAGGAGAAAACTCTGTTTCCTTGGTAATACTTATTTCCTTATTAAACAGATTCTGGTACCTGTCTTTATAATTATGATGTTCTAAATAGTTATGATGGCAACATGCTATTAAAAATTATAGAATGCTGAGCAATAAGAATTTAAATCTAAATTTAATATTTTGTATACAAAACATTAGGAAATTATGAGAACATAAACCCAAACACAAAATAGGTATAACCGTAGGATATAGTTTCAGTGGAACTGAATATATACAATATACTTTGCATAGTCATATAATGAACTTGACTTCTGAAGCTCCAGAGGCACAAAATAGATGACAGTGTTTTAAACTTACTTAGTGGCAAGTGCTTCTTTGAAAGAAAGAAACACTCAGTGACAGCCCAATATTCCCTGGTACAAAAGGCTGGTTTCAAGAATCATATAAAGGCAGGTTGTTGAATAGAATTGCTGCCACAATTCAAAATATAATATAGATGTTGAAATTGGCATAATTTCCTTGTTTTTATTTAGCTAGTCATTGTAATAGTTGTAGGAATTTCAGAGTGCCTGGGGATGTAAATAAGACTGTATACTTTTATTTTCACTTACTGTTCTGTTACAACTGAACAAATTTCTTGTAAAGATGGATTAGTCTGAAGGGTATATAAGAATTTATGAATATTTTTTAAATGTATGATATAAAACTGTAAAAATACAGTTCCTTATTCTTCTTGGCTTGCCTCACTTTTGGAAGAATTCTGTTACTTTCATTCTTTGTTTTAACTTTTGGATCTCAGGCTTTATTTTTTCTTTCAGGAATAGATTCCTGTTACTTCTTTGTATCTCATTTTTGCTACTTCATATAGGCTTATGTTGGCTAAGCAAATCCACCTGTAAAACACTAGATAAGTGCACTGGATAAAAACACTAGATAAAACACTACGGAAGTTGACTGTCAAATTCAGAATTCTCTCTCATCTGATTTCTGTGTTCTATTAAATCTCTTCTGAAATCTATGTGTGAAAACAATAGGCAGTTCTTTCAAAGCAGGTATTTCTGAATAATGAAGCTGAGGTGTGATTCAAAGCATATGCTTTTTTTTTTTTTTACCACAGATATTTCACAGGTAATTATATTAATTTCTTTCATGTTTCCTGAGGTACAAATAGTTAAGGGTAATGCAACATTTCTAAAAAAACCCTAAACCACTGGTGTGGCCAGCAGGACCAGGACAGTGATTGTTCCTCTGTACTCACCACTGGTGAAGCTGCACCTCACGTGCTCTGTCCACTTCTGGGCCCCTCATTACAAGAGGAACGCTGAGGGGCTAGAGCATGTCCAGAGAAGGAAATGGAGCTGGGAAAGGGTCTGGAGAGGAGGAAGAGCTGAGGGAGATGGGGCTGTTAAGCTTTGAGAAAAGGAGGCTCAGAGGAGAGTTTAGCTCCCTTGGAATTTCTTTAGAAGAATGGGCTGACAATACTCTTAATATATTCTATCTGTGTGGACAGAAAATATACCTTGATAGAGAAAGAATGCTGCACATTGAAAAGTATTCCAGCTGTGACTAAGGAAATTAAAACATACTTAATATCATTTGCTATCATCCTCAATACACAACTGGAGGGACCATTTATCAAGACAGGAAAATACTACAGAGAATGGCTTTTGGAGTGAAACTTTGGTCTGATGCATAACATATATTTACCAACAGACTCATTTGGTTTTCTCTGGTAATGTTCTGAGACATCTATAGTCACTTTTTCTCCCTTTCTGTGAGACATCCACAAAGGTTTGACATCAGAAAAATTATTTGGATGTGATGGGCAATAATTATGCCCCATTATGGACTGTGTTCCATAACAGGAGATTACTCTGCAAAGGCAAGATGCCTGCTATGAACTCTATATTCTCTCTGCTACCTGGGAATGGAATTCAGATAAAAATAATTCTCCCTCCCACTCTCCTCTAGTCCATTTCAGTACTCACTGAGTATCTCTCTAGGGATATTTGTAATTCCCTATATTTCACTATGTTAAAGAAGGATTAAATGAGACTTTTTTCAAGGATTGCTTGTAACAGAATGTAATGGGAGAAACAGAAAGGACAGGTAAAACTCTAACGTAAAAAAAAAAAAGAAATAAGTATGAATGTGGCATGCAGCCCTCATATATCTATATTTGTTTTGCTTTTCCTTGACTATTATCTGTTCTGTGAAAAGTGAATTTTATGCAAAATGAAATTGGGTTGACAGGAACAAAACTTTTTAAGAGTTGTGAAGAAAAAAAAATCATATTTCCAGCATCAGCAAACCAGACATAGTTAGTCATGCCTTATGCTGTACCCACTTAAATATTCTCAGCTTCAGCCTAGTTTGAAAGGTGTAGATAAACTATCCTTTAACATCCAGTAATCCCAGTCTTCAGTTAATGTTACCTTCTTGCAAACTAAGTAAGAGAATCTAAAATTCCAATATCAGCAGTATTCTTTTGGATATTAAACTTGCAGTTTGTTACAGTTCACTTAACTTTCCTGAAATAATTCAGACTGCTTCCAAGCCTATTTATAAGCCAACTGTTTCAGATATCAGGTGCAACAGTTTTTCTTTGCTTATTTCTGATGGAATTATTTTCTTTTATTAAAAAAAAAAAAAAGGAAAAACTAACCTTGGAAAAGGGCCACCAAGCCATTTCCTTAAAGCGGTGCTCAGCTGTTTTCTTAGGTTTTATAAAAGATTGCTGTCATAAGAGATACCAGGTTCAAAAAGGCAAAGAGATGGTTTTTCATCAACATCATGACAGTTAGGAAAAAAGAAATCCAGAGAAAAGATTTATGGAAAAGCAGAAGAGGAAAATTTTATCACTGAATTTTAGTTATAAGCTGATAAACAGGACTGCTAACTGGCCATTGGAATCTCTCTCTATGTTTAGTGTAGATTGAGCACACTTCCAGTCTCTGCAGATATTGAAGAACTGCATGTAAACGGGATCACATACACAAGGAAACACTCCTGCTTTTTCCTCTTTGGAATGGATACTGAAGTTGGCACAGAAGCTAGCAATAAGAAGGCCAAACTCGAAGGCTAGGTCTTGGAGTCCTAGGTCTTTCAATACACCTTATCTGAAACAGCAACTGTAATTCCTCTTTCATTGTGTAGTACCACTGTGCCACACATCTTTCAAAAATACCCAGAAAATTATTCAGAGGACTTACTCTGCCAAAGTATTGATGGAGGGAAAAAAAATGTAGTATTATTTTTTACTTCTTTTTTTAGTTTTGGTTTTCTTAGAGTTTTAATGTTTCCTAGCAATGGTTTCTTTTCGAAGTTGAATTAGAAGTTGCATAAGAGTTTATATCTTAGCTGATTCTCCCACTGTGGCTTGTGTTATCTAAGTGTCAGCTATTTGGCCCTGCAGTGCAGCACAGCACAGCAACAGAAAAGACGGGAGTGAGTGATATGTTCCAGGTGTGCACTCTCTGGATAAGAGTAAATGGAAACCTGCTGAGTGTGGAAAAACTGTTCCCTTTTAGTTTTAAATTGAAACAAATTAAGTAAGCATGAAATTAACAGGGTAAAAATTTTGGAATACAACTTTTTGTGTACTCTCAGAGGTTTTAATATAATTGTGGCTGTGTAAAAATATTTTAAAGTGTTTTCCACTTGAAAAGCCATTGCATTACTAGGTATGTATAGATAAACCACCAGCAGCATGAAAATTTAGTGTCAACAGCAGCCACCTGACACATTTTCATTAATGTTAGTATTGTACTCACTCAGCGCATACTTGGTGTCATTGGTTAAAATCACTATTGTGCTTTATGTTATGTCTTTTCTTTCTTTTTTGTCTTGTGTTTTTCTGGGACTAATGAGAACCACATCTTTAGAGTTAGTGTATAAGTACTGTTTATAGCAGGGGAAGAAATCCTTAATCCTTATTTTTTTCCAAATGTCTTTTTAACCCTGCTTTCTGATACTTTCAAAAAAGGCCACTTCTCAGCCTTTTCTCCCCCTCATATGTAGCAAGTCTTGCACATACGTATTTATAAATCCATAAATACATGAATACACCCCCCACTATAATAAGCTATGAAACAGCCGTGACTGTGATTGATTTATACCAAACACATGAGTTCCTGGAGCTGGGGCCAGCACATTGAATCTCCCCATGACATCCAGAGTCCCCTGCTATGATATTGGCTGGAAAAGGCTGAAATTCTCCTTGCAGAGGGAGAAGTGAAGTCTGATGTGTCACTTTGGGGGTGCAGCATTTTTTGCTGTACACAAAAAGCAGGTCACCCCAGTACTACATTTTTCTGCTAATTGCAATTAAGAGAAGGTGATGGGTGAAAAGGGGAACTTGGTCTGGTTGGAAAAGCATATATTAGCAGTGTTTTGAAGGTGACATCTTAGTTTCACATGGTTAATCTTCTGAGCTGGAGAAGTGCCTTGCTGGTGTCTGGTTAGAACCACACACTAAGCAGGTGGCATGAGTCTTGGTTCTATGGAGGCCAAACACATCCGGATCTGTAGGCACAGTGGAGCATATTGTCCAGATGTGAAATTTAGACACTGGCACCTCAGTTCTATTGAGGATTGTCCTGGTTCTGTCCAGGACAGGGTAAATTTTTGCAGTAACCAAGACAGGGCATGGCTCAGACCCATAGGTTATTCTATATTGCTTCACATTATTGCTTGGGGCAGAGGGGTAAGGAAAGTCTCTTTGGGAGAGAAGACGTTCCTTCTAGTTGAGTAAGGATGGTGCAAGAAGTTGTGGGGTGGCCTTGGTTCTGAGCCAGAGGGAGCGTTTGGGTGATGCTGGTTCCAAGATGGGGTGCGTGGTCAGGGTAGCATGGCAGAGGAAGTGGTGGGGTATTGTCTATTGTTGTGGGTTTCCGTGGGTTGAACAATAATGTTTCTTGTTTTCTACCCTTTGTTGCTGTTATTATTTTTTTGTTTTCTTACCTCACTGCTGTTGGCAGCAAATTGTTCTTCACAGAATCACAGAATATGCTGAGTTGGAAGTGGCCCACAAGGATCATCGATGCCAGCTCCTGGCCCTGTGCAGGGCCATCTGCAAGAGTCACACCATGTACCTGAGACCATTGTCCAAACTCTTCTTGAACTCTAGCAGGCTTGGTGCAGTGACTGCTTCCATGGGGCGCCTGTTTCAGTGCCCAACCACCCTCTAGGGAAAGAATCTTTTTCTAATATTCAAGATTAACCTCCCCTGACACAACTTCAGGCCATTCCCTTGGTTTCTGTAACTGATCACCACAGATAAGAGATCAGTACCTGCCCTTCTTCTTCCCCTCACAAGAAAGTTGTGGTCTTCAATGAGGTATCCCCTCAGTCTTCCCTTCTCCAGGATGAACAGACCAAGTGATCTCAGCCATTCCTCTTACAGCTTCCCCTCAAGACCCTTAACCGTCTTTCTTGCCCTTCTTTGGCTACTCTCCAATATCTTGATATCTTTCCTATATTACAGTGCCCCAAACTGCCACAATATTCAAGGCAAGGTTGCCCCAGTGCAGAGCAGAGCAGGACAATTCCCTCTCTTGACCAGCTTGGTGATGCTTTGCTTAATGTCCCCCAGATATGGTTGGCCCTCCTGGCTGTCAAAGCACTGCTGACTCATATTCAATTTGTACCATCGACCAGGATCCCAGATCACAATCCCAGATCCCATTCTGTGATGCTGCTTTCCAGCTT
The DNA here is from genome assembly GCA_035583185.1 of Anabacerthia variegaticeps. Taxonomy (NCBI): domain Eukaryota; kingdom Metazoa; phylum Chordata; class Aves; order Passeriformes; family Furnariidae; genus Anabacerthia; species Anabacerthia variegaticeps. The sequence goes on along the minus strand of JAWWEW010000001.1, from coordinate 2,079,889 downwards.
CTCATTCCTCAGTCTGTATGTACATTGTGGGTTGCCCCTTCCCCATCCCAGGTGCAGAATCTGGCACTTCCCGTTGTTGAACTTCATATGGTTGGTGATTGCCCAGCATTCTAATTTGTCCAGGTCTCTCTGCAGAGCCTCCTTGCCCTCTTATCTCAACCCGTGGTCTTTACTGTTTGTGACTCCAATTTTCGTCTCCATCCTGCCACAGAAGGGTGGAGGGAGGGAGGGAACAATCAAGAGGCTCATGGTTTGGAGAGTCTCTGTGGGAGCACTAAATTGGGGAGTACCATTCCTGAAACACAACGAAGATGCATGATAAGTACTTCATTGTTTTAGATTTAGCACACTGTCCTTTAAAAGACATTCAGTACTCATAAATCTCATTATTTTCTTTCTGGTTATCTCTGTGTACTCCGTTAACTCAATACACAATGCATTAAACTTCAATAAGCTGAGAAAACATTATCTTCAATGGAATAACATCCAATCACTAACTTCTACTTTCACTTTTCACTTATAATCTTGCACCTGATCATGAAGGGATTGCACATTTTTCAATTCTGTGCACTGTTATTTACCTTTCTCCTTCTGTGTTCTATTTCTTTTCTAATGAAGGCTAACTCATAATGGTGCTTAAGCTTGAGCTCCGATTTGAGTTACTGTGAAAAGTATGTATTTACTAAGCTGAAGCTTGAATGGCAACAATTTTATTGCCTCATTATCCTGAAATACATCAACAGCAATGTGCACTGAGCAGTAAGAATCTGCTTACAGAGAATTAGGATGTGTGGACTGTTTATGAAATAGTTAAATCAACAATAAAGTAATGCACTTTGTAACATTATTGCTAATGTATTGATGGTTTAGACAGTGTAACTTTTATTTATTTTTCGTTATTTAAGAGCAAGAGATCAAATGTGGAAAATTTTTTTTCCTTGTATCTGTGTGAACCTTGAAACTGTTCTTTTTCAACCTTTCTTTTTCTAAGATTTATTTTCCAATATATAAGGAATTGCTTCACTGATTTTTTTTTCCACTTTCTGCTTGTGTCTAGAAATGGAACTAAATGTGAAGGCAAGATTTTAGGTGTTAGTCTTACAGGAAAGAGATAAGTGTGGTGTCTAGGAACTGTGCCTTTTATTGGGTCTTTAGATAAGAACTATTTACTTGAAGTTTCCAAATAAAGAGTCCAAATCAGAGTACTTTGCAGTAGAACAAAATGAATAACCTTGCAGACATCACTGTTGAACATAAAGAGCACTTGCTGCAAGAATTAAATGATCACATATGTTAGATTCCTGCAGTTGTAACCAACAATTTAGCAGAAACCACCTGTGGTTATTTTTTGTCCTTGATTTTTATTTCCAACAGGTTCCTGCTTCAGGTAATGGTGAGGGAATCATAAAAGACAGAGTGGAAATAGTGAGTTCATAAATACACCCCCAAGCCTTTTAAAATTGAGCGGACATTCCTGAAGCTTAAAACACCCTTTATGTGTGCTTTTACAATTTTATTTAAAAGTAGGGACTTCTTGTCAGGAACTGCTTTGCTATGATTAGATTGTGAAACTAATACTGCTAACTACTGATGGTTTGAGACCTGATCAACACACTGGCTTTGAGGTATTATGAATAATATAATTTTGTAAAATATTTGTTTGATAACCTACCACATATGACAGGTATGTATTTTCCACCACATCTTAAGCTGGTGGGCATTCCCTAGGATGGGTGAAGTAGCAAAGAAAACACATGGAAGAAAACCAGTATTAAGACAAATGATATCCAAAGACTCCAGAAGAGGTCATGGGGAATGTCACCTATTATGACCTTGATTATAATAATTTATAATTGTTACAAGGTTCACGCTTGTTTAAAAAAATGCAATAATAAAATTTCAGCTTCCTGGAACTGGAGCCAAATGTTGCATTTAGTATGAGAAGACTCTTTCCCTTGGAGGCTGTGCTGATCACATAGTAAATATGCCTTGTCATCTTTAGTTTCTGCACTGGATATGACTGGAATACTTAATATTGTTACTAAATAGAACATAAATGTAGCTTTATTCTTAGGCAAACAAACAAAAAATAATTGTACTTGATAGGTTTCCATTTTTTAGAAATTAATTTTCTTCTTGTTACTTTATGTGATTATTATTGTTAATATTGTCAATTTTCAAAAGTTTAAGCACCAAAGTGTATTTCAATAGTTGCAGCTTTCAGCTCAGAACAACATTATGGTATGTGACAGCCCGTGGGAACTCTTTCAAACATGCTATCCTCGGTATACCAGACCAAAATTTGAACTCAAATAAATTCCTTTGAGACATCGAAAATGCCCATGAATGCTGCTTTTCTCAAGTATGTTCTTCACATTTCTTTTTGAAGTCCACCCTTGTATATTGGGCCGTAAGGGCAGTAGATGGGATTGCACAATCCTGTATAAGTGTTCAGAATATCAGTACATTTTCTAAGTCCTCCTACAAAAGAAAAGCTTGTACAGAATTATTCAGATCTACTATAGTCTTTATAATCAGACTTGAAATACCCTAAAAGGATTATCAATCCCTCATAGTTTCTACATGTGTTTTTTTCACAAGGAGGGTTAGGATTAGGGGCTTTTTTCATTCTGTAGGCAGAATGCACCCATGAAGTTTTCTGTTCTTCATTATGCCCTCATTATCAAGTCCCAGGCCAGAGGTAGCTACCTGACTCAAGTAATTCTCCAGTTTTTGAGGTGGGTCTTAACTTCCAGTCCCAGATTTACTTTCAGTTTCCCATGACATGTGCTCATATCCTACAGCTCTCTTACCCAACAGAAGGGAAGACTGGTGAGATCAGAGGTCAAAATGCTATTTGCAACAAAGCATATTGTTGGACTTGATGATCCTAGAGGTCTTTTCAACCTAAATGATTCTATGATTTTATAACTCATTCAAACAATGTTTTAAGAAAAACAGTAAATAGAAAACCAGACTTCTGCAAGGCCTACCCTTCCTGGATCTGAGTAGGCCTGTGGAGACAGGCTGTTCTTCCAAAACAAATGCATCTCTCTGTTTCACACTCCTCACAATCTTCCTTAGACAGATTCTCTTCAGCTTTTGAGAAACTTCTAACAGGTCATTATTATTCTGCAAAAATAGAGCCTGGCAGAACACACTCCTGTCTTTGAAACTGGGATACCTGGTTTCTGAGGCTCATGGATATGTTCACTGTCTTTCAAGTACAATTGGCTATCCTGTTCAGGGAACCTCTTTTTTTTTTCTTTTTTTTTTTTCTTTTGTTTGTTTGTTTGTTTGTTTGTTCATGTGTACATGTGTGTGTGTTGGGTTTGTGTTTGGTTTGTGGATTTTGGTTTGGTTTGTTTTTTTCCATGGCATAGTGAGAAAACACTGTCATTTTTGTAATGTTTATAAATGTCTCATATTATGAATGCTTCCATTTATAAATATCATCTCTGTGGTACCATCTGTGATGTCTAATTTCAAACTAGTCCAAGTAACTGTTGTGATCTACAGTCAGAATACTCACTGTAGAGACAAACATGAGGTCTTAATAACTTCTGTTGAAATCAGATAGTAGCATGGCTGAGTATCAGCACAATCTGAGAGTTGACACAAGGCTTTTATTCTTTTTAAATACCATGCAATATACTTCTTGAGGAATTCTGCAATAGAATAACATTAAACCCTTCCAATGTACTAAGTACTCCCCTCCCACCTCTCCTTTTATTCACTGATTAAAAAATGGTTGTTGAGCATTTCTGAGGTGAGATGAAATGAAAATGTTGTTATTGATTTATATGTACTGTCTTCATTTACTTGGCTGTGTTAAATTTAATGGTTCTTTATTGGTCCCCAAGTTCCATTAATCAGCATTTCTTCTTCTCACACCCATGGAGGGCCTCATGCCTATAAAGCCCTTGTTTTAACTTTGTGCACCTCAGGAGTCCTCAGGAGAATTATAAAACTGTCATGGTTTGTGATTGTCTCTGGAATGAAGGCCAAAGGACCACTGTCATTTGTGTTTGGGTAATCCGGTCCCTTGAGAAACCCAAATAGTTGCATTTTCTGTATTTTTATAATGGTGGCTATCTGTCTTTATTTTTCAATACAAGCCTTTAGGAGTAACATTAACAAATTCAAGGATTCCAGTTTACTTCTTGGGCTATCAATAGTGACTGCAGGAAACAATAACACTGGCATTTTACCTGTTATAAATGGCCTGGAATAGGGGAAACTGTTAAGGAAAAACTATTAAGCAGCTGAAAAGGTGTGAGCTCATGAGATAAATTTTCAATTACAAATACATAGAGTGGTATGAAAATCATGGTCCTGCCCATTTTCTTGCCAGTTTTCCTCTTACCCTGATTGCTTTGCTCTTGCACAGGATGATCATCTGAGGGTTCAAGACGCACATGGAAGATGTGCACTCAAGATGCACTCTTGACCTCCTGAGCGAGCTGGTTTGTTCCTACTTTTAATAATCCTATTAAAATCAGCTCAAACAAGTGATAATCAGATTAAGAGTTGCATTGCAGAGAAGTCATACCTACTGTCAAAACTTTTGCAAGAACTCGAGATGAAAACCAGGTGGCAAAGGACTTCTAGAGCTGGAGAAACATGGTTTTAACTTCAGATATATTTATCATGGCTCATAAGAGTGGGATCTGTGTTCAGAATCTGCTTCTGGCAAGGAGAAGGCAGGAGGATGAGATTTTAATTACAAATATATTTATTAATGGGTGCAGAGACATGGTAGGGATGGAGTTTTCATTTCTAACATGCATACATTATTAACCATGAATGATACTAGAGTTACAAATGGGAATCTGCCTGGAGGCAGAGGGCAAAAAAGATAATTTTTATTAAACATATTGTACCAGTTTCTGTACTCTGACATATACACACAGCTTCCATGAAACTTCATGAGAGGCCTACACTTGCATTACAAGGCATAATTGTAATCACAGAATCAATGAATCACAGAATATGCTGAGTTGGAAGAGACCCACAGAGATCATTGAGTTCAACCCCAAGCACTTCACAGGACCATCCCTGACAATCCCACTATGTGCCTGAGAGCATTGTCCAAATGCGTCTTGAACTCTGTCAGGCTTGGTGCTGTGACCACTGTCCTGGGGATCCTGTTCCAGTGCCCAGCCACCCTCTGGGTGAAGAACTTTTTTCTAATATCTAACCTAATCATCCCCTGACATAACTTCAGGCCATTCCCTTGGGTCTTGTCCATATATATTATTCTTAATTAAAAATTAAGTTCAAGGAAGGGCTGGGGAATATGTGGTTAAGACAGAACTAGGGCCAGGATATTCTGCTTTATCAATATACATTTCCTATGGTACTGAAGGTAATTAACGTGCAACGAAAAGTCCAATGGCAATCAAGAGAGACTTCAGGGAGTGTTTTGGTTTTCTAGAGCTTAGTGATGGAGACAATGGGTAAGAATCAGGGAGAAGGACAACAAGGTAGCTATCCTAGTGGAAGTCTGTTATAGACCCACTCTCAGCCAGGATGAAGAGGCAGATTAAATATTCCATAAGCAGCTGAGGGTAGTGTCACTATCTCTAGCCCTTGTTCTCATGGGGGTTTTTAATTTACCAGATGTCTGCTGGAAATACAGTAGTGCAGAGAAGAGGCAGTCTAGGAGGTTCCTGAAGCACTTGGAAGGCAACTTCCTGACACAGCTGGTGAGTGATCCAACTAGAGTTTGTGAACAGAGGAGTGATGGATGGTGTGATGGCTGGAGGATGTCTTAGGCACAGCAATCACAAAATGAAAGTGTTTGGTTCTTGAAGAACCAAGGGTGGGGTTCAGCAGAACTGCTACCTTGTTCTCCTAGAGGGCAGAATTTTAGTCTGTTTAGGTCAGTTGACAGATTTCCTTGGGAGGCTGTCCTGAAGGGCAAAGGAGTCCAGGAAGGCTGGACAACATTCAAGAAGGAAATCTTGAAGGCTCTGAAGCAGCCCATTCTGATCTGCTGAAGGACAAGCTGGAAAGGAGGAAGACTGGCCTGGCTGAACAGAGACCTTTAGCAATAATTCTGTAAAAAGCAGAGTTTATGACTTTTGGAAGAAGAGGCATGCAACTCAGTAGGACTGCAAGGATGTCATGGGGTTACACAGGGAGAAAATTAGAAGAGCCAAGGCCCAGTTAAAATGGATGTGGAGTGAAACACAGTGACAGAGGATGAGGAAAAGGCTGAAGTACTTAATGCCTTCTTCACCTCAGTCGTTATTAGTAAGATCAATTGTTCCCCAGGTAGCCAGCCCCACTGAGCTGGAAGGCAGGAATGGGTAGCAGAATGAAGGCCCTATAATCCAAGAAGAAATGGTCAGAAACTTGCTCCACCTGTTAGACACACAAAAGCCTTTGGGGCTGAATGAGATCCACCAAAGGGTACACAGGGATCACGTGGTTTAGTAGTAGTATTGGCAGTGCTGGGTTAATGGTTGGACTTGACAATCTTCTACATCTTTTCCAGCTTGAATTGTTCTGTGATTCTATGATCTTGGCAGGCAATTAAAACAAACAAACAAACAAACATATAATTTATATGATATGAATATACACTGATACATGTTTCATAATGCTTTCTGTTACAACAATAGTTGCAATCGTTTCTGTAGATTTTAAAAGATGATTAAAGGCAAAAAGCTGAAAATGAGGGTTTAAAACTTCTGGAAGCACCATAAGTGTTCCAGTATGCTTACTGAGACATAAAGATATCCCTTAATTTAACAAAATTAAACAATGAAATTAAACTAATGATTAGTAGGATCACTGCATTTCTATTTAAAATGTTAATATTTTATATTATGTCTTTTAGATTGGGTCTATTTCTCTGCATTACAGAGGAATCCTATATTGATGCTGTGAGACTGGGTTGTCCATTGCGATTTTCTCTAAGTGCATTTTACTCAGTTTGACTAACTTCATGGATTCAATTACATTTAAGTCTGAATATGTTCTAGTTTGCTTGCCATCTGTCAAGTTATTTTGCTATATATTTTGTATATCTTATTCTAGACCTTGGGTCTATTCCATAATTTTGAAAAGTGGACTTTCTTCCCAGCCAGACTCTGCCTTTCATCATGCCACAGCCCTCCTCAAAGCCATGTTTGCGTGCTCAAACTCTGTCTTCATCTACGTGCAGTGCTTGCATATGCTTCTCCTTTCTTGATACTTGTACTCAAATTAGAGAGCTTTTAACACATGGTGCCCCTGAAATGAGTGCTTTAAACTGCCTCTTCTAAGTAATTTTCAAGACTCTTGGGTAACTTCCACTGCTGATCCAGAGATAATGAGATTGTCAGAGAGAAACTTGCTTTTCACCTTAGATCACTCCTGTTGATAGGTTTGGAATACATCACTCTGTCCTTGTTTGTCAACTAAGAAAGTGATCAGATTTACTGAACCACGTTCTATTTTGAGGACTGCATATGCCAATCTAACTATTCTGAACAAGGTATTGATGCCTAAGGATTTTATGTATTTTTGGTGTGTATTTTATGGATTTTTAGAACTGTAAAAGTAACGGATTTCTTGCTCACATATTAACTGTTGTTTAGAGTTTGTAAGGCGAGGTTCTCACATAGTGTCTGGCCTTCTGAAGGCCACAGTGTCTCAAGAGATACCTGCACGATACCTTGT
>JAWWEW010000001.1:2040322-2072118 GCA_035583185.1 Anabacerthia variegaticeps | reverse complement strand
ATCATATTAAAGGTAATATCTTATCTCCATTAACCTTGTGTAGAGTGTCTGTTTTGCAGGATTTCAGGCATCAGTATTAACAGAAAGATAGTTTTCTGCTTACTCTGGATAATCTTTTCTGTGTATATGTGATCTAAGGAAACACTGGCCACTCCTTTCTTTGCCCATCTCTTTCAGGGAGTAGAAGACCAACCGTCCTGACTGTGAGCAACTTTGGGAACCAGTGAGATCTCAGGCATCAGTTAAGGAAATTTTTTTGAATTTGTGAGAAACTTTCTGTCATCCTTCCCATGAGAAACTTTGTTTCAGAAGATATTTGGTTCCCTGTGTAGTGCTCCATAACTCTATGGCAAGTACTTAGAGATAAAAGTTGGCACTGGAACAGACTCACCAGGGACATGGTCATGGTCCCAAGCTGCCAGAGTTCAAGAAGTGTTTGGACAATGCTCTGAGGCACACAATGTGATTTTTGGGGATGGTCATGTGCAGGGCCAGAAATTAGACTTCAATGATCCATCTGGATCCCTTCCAACTCAGGATATTCTATGATTCTATGAAGAAATAAATCATGGACTTCAAAGAGACATAACGTTTTGCTTCATCTGAAAAGAAAAGGAACATCTAGGCAGTATGGGAAGAGCTAAGGACATTCTTCCCTGACAAAGCAGACAAGAAGGTCAAGACAACCTCTCTTTCTTCCTAAATGCCCACTGCACCTGGTCATGTATGCCATCTGGTTTCAGGTGAAAGGAACCGCTCTGTGATTTTTTTCAGAATGACGGAGTTAAGACTTTAGAAGAATGATGTGGGTTATAATACCTTTCCTGCAGTTTAATTGAAATCCTAAAGCTACTCATTTTAGAAGTATCCTTCTACAGAAAACAACTTAGAATCTGCATGGTGCTCTATTTAGAGATCAAGCTACACATCTTCACCAGGGGAGTTTCTGCATTGCTGCAAGTTCAGAAGCCTGGTTGAAATTTTTAACTCAGGTCAAAGATGCCAAATGAGGTTAATTTAATGAATGTTATATGCATATCTATGAGTATATATCTCCAAATATCTTGTTTAAACAAATACTATTCAAAGCAGACAGAACTGAGAAATACATTGTACAGTTCTTCTGTGAGGAAGTTACTACACTTGCTTAAAGTCAGATAGAAAAAATCTCAGATTTCAGTGAAGAAAGAATAAAAATATGAATTGTTTTATAAACTATTGATGCATGCCATATAGAAGGCAATGTAGCGTAAAAAGAATTGAAAGCAAAACATCTGGGGATGCCATTGAGTTGAGCCCATGCATCTTGTCCGTAATGGATAGAGACTTTAATAAAGCTACTCATTTTTGTGAGGCAAAATTCAGCTTCCAGAGGAAAAGAAATCAGAAACTGCATGATATTTTCTTTAAGCATCTGTCCCTCAGTCACTAAACAATTTCTGCCCATGTTACAAACCTTTGTAGATAGTACTAACTTGGAAATATGGGTAAAACCATAGGTCTAATGTCTACAGCAGCAAAAAGTATTTGTTTATTTCTAATAAGTAATAATTGCAGATGCAGTATGTTTGACATAAAGGACTAGTGGCATACTTTTTTTTTTTGTAGGAAAGGTAATAAGAAATACACTTAATTTTTTTGACAACACAAAAATATTTTAAAGTATAATCATACTTTAAGAATAACTTTCTCTATGGAAATTACTCTTAAAATACAAATTTAACTCTATAAACCTGTACTTTTAGGTTTTGCTATGGTTACAGAATATTAAGACTCCGATGGTGGCTTTACTGGAGAGCATAAAGTGGGCATGGAGATCTCTTGCCTGTTTTTCCTCTGCCCCCTCCTCCTTTATGTTTTAAGATCAAATTTTTGCAGGAACAGTTTCAGACTGTGATTAAGTATTGCATAGTCTGAACAGTTTGCTTTCCCTTGCATTCTTACTTGCATGTTTATCATTTTTCTATAACTATATTTAGCCTATCTAAATTTGGTCATAAGCTACCTAGTTGCTTTTGTCCTTGCTTTGTCACATCCATTCTTGGGTCTACCCTTGAAAAAAGTCTGGATCATGATAAAAGAAGAGGGGTTTGGTTTTTGAAACTTTGTCTGGATATCCAGTGCAATGTTTTCCTTTTCCTGTTTAATTCAACATGCACAGATTTTCTTCGTAAGCAAAGTTTTCAGCTAATGAGCATTAAAAATGACCAGCACAGTTACTCACAACATACCAAATAATGCAAGACTTGTATCAAGTTTTTTGTGTTCTATTTCTGGATCCACAATAACTTTTAATATAGAGGTAGTGCAGATGTGCATTCAGGGGAACTATGTGTGTTTAAACAAGGATATTTGTAGAGTTCAGATCAGTAATATAGCATGTTGAAAAGTTATGATTTTTTTGTTTAGAAGATGCCTAGAGAAAAGGAGGCTCAGGGGAGACTACCTCGCTCTCTGCAACTGACAGGAGGGTGTAGCCAGGTGGGGGGTCAGCCTCTTCTCTCAGGCAACCAGAGGTAAGACAAGAGGCAATGGCCTCAAGCTGTACCAAGGGAGGCTCAGGCTGGAATTTCTCCATCAGGAAGAATTTCTCCATGGAAAAGGTTGTCAAGTATTGGAATGGGCTGCCTGGGGAGCTGGAGAAGTCACCATCCCTGAAGGTGTTCAAGAAATGACTGGACACGGCTGTCAGTGCTCTGGTATAATTGATGTGTTGTGATCGATCAAAGGTTGGACTCGATCTCGGAGGTATTTTCTGACCTTAAGGATACTATGATCCTATTCTAATCGATGATAAACAGATGAACTCCTTGGTATTGCTATCTGAAGATAATCTGGTAAGCATACCCAGATGCTTATTTAGTCAATAGATAATGCCATACTATATAGAAATGTTATTTAAAAAGAATTTTAAAAAGCCATTTAAGAATATAGCTAAAACAAATTAAAACTATTTGACAAGACTCTTCAAAATGCACCTTTTATCATGCAGAATTTAGGAAAATGGCACATACTATCTGGATTGCATTTACACTGAAGTTGTTTTCATACTTTCTGTAAAGACCTTGCAGAATTTTTAAAAAGTTAAATTATATTAACTCATTCACCCTTTTGATATTAGAGGTACTTATCCAGAATCCTGTTGTCTTTGACATGAAAGTCAGTTTTCTTCAAAGCTAGTCTCAGGTGGCAATCAAAATCCTCCATGTATAAACAACTTGAAATCTTTATGCCATATTGAAAATCCATTCTTGACCAAAGGAATTGTTCACTGACTAAGATGATTTCAACACTTCCTGGAGATTAACTCAAATGTTTTTCTTATTAGAAATGAGAAATTATTCACTTTTTAAAATTCAAATTTACCCAGATATTTTGACATTTGTAAGGAATTATCAAAAACTGTATTTTGCTTTAGCCATTATTCGTAAGAAACAAGATAAATTTACAACAATAAGAAAGTACAGAATGACAATTGAAATATTTTTAATCAGTAACTGTAAGGGTAATGTGGACAGGTTTCATCCTGAATTCTGGAGTGTTTGACATGTGGAATTGAAATCCACTTAGAAACTTTAAATATGTATATTTTAAACGTTTTGTACAGCTGCAATAATTTCATAACTTCAAGTGACAACATTTTTGATGATAGGGATGCAACATGTCTGAGTCATCTATCAGATTTCAGAGGTTCAGAATGCTTCACTAAGAAAATCTCAGGAGATGGTTGTGCACACATCACATTTGAACCCTGGTGCTGTTTATTGTTTATTTATTGCTGCCATTCTTGCAACTTTTTCAACATAAGGCGGTAGCTTTTCTTTTCAACTTCTATAAGCCTGTACTTTTTGTACCACAGTTTGAGACAGAATATTTATTCTGTTACATTTTTTTAAACTAAAATAAAGTGATGTTTTTATAGGGTTTTCTTGTATTCCTGTGACATGTTTTCAATTCCTCTGAATTTTAACTTCACTCCTCTGAGTACGATGAATAATCACACTGAAAATACAGTCTGATTGTATAAATCTATTCCCAAATGCAGACGGGAACCAGATTTGAAAGAAAAAAAAATCATTCAATACCATTGAATAGAATTCTTTTAAGCTATTTATGCTAAAAGAAGAAAAACCCTGTCATTGTTCAGTCCAAACTGCTGAAAAGCATTTTCTGTGCCTTACATGACCTACTTTTAAAACCACAAGCTTTTATAATGTTAAAATTAGTGACGTTATGTGTTTCAGTAAGGCAGAAGATTAAAATCTCCTCTGTTTGCTCTAACTTATCCCAATAACAAATATACAGACTAGACAAAACATTCTATTAAAAAAAAAATTATAATTTCTAAAACCTGTTGTTTAAAAACTTTAAGTATGGGATGGTGTGAAATAATTCTGTTACATGATTAGTCTGCAGTATCATTCATCTGCTGTCATCCTATTACTACTTCTTTTGGACACCTTATCAGAGAATAATCTGATCTTCAGGAATGAACTTGAATTAGAATAGCAGCACTTGACTCCTTTACATGCACAGCAGCATCTCTCTTCAGAGTCAGTTTAAGTGAAGCTTTACCTTTTTACACCCCTGTGGAGTGTAAAATGGTAAAATATGTCTTCAATTTTGTGGATAGAAGTTGTGAATAAGAATGTGACTGTTGGTCTGCCTTAAAATAAATCTTTTCTATGTTTTCTGTCAATAATAAAGATCCTTAAGAAATATCTTTTTTTTTCCCCTTAGCCTTCTATTTAGTTTTCAAATATTGCATAGAATTAAAAATTGTTCCTACATCTCACTCAAAGTGGGAAATTTCCTGAAAGATAACTAAGATTCCAGTTGGATGAAACCCTGAATAACCTGGTCTCAAGAAGGTGTCTCCATCCACTACAGGGAATTGGAACTTGACGATCTTCAAGGTCCATTTCAACCCAAACTGTTTTGTGATTCTATGATTCTGTGAAATTTATTTGTTACATGGAAATGACAGGTTATTTCTGAAAGTTTTGTTCAGTTTCCTCATTATTCTTTACATAATTAGCTTCCAAAAATAAAAGTGAGAGGATATAAAATGATTATAGCTGGTAGATAAGTAACACTGAGGCTGAAATATGTATCTTAAATTTATGGATATATGAAGCATGCATCTTGGATTGTATAACAATGTGAATAAGGTACTTGTCACAGTTTAAATATAGTAGCAGAATATTTATTCCAATAACTTTCCTGGCCAATGCCATCCTTCCAGTACCTGAGGTACAAGAAAGATAGAGAGGAACTTTTTAAAAGAGCCCCTAGTGACAGGACACATGGGAATGGCTTAAACTGAATGAGAGTAGGTTTAGATTGGATATGAGGAAGAAATTCTTCCCTGTGAGGGTGTTGAGATCCTGGAAGAGGTTGTTCTGAGAAGTTTTGGCTTGCCCCATTGTGGGAAGTGTTCAAAACCAAGTTGGATAGAGATTTGAATAACTTGGTCTGGTGAAAGGTGTTCCTGCCCATGGCAGCAAGGTTGGAACTGGATGATCTTTAAGGTTCCTTCCAACCCAAACCATTCAAGATTCTATGAAAATACAATTTGTTTTCTGTAAAATTGGCCGTATGTGTTTATATGTGTCATTGCAGGAAAAAAAAAAGACAAATTTTCAAGTAACTATACGCATTACAGAACTGTGTACAGTCCTGCTAGGAATACACACAAATGATACAGCTTTGATGCACAAGCGAACAGTTATCTCACAGAAACACTTGTCCAAAACCAGAATGTAATTAGGGATGTGAACTAAAGTAAATAATAATAACATCACAGCTTTAAATATACAGAAGGATTAGAGCATATAATATACAGTTCGAAGAGTATAAAAGGTTAAATAAAGTTGTGCAGTTTACTTACTTTTTCTTTTTTTTTTTTTTTCCTTTTAATTCTTCTGTCTGGATCTGATTATTCAAAGTGGATCAGAAACTTCATCATAAGTGCAGCCTTGCCTTTCTGTATATTTTCTCACTGTTTCTTGTCCTTTGACAAGTCTGAATTTTTTTCCAGTGCCATAACTGAAGGTCATGCCAGTATTAATTTTAACAGCCTTTCTGTGATAATGAAGGTGCAATGACCACAATAGCACTAGCCTTAATTTTATCTGCACCTGTCCAGCTGGGGGGGAGTTATTCATAACCCATATTGTTGCATTACATTACAACTGCAAGTACTTGGATCAGGTATTTCCAACCTAGTTTAAATATGCTTATAGGATCTGCAAACATATATATGGACTGTAATTAAGTGCGTCTCAAGATGCCATCTTCTGATGCTCCTCTTAAATATGTCATATCAATAGACAAGAAATGCCATAGGTCATAGAATCACAGAGTTGTTTGAGTTGGAAGGGACCGTACATATCATCCTGTTCCAACCCTCTGCCATGGGCCATGGACACGTTTCACTAGGCCAGATTGCCCCAAGGCTGTCTTTGAAAACTTCCAGGGATGCTGGCAGCCACAGTTTCTCTGGGCAACCTGTGCCAGTACCTCACCACTCTCACAGTAAATAATTTCTTCCACATGTCTAAATTTACACTCTTTTGGTTTGAACCCATTCCCTCTTGCTCTGTCACTAGAGTTCCTGACGAAAAACCTCTCCAATTTCCCTGTGGGCCCTTCAAATGGTGGAAGGTTACTCTGAGATCTCCACACAACCTTCTCTTCTCCAGGCTGAAAATCCCCAATGTTCTCAGCCTTTGTTCATAGGTGAGGTGCTCTAGTCCCCTTAGTAACTTCCTGGACCTCCTCTGGACTTGCTCCAACAGGTCACTGTCCCTTAATCAACCTTGCTTTGGTATAAAGTGACCTGATAAATTTATTAGTTTATTACTGGTTAAATAATATTAATCCTAATTTTATTAAATTTATGGACATAACAAATATGAGAAAATCACACCTTTTGTTATATCTGCATGTCTGCAGCAAAACAAAGCTGTTTGCGACTTCTTACGAGTTTGAGCTTCAGCCTGTGCAGCTCTATTTCTCTCTCAGATGCAGAAAGATGGAGAAGTCACAGCAAACTGGAACACAGATAATAAAAACCAGAACTTATAGCTCTCATTCCTCAGCATCAACTGTTTAATAACAATCTTCTTTAGCAGGCAACCAAAGCTTGGAGAAGGTGAATATGTAATGAAATTAATCTAGAAATTTACTTCTAAATCCTCTTCTACCCCAAGGGACTACACTGCTGGTGATGCTTTTGATCCTCCCTGCTCAATTACCATGACATGTGACTGGTGGCTGTTGATCTTCTGGCCTTAAGTGTATTATCTGTGGAAAATTATTCTGAGTCCTGTATTAAGAAGATATTAATGTAGAGAGTAGTCTGGTCTAGACAACCTCTACAGAGCAGAACAGAGGGTTTTGGCCTTTAACAGCATTTGTGAGCAGATGAACTGTTCCATGTTTATGTTCGGGTGGAGTGGGAGGAAAAATGCATGTACATAATAATGAAAACTGGCCCTCACTGTAAAATATAAGTATGGGTTTTATTTCCTATGCAAATCCAGGTTAACTGCAAAGTAATAATAAAATAAATAAATAAATTCTTTAGGCTAACTCATCCTGCCTCTAAGGTTTTCATCAATTTGAGTCAAGAGTTTTTGAGGTATGTAGAATTGTGATGACTTGTGTATAAAACAGACAATATACCTACAGAGATTGTATAGTCCCAAATTTTAGACTCCTGTTTTGGTTTGCTGTGCTGACAAAATTCTTCATTTTCAGACTATGTAAATTTTCAGATCTTTTTCTCTCTTAATTAAAAAAAAATCATTTTCCTATTACCTTTCTTACAAAAATGGATTTTTTTCAAATTTGACCATAAGTAAATAATAAAATGTTCCTTCTATCCCCACAAAAACCAAGGGGAAAAAAAAACCCTGCAAGAAATGCCATATCATTTCTCCCAGAAAAAGAAAAAAGAAGGAATAGTACAAGACTTTCTTTATATTTTGAAATGTTCATAATTCAAGCTGAAAGATTGAGGGTTTACTCTTTTTCTGCATCAGCAGTTTATTTGGGTTTGATAAAATCCTTGATGTAAGACCACACCTCAGCAGTGCAGATCAACCTTTTATTACTGTGTGTGGATAACTAAACTTGAAGATAATGATTAGCAGAACTATAAACTCTACCCATACTGTGACACAAATCCTAGTGAGACCAGGACCTGTACTTCCATAATTGCTGTAACAAGATGAATGCATACATAGAGGGTATATCTGACCTTGTCTTTCTATTCTCTTCATTAATGCATAGGTTTTATTTTCCTGTACTAGAGACCAAAATACACTATAGCAGCAGCCAACAAAAACTTAAAACAGAAATGTTTCCTGGGAGACCCAGGCTTGGCTCTGGCATGACTTTTTTTTCTTAGGAAATCTAATCCCCTGAGCTGAATAAATGAATTTTTTGAAGTGTAAGCTATAATTGCAGTTAAAGATTTTCTGTATGTTTATAAACATTACTAAAATATTTAAAATAGTTGAGAACATTCTTGTCATTCTGTGACTCAGCTCTGCAGTTTCTCACATCCTCGCTGGGACCTGTGTTGTGAGAACTATGATTTAAAAAACCTCCACCTGTCCTGGAATTTGAGAGGTACGACAGTTACTTATGATTGGAGAGAAACACAAGAGGCACCAAGAAGAAAGCATTTCTGGAGACTGGAGAGAAGACCTGGATTTAGCAGGATGTGTGGTACAGGGGTCATGGATTTAAAGGAAAATATGTGCAACAAGATAGTTGCTGTGAGGAAAAAGTTTCTCTCTAGCATGACTTTTGTGTTACCCTCAGATTATTTCTGTATTCAGAATAAGCATGAAAGTCAGAATATGGATGGTAATCTTTAATACATTTTTATTTGTTACTGCATGGATCTGCATAACAGTGTTTGGACTATATTTCAGTTAAATGTTTTTCAGGTGGAAATGGAATGACTTTTTTTTTGATTAGACAATTTTAATAATAAAGTGGGTAAAAATGCATTAAAAATGTTTATTTTTTCTCAGAGAACAAAATGCAGTTAAGATAAAATAAGTGACCGCAGGAAATATCTTGGTGTAGATACTCTGTAAGGTCAATATAAACTACTGGAACTAAGAGGACTAAGCACTTGCAACATAGAGCTTAAATATCAGCAGTTAAAAAACCCCTGAAACAAACTACACCAAGGAATTATTTTTTTAAACAATGTTATTTTGAATAGCATCTACAAATTATACCTCACTGACTTGCAGTTCTTTGTTTCAAAAGTAAAAGATGTTTCATTTACTTTTTAAGAAAAAAGAAAATGAGGCCCTGTTTTCTGTGGGGACCAAGAATATTCAATTCCAAAAGAAGAAAGGCTAAAGATTAAGAAAGTGACAACTGAGGGCAGTGATTTGCCATGCATTGCTGGTGTCTGGAAAGCCTTATTTTTACCCACAACTAGTCTCTAAGTATCTTGAAAATTGACTCACCACCCTAATATTTGCTACTCACAGCAGACTACATTCATCAACAAATATTAGGTACTTTCTTATAGGCTGACACAGTCAGACGGTGTTTTCTTTGTTTACTTGGGATTTTGAAATTTGGTTTTATATTGAATCTGAAAAAAACTCCAAACCAACAACTGTTTTGTTGTGAAATATTTTCATGGCCTTTTCTGCCTTAACTACAGTCTCAGGCATGTCTTTTCCATGTCCAAAGTACCTTTCATGTTGACAGTACGTAGAAACTTCACCTTCCAGAGATGACAATAATGCATTTTCTCTCTCAATGTGCTAATGAAATGTTAATGGAGTTCTACTTTTCAATTTGCACAAACCAGAGTGAAATGCATTAGTTTTATCAACACAGAAACGATAACCACACATTCAAGTCTGTTTAGAATTGTTGCTCTACTTAACTAGAGAGAACAAAATAAGGCAAAAATCTATGAGTATATTATTATATGCATGTTAATTTGTATGGAAGACTGAGGTTGTTAGACAAGTCCTAGGAATTACATCAAGGTACCAAGAGGCATAAAACACAACCTTGAAAATTAGCTCGTTATACCATAAAGTTTAAGGTCACAGTGACTTCTTATTAACACACATTTTATTTTTATAATACATGTAAGTTTTATGATATATAAAGATCCCAGTATTGTGCTCTATTTGGTTTATATGTCTTAAAATGGCAAAAATCCAAGAAGCAAGCAATTTTCCTTCTACAGTGGCATTCTATGTCTTTTTTCCTTCTGTGAGGTTGTAACACTCTTAGAAACAAATGTGTCAGATGTGAGACATGCCAAGTTGCTAATACTGTATTAGTTTGCTTTCTTCCCAGTACACTTACCTTTTTCTTGGTGAAAAGCAGGCTTGTGGATAGAAGAATATGTCCTATATTAAGGGTTATAGACAACAAACTGGCTTGTGACAAAAATCAGGGTAATTTTTTTCTTACTCTTTTAGAATAAAGTATACCTCATACTAAGATGACTCAAGCTGTAGGTTTTGGTTTTTTTTTTTCTTGGTCTGGTTTCAGTAGGTAAGGGGTGTGGTGCTCTCACTTGAAATTTCCAATGAGTGTGTTCAATACTCTCTGGGATCATAAACTGTGCAAGTTAACACTGGAGTTATTTGTACTTTGGAATAGTAATTTTGTGTCTATAACTGTGTATATATGGTGTCTTTTGTTTTCCAAATCTTCTCCTAAAGCTTCTGTAATGGTTTAGCTTTAGGCCTGCCTTGGAGACCAGGCCACATGATTTATATGAACTGGGAAAGTGTTCCATCCTATTTTTACGTCAGCATAGATATGTAAAGGGGGAGTTGGAAGCCAGAGGTCAGTCCTCCTTCTGGCGGTGTTGGAGAGTGGACGAGCCTTTGCGGTCACCCCTTAGAGTGGGAGTGGGCTGCAACTGGATGTCTGGTCAGGGAGGAGACGTCTTGAGGCAAAAGCAGTGGCTGTTTTGGCGAGAGGGAAGTGAAAACTTATTTTTCTTGTCCTTTATTGTGTCTGTATGCATGTAGAGATACCAGATTTTCTCTTTTCTTCCCTGTATATATGTTTAAATGTATATAAACTGCTCCGGTTCTGCTGAAACTCAGTTCTGCAGTTTTGGTATTTTTTCTTTCTCTCCTTTTCCCTGTGTCTGGAGGGGGGAGAGTCGGCCTCTGTCTCAGGCCCTTGGCACTTGGTGTTCAGCGAGGGTCAAATGGCCACAGCTTCACATGTGGCAGTATTTTAAAAAGTGCAATTTAATTGGCAATTTAGATCTGTTGTCCTTGAATTCCTTTATTTTCATTAATGAATCCTTGCCCAAAAATTCTGCTTCTGTATCATTTATTTATAATAATTTTAAGATTTTTTCTAAGTCATGATAAAAATATAACATAGAAGTAACAAAAGCAGTCTGTGTGGGATCTTAAGATAATTTTTGGCATAATATTTATTTAAAATTTGAATTTTGAAAGCTAATAAATAAACAGTTGTAATTAATTTTGAAATTTGGACTTAAGTTCCCTAAGGTTTAAACAGATAAATTTTTCTTAAATTTGCAGAATACTTGACTTCTCATTTTGTCTAAATAAAACTTTATTCAGCCTCCTCTGTGCAAACCAAAAATTCTACATGCTTATTAAGACAGTAGATATCATGTAACCAGCTCACAAAATTAAATTAGGCTACAACAACCAAAATCAACCCCAGACCCCAGTCTTTCGGGTCTTATTAACACTGCAGTTTATCCACTTTTGAAGAGGAGGCAGTAGGAAAGACATCAATAATTTATAAAAAACATTTTTAAAAATCAATGAGAGCTATCAATAATCAGTTAAGAGTAGAAAGCTGATATTGTTCATTCAAAAAAATCTCACCTACATGAGAGAATCAGGAATGGTTACAGTCACAATCCACCAGGAGGACATGATAAAATGATGATGTGAATGCAATATAATTCCAGCTATTCAGTTTGGAAACAAAGCAGTGCTGGTCAAGGACTAGAGACACTACAAGCACCCCTGAATTTGTTAAAAAGGATTTTTGAGTCTTATTGAACCTTTCTGTTAAAAACCCTACTCTTCAGTCATCATAGGCAGTCTGGGATTGTCATAGATGTTGGGAAATTTCTTATGACTCCCCTCCACAGTGAAACTCCTCCCTAATGATCCACAGTTCTTTCCCCCCCTTGAACATACAGTGAAAACTCATTTTTCTACTGTGGTTACACCAGTTGGTCTGTAGCCAGCAAATGGCACAGCAGCTGGCTGGCTCTGCCTTTTTGTATTTTCTAGCAATTAATTCTTCCTTAAAGATTTAGAGATTAAAAGGTAACTTAGAATGGTTTCTGAGTCTGCGTTTTAGAAGGAGAGAAACTTCATCCCCGACTGTGCTCTCTAAGAACTCTCTGTTCCAGGTCAAATGGGAGCATTTTTCCATTCCTTCAGAATCAATTACTTCACAGTAACAGCAGTCCCTTCAACTGCCTTCTGTTTTTAAAGAGAACCAACTACGACTGAATTTTGTTCTGAATCCTGTTGGCATGACTTAGACATATCCTAAGTATACCTATGAGGCTGAAGCCTTTGAAGAGAAATTCCCATTCTCTGTAGCCTGTTCATGCCTAGCTAACATCTCTGCCCTGCGTTGTTTACAAACAGCTTTGCAGCTGAGATGTTGAACCAATAGCACGATGTTCCTGTGGCTGGAGGATTTTAAAGGTGCCACTTAAGGTGTCTTGGGCATTTGCTTCACAAGTAAGGCAGTAGCTAAAGTACCTAATTCATCTTTAGATTTAAATTCATGTGCCCTCCAAGTGCCTAAACCCCACTTTGGATCTGTCTCCTGGTCACTAAGGTATTCCGTAGTGATTACTCAGCTGTTAATACAGACCAGTACTGCAGAGAAGTTGTGGAAGAACACCACCTCTCAAATCAGTGTAGAGTTTTGGCTCTGTACAGTTTCAAAAGGATTTTGATTTCATTCCATGTTCATCAGTTTTCCTTGACAGATAGACTGCAGCTAAAAATTCATTCTTGTAAGCCAGGTATGACTGGCACCAAGTATCATCACAATAAAGTCCATTTGTAAAGGACCTTTTATAAGCTCTCTAAGGAAAAAATACTGTTTAAACATTTAAAAATAAAATATACACTTATTTGTGGGTCCAGGAAGATTGTGCAATACCATGGTGACCAATACTTAAAAGGGCTTTTACTGCTTTTAGTTTTTATATTTTTTTCTGCTATTGAAAATAGGCATAAGTAGAAAATCACAAACTTTCTTCCTACTGTTTCTACAATTAGTAGTAAGGAAAAACAGTCCATGAGAAATTACTAGCATATAAAGAGAGCTATAAACAACTGGTACTACAGTCTGGAAAGAAACTAGAACAATTTGCCCATTGCTTAGTTTGTCTCCAGGTGTTCTATTGCGTCTCCTTAACTGTTTAAAAAATACTCTGAATATATTATATTTTCCACAAAGGGCAGCAATAATTCCATAATTTTTAAGATCTCTTTGGTTGTTTGATTGCACAAAGAGCTTTTTAGTATGAATCCCTAAAGTCTTCAAGGTAAAATTAGAAAAGTAACAAAAGATTTTTCTGATTTTTAATTTATATATTAAATTATTAAAGGCAGCTTTATACAGTGTATTAACCTTTCATCAATTTATCATGAACATAATGCAGTGCCCAAGTGC
This sequence comes from Anabacerthia variegaticeps, assembly GCA_035583185.1. Taxonomy (NCBI): domain Eukaryota; kingdom Metazoa; phylum Chordata; class Aves; order Passeriformes; family Furnariidae; genus Anabacerthia; species Anabacerthia variegaticeps. The sequence goes on along the minus strand of JAWWEW010000001.1, from coordinate 2,058,405 downwards.
TTCTGTGTAATTCCTTGACGTTCACAGCTATTCACATGGAATGAAATCCTATATCTGGCAGGTAAATACTGGTAATATAAATGTAGATAAAGCCAAACCTTCCACATAAGTATGTCACCTTTTCCTTTTCTGTACAGATAGACTACTACAACATGAGGCAAATGAGCCTGGTATTGACAACCTTCATACATGTGTAGTACTTTACACTTTAGTGGTGAGCTTTACAAATTGACCTTATAAGGGTCAGTTAGGTTACTTATAAGCTTAAAATTTATGATCATAATTCATTATGCAATCCTGCAATTTCAAGTTAAAACCTACTGTAGAGAATTGCTGACATTGCAGATAGTACTTTTTTCAGTGGTGAAATAAGTTCACATTTTTCTCTTTCTAATGTGTTAATGAAAGTTTAAATAAACTCTTTGTTTTGTGTTTTAGTTTGTATTGCTTTTAATATAGGTAAATTCTCATAAAGCATGAGCAAATACTTCTGAGGAAATAAAATGATTCATTTATTTTGGCAAAATAACGTCAGATTGTGGAACAGTGTGTCAAGAAGGCTTACCTTTAAGATCTTAAGGGTAGAGCTAAAGTTTTATTTGATTAAGTTTATGGCTTGCAACACACAAAAACATCCCTTGTAGAAGTATTTAATGTTCTCTATTATTTAGCTTCCTTCTGTAGATAATATTAGACAGCAGCTAGAACTCCTTCTGAGAAGCAAGTCTATACTTGACTAAAACAACTGCTTCCTAAACAGTGCTGCCAGAAAATGCATTAAATAACACTTTGGAGGTAAACAAGCAAATATCTCAAGGAACAAACACTTATTTATAAAAAGAATAAACTAAACCAAAACAAAAACCACAGGCATGTTGAATAGAACTTCTAAGAAGTCTAGTAGAAAACAACCCATTTGTGCATTCAGTAAAAATCCTTGAAATCATGGATCTGAACTCAAGTTCATCACCATGACTTGATTTGCTGTTGGTAAACGCACTATGGGGAAAGCAGGGTGTACTATCAGACATGAAGTGTCCTTCTTCACTTGAGTTCAACCTAATAGCTTCAGATTGGATAAACAGAGGTGGAGCCCATGCTGGTTTTGAAAACATTTAATTTCTGTTGATTATCATAGTCTAATTCAGTTGTAAAAAATATTTTATATAATAATGTAAAGATAAACCATAGATTTTTTTTAAATGGGCAAAATATGCTAAGTAGGCACTAAATCATGATTGCTTAGTTTCCTGTTATGCAGTTACATCCATTTATCAGAACTGCAAAATAAGTCTAGACAAACCCTATTTAATTTTAGAGTATTACTAATTTTCTTCTTGGGCCAGATAGCACACATTGAATTTTGCAACAGATTTTAAGAGAACCTGGCCAATCTATTGTTTTAGGTGGTGATAGCAGGAATCCTTAGTTGTCTTGATTTATAGCTGCATTAAATTTTGGCAGTCTTCACCACACTTCCCTGTGAGTCTTGGGACTTACTCAACACAGAACTCAAATTTAAATGAAGAACTTATGATTTTTCAGGAAAAAAAGCTGAGAAAAGATCTGAGAAGACCCCAATGCATTGAAATAAGTTGTAAGAGACAGCAAGTCTCATTATTCATTTCTTTTTGTCTCTTCTCCATTCTACACTCAGAGCAAACACTCCATGAAACAGCTGCCGAAAATCTTCTCAGGTTTTGCACTGATGCTTATAAATTTTAGTGTATTTTGTAGATTTTCTAGAATTTTTAGAATTATGTAGGTTTCCCTGGATTGCTCACTTATTAGGTAGTCTTTAGAGATCACTGGGCACTTTCTCACACATTTCTGAGTTTTGCCAAGGACACAGTGTTTTGAAGAAACACCTGCAAGACAGCTTGAAGGCAAAACAGAAGGCCCAGAGCCCTTGGACAGGTTCCAAGGGGCAGTTCTGAGCTTTCTGAGGGTGGGCACCAGCAGAAATGAGTACTACGGGTTGGTTTTAGATATCATATATGCTAATTACTGGAAGTTATGAAAACTGTAACATCACTGAATCACAAGTGCGCATACTTCTGGTGTGCACCTATAAGCTTCTAAATAAAAGCACTTTTCTATCTCCACTAGTATTGTTCTGAGTGCCTATCTTCCAGGATTTTAGGCATCAGTACAATGAAGAGAATTGAGTCCAAGTCTTACCTTGTTTGAGATATCCATGTAGCGGATTAAAACAAACAACTAACTAATTTGTGTTTTTAACTTCTACTAAAAATCAGTTACTATTTCCAGGTCTTAAATATTTGTCCTTTCCAGTTTCTATCTCACTGTTTCCTCTTTATCCCCCCTTCTCTTTTCTTTGTCACTATGAAAGAACAGGAGGAAAAAGAAAAAGGGGAAGACACACAAGCTCTCAAGTCTAGAAAATCTACTTGAAAAAGTATTTCTTTGCAATATTTTCAGTCAGCTGGAAATTTCAACAATGATTTCAGGAGTCAAATCATTGTCAAATCTCCTCTTGAAGGGCTGGCAAATGCATGGGAATAGAACTTCAAGGATGAGGGTGTTTTGAAAATGCACAATTTATAGTGAACCTACAGTAAGATGGAGACATGGTGACAGAAGTGTTGAGCTAAATAAAAGAGAAAGAAATATATATGATGGGTTGTCAAAGCACAATAGAATCATTCCTATATTTCAAAAAAAATTTGATAGATGACCTTAAAGAATAGAGCAACTTGAAATACCAAAATTGAAAATATGAGTATTTTTCACTGTTTTTCTTGGCTGCAGTTAGAAAAGGTGATAATGAGTGGATTTCTCTTCTCAGCCACTGTGCTTGATTTCTTGGAGTGGAGTCAAAATGGCATGAGGATAAGATTATGCTATGCACATGCCAAAAATGTAAGGTCAGAGAACTGTTTTTTTTTGCAGACTTTCAAGCAAGGAACTTCTCTGAGTCTCAACTTCCTTGAAGAGGTGTATGGATAGCCCATGCTGTGATCTGGGTACATCACTGGTCCTGCTGCTGCTTGATCCAACAAATCTTAGCACTGCGCTGAGATGGGAGCTTCCATGAGAAGCTCTGCTTGAGATAAAACGATTCACTGAGGCTAATATATCTCTGACATCACAGCCCAGGCCTAATCTGTTGGTCTTGGTTTTCCATCAATTGTGGCTGAAATACTGGCCTAGAGAGCAAACTGAGCCCTCATGCTCTGTACAACCTTTTCACAGAACATTATGTACTGTGCTCAAACAGCCAGCAGGTCTTTGTCCCAGAAGGGACTGCCAGTGTAAACACTCACACACCTTTGATGAATAGTGAGGAAACCTTACCAAGTGCTCTGAAAAGAAGTTTTTATGGAGAGGCAGCACTCTGGTCAGTTTTATAAGTCTCTGGTGGGAATCCTTTCTAAACACCTGACTGTTCCTAACAGCTGAACTGGGGAGACTGAACACAAATCACTTTGCTGGTGAACTGCGAGCCTGAACTAGTAATGTACAGGAGTACAGAAAATAAGAGCTTAACTATTTCAAGAATGAAACAGACTGTGTGCTTAGCAATGTGCAGCTATAATGTTCTTGTCTCTCTCTCTGTGAATGGCTTTTTCAGACATAAGCATGTCAACGTGTGCAGAAGATGCATATCAAAACATGCAGTGGAATGCTATATCAAGCTGGTTACTTTTTGAGTGGTATTCTTTGTCCATGCACTGTGAAAAAGCTAACACTTCCACAGACTTGTCAGGAGAAGCCGCATGTGATAAGCGTTTAAAATGCTCCTTATAACTTTAGATTATTACTTGACTTTCACTGATTAAATCCCTTGTATGTATGACAAAGGTATGCGTAGTTAGTATTTATAACAAAAGGTATTATAGTGCTCTTAATATTCCCACAGAGAAGGTGATAAAAAGTCTGATCTAAATAGAAAAAATGCAAGTATCTGCTTAATTTTAGGAAATAAATCCTAGCTCTTCTATTTAATCCAGCTACTAATATAATCAAAACCTCTTGTTCTTACTAATATAATCAAAACCTCTTGTGTGCATATCCTTACTACTTGGATTTTATTATGACAGAGATATCAGTATAGGCAGAGGTTGTAGAAAGAAAGCAAAATCAAGTATGTAATATCTGTAATAACTATTGCAAATAGATCTCTACTTTTGTTATCCCTGAGATATGGAAGGATGACTTTAAATTTTCCACAATTACTTGCAGATTTTAATATTGGTGTTTTAGACTATGTCATTCCAAAAGAGCATTTATTTTCATCTTCATTTCTTACAGAAAATAAGTACCTTTCTTCGTTATTTCAGTGCTTTCCAAAGTGAAATGTAATCACAAATATTTATGAGTAGAGATACTTATGGAGAGACACATTCTGCATGGGTGAGCTGAAGGAATTGTCTCAGACCAAAGTACTATTTGAACAGGACTGACTAAAAAAACAGTAAATGATTCATATAGTAAGGAGTAAACAGAAATGATTGATTTTCAGTCAAGTAGGCTAAAAATAATCAAGAGCGAAAATGCCAGTCCATTTTGTAGTCTAACTAGTCATTTCAGTTTGAGAAGCAAAGAAGTGGAAAATGGTAAAGTGTTTAAAATAAACACCCAAAACAAAACACAAAACCCCAAAACCTCAAGAGAAAACAAAGATGAAATAAATTGTGAAATTTCTATGGGGCAAATTAGTAGATGTGATTCAATAGGATATCATGGGGACAGTCAAAATGACATAAGGTAGAAGGAATGCCTCTTGAATCTCCCAGGGAGCTCTCTGAAGAAAACAGTAAATGAACTAAGCAGTACAATGCCTCAGGAGACATTTACGCATAAAAATATATAAGATAGGTTGGGCTTAGGTGAAGCAGAAGATGCATTGAGAGATAGCTCTACAATGGAATGAATTTCCAGTAGACTCTTCGAGTTCTGTGCCAACACTTTCCCTGTTCAGCATGTTGGCTGACGGTGTGGAAAAGGAGAGGAAAGAGAAGAAAACACGACCAAAAATTTTTATGGAAAAAATAACTCCACTGTATTAAACCCAGATCATACTACATCCTGTTAAATACAGCATCTCCTTTTGCAAAGGATAATAAAATAAGGAAATGCAAAAGGTACTAACAAAAATGAAAATATTGTGCAACAGTTTCAGTCATAGAAAGTAGCAATTGATTAAAGCTCTTCCACCCAGGGAAAACATGACTGGGAGAACATATAAAGGTATAGGGAACCAAATACATTGAGTTTAGGAACAAGACAGAAGTCTTAAAACAAGTGAAAGAACTACTCTTTTACATAGCAAGTAATTTATCTACAGACATCACTGGCCATGGATGTTGAGAGTGCTGGGTGTAAAGAGCAGTTCCTAAAGGAAGTAAACTACTCTGGGGCTCCTGTGAACAGAGATACGGTCTTCCAGAATAAGGGAGATCTTGCCCAGGTGCAATTCTCCACTTACGCACTTTGCCAGAGCACCTGCTCCTGACCACTGTAAGAGAACCTCAGGTTCATGACCATCTGAGAATCTTGACTGATGTAGTTTCCAAGCTTCTCTCCATATATTTGAAATTGATATTTGAAAATTCAAGCCAGTTGGGTGAAATCCTTGGGGATCTGTAAAAGGGAACCATTGCTCCCATTTTTAAAAACAGAAAAAAAAGGAACTTTTCTTCTGGGAATTAGAATGACCAACCTATCAGCTTCTCCTCTGTGCATAGCAATATCATGGAACATATTCCTCTAGAAGCTGTGCTAAGGCCCAGAGAGGACAGAGAATTGATCTGAGGCAGCCAGCACAGCTTCACCAAGGGCAAGTCCTGTTTGACCAACCTAGTGTAGTTTCATGGTGGAGTAACTACATCAGTGGATAATTGAAGAATGGAGCAACTTCATCTGTGGCAAGGGAAGAGATACAGATGTTGTTTCTTTGGACTTCTGTAAGGCTTTTGACCTGGTCCCCAACAACACCCTTCTCTCTAAATTAGAAGAGATGCATTTGATGGGTGGACTGGATGAGGAATTGGTTGGATGGTCATATCCAGAGCTTAGTGATCAAGGTCTCAGTGTTCATATTGAGATGGTGACAAGTGGTGTGCCTCAGGGGTTTGGACTGAGATCTTAAGATCTTAAATAAGATATCTTCATCAATGACATAGATGAAGGGATTGACTGCACCCACTGCAAGTTTGTAGGTAATATGAAGCTGAATGATTGACAACTTTCAGGCTGACATACCATCCAGAGGGGCCTGGACAAGCTTGGTAATCACATGACGTTTAACAAGATCAAGTGTTGGTCCTGCACTTGGGCCAGGTCAATCCCCAATATCAATCCAGCCTGGGCATGAACAGTTCAAGAGCAGTCCTGCGGGGAAGGACTTGGGGGTGCTGGTGGATGAGAGGTGGGACATGCCCCAGCCGTGTGCACTGGGAGCCGAGAAACCATCTGTGTCCTGGTCTGTATCCAAAGCAGTGTGGGCAGTAGGTGAGGCTTCACCTTCAGTGCTGTTCCCAGCTCTGGGGTCCCCAGCATGGGAAGGACATGGACCTATTGGAGTGAGTCCAGAGGAGGACTGCAAAAATGATCAGGAGGCTGGAGGTCCTATCCTATGAAAAAAGGCTGAGAAAGTTGGGGCTGTTCAGCCTAAGAAAGAAAAGGCTCGAGAATGGTCTTATAGTAGCCTTCCAGTACCTAAAGGGTGTCTGCAAGAAAGATAGGGAAAAGCTTCTTAGGCCTTGTTGTAGACTAGATATAAGGAAAAAAAATCACAGTTTGGCTGGTGAAATACTGAAACAGGTTTCCCAGAGAAGTGGTACATTCCAGCTTGCCCCTGAAAACATTCCAGGTCAGGTTGGATGGGGCTTTGAGTAATGTGGCCTAGTGGAAGATGTCCCTGCTCATTGAAGGTGAGTTGAACTAAATGGCCTTTAAAGGTCCCCTCCAACTCAAATTATTCTGTGGTTCTATGGTTATTTGGTGCAGAAAATAAATAGTATTTATTTCCAACAACTATATTCCCCAAACTGCTGAAAACATGCATCAGTGAGAAAGATCAGTGACTGCAATGAGGTGATGAAATTTCTGGTTAAAATTAATATATGGGAATTTTATATACTTTTTCAAAGGAAGGAATTCTACATTTTAGGTGTTTTAGCTTTATATTTATATGAAACTAGCAAATGCAAACAAGAAGATGAACCATTTTTAGAATTATTTTTATATAGAATATGACTACAGGGCCTGATAAGATACTTCCTCTGTGAAGAATAAAACACCACTTCATTCAACATTGCTTTGAAATGAGTTTTGCAGTTAGGACCTGCAGTGTGGTAACCTTTGTTTTAGTGACTGAACCTGAATTTCTACAGTACAGTAACATCAGATGAGATCAAGGATACTCTGATTGAGCAATAAGCTTTACTGTCGTTTTAGGTTCTCAGAGTGTCTCCCAGCAGGAGCAGCATTTAGGGCTTGTCAGAACTGCTCTGTCACAGTGCAGAGTGGTGGGCACCATCCTCTTCTCACACCACTGAAATGGTACTGCTGGTTTCAAGTCATCATTCACCAGCCTGAAATGATTGCTCAGGAAGCTGGTGCAGCTAATGGAGGTTTGAGCAGGTGCTTACACCTCATATTTGAGTGCACTTATTAATTAAATGTGACATGACAGCACACACTGCAGCAATAACATGACAGAAGACATGGAATTAAGCCTTCTGCCAATTTCTGGTCAGAAGAATGACAGGCCTGAAGTCATATGGGATATATTACACCTCAAAGACAAATTTTAAAATCCACTCCTAGTGAACATAAGTTTCCATGAAGATATTATTTTATATATTTACTGTATCTCTGTATCAGACAAGGTTTGTAATGAAGAGATGACAAGTTTGAAGCTTAATCTGCCTTCAGGGAACTGGTGGCTATTGATGCCATGGCAGTGATGCCTAAGGATTTTAGTGTATTTTGTAGATTTTCTAGAATTTTCAGAATTATGTAGGTTTTCCTGAATTGCTCACATCTTAGGTGGTGTTTTGAGATCAGTGATCACTTTCTCACACATTCCAGAACTTTGCCAAGGACACAGTGTTTTGAAGAAGCACCTGCAGGGTAGCTTGAAGAGAAAACAGAAGAGAAGGCCCAGAGCACTTGGAGAAGCCTCAAGGGGCAATTCTGAGCTTTCTGAGGGTGGCATCAGGGGAAATGGGTACTACAGGTTGGTTTTAGATATCTTATATGTAAATTGCTGGAATTTATAAAAATTGTGACATTGTGGGACAAATGTGCATACACTTCTGGTGTGCACCTGGAAGCTTCCAGATAAAGGTACTTTGTCTGTCTAGCTCCGCTAATGATGTCTTCAAAGTCTTTTGCAGGAATTTAGGCTGCCTTTTGCTGTGTTGCATTTCAGGACTCAGATGTCATTCATGATTGTAATGTTTAGCCACATGTGTCCATTCAGCCTTCCTGCTAACCTGACAATAGGGAAGACATTGTTCTGGTATTTCTCTGTCCTTTAGGGAAAAGAACTGAGGACCTACCAGAGATCCCAGTCACTGGTTCTCCAATGCACATGAGTTAAGTTGCATCACCTGAAACCTGAGGCTCTGGATCCGAGGCTTGAGTCAATACCGTTTTCAGTCAACAGAAGAACGTCATTGATTTTAAAAGTGCTCTGGAATTGTTCCTTGTCCCACAGCTTGGGCTTTGAAACAAATTAACAGAGTTGGAACACTGTATTTATTTTAAGCTGTAAAATTGGTGCTAAATATATTTGAGGTTCACCATATGTTAATGACATTAAATGTAAGATTCAGGAAGTAAAATATAAGTAAATAATAGTTCTTGAAAGCCTTTAACCTGGCTGTAACCATGACAAGAAAGTGAAAATGCTCAAGATCACTTTTGGCTTCTGCATATAAATTAATTGAGTTTAATTGAAATCCTTCAGAACTTGACCTTAGCATAGTTCACTGCTTTTACCTTGAGTTTATTAAATTTTTATGTCTTCCATATTCTATGCATTTAGTTTCCAGTAAATGACCACAGTACAGTGGTTTCCCAGCACTGAGGTAATACTACAGAAATAGTCCAAGCTGAGTATGCTTCAAAATGTTACATTTTTGTCCTTGTTTCCTTCTTTTTCATGGTTTTTTATTGTTTTGTTTTGGTTTTAATTTATTTTTCCTGCAGAAGAGGGTTCTGGACTCTTTAAAGTTTTTATAATAGGAAAAGTTTACAGGGCTTTGCTGTTTATAAACAGCAGTAATTGTGAAACTGATTCAATGTCTTACTCATTTGGTGTGAGTGTAGAACCATCCTGCAGATTTTTAATATCAGGCTATTTGACTCAGATGGTCTTTTTTTTCCTGGTCTTCTTTTAAATGAAGGCCTAAATAAAATCTAATTACCTGAGACACCCTGATAAGACAAAAGCCAACACACTGATATCTTTCTCAACAAAAAATCAGTCCACTGAGGAAGCACAAGGATTTCTGTGTACTTGTAAACTGGTAGAAAACACTTGTGGTGATACTTAGTACTGGCCTACACGGATAAATCAAGCTACAGGAATAACACACCTTTATTTTGCCAGAATTCTAGTTCACTTTCAGTTGGACTCTGATTAAAGGACAGCAGTAATTAGAATTTATATATCAGTACAAAAGAAGAGTCTCAGTATTTTAAGAAGTCACATTCGCTGCTTATTTTTGTCCATAACCTCTCCTTCTTTAAACCACTCACATACATTGCCCTTGACCTGTATATTTCTTCTATCAGACACTATTTTTTCCTTTTCTTTTTGCAAAGAATTGAGTAAAGAGTTAATGTATTTATTGTTTAAAATTGTAAACTGAGTCCTGTTTATTGCAACACTTTCTCTGAGATGTGGAGAGACAGTCATAGCTAATGCCAAAAAAATGCCTTCTTTGGCTCAAGACTTTATTGTAAACCATTCTGGAGCCAAGGACATTTTGAGGACTAGATCCAAGTCTGTGGGAAGATGGCAGTGTATAATATTTTGTGAAATATGGAAACTTAACAGTTGAATTAATTTAATAATTACTTGGTGCATATACATTGTCAATGTATTGGACTTCATTTTAATTTTTAAAGTACCCCAACAGAAGACTTATGCAAGAATTGGAAAGATTGCAACTGACCTTAAATTCTACTCCTGAAAAAAGTATTAGTGATGCCAATGACCAGCTTGTGACATTTTTATTATAATTCTGCTTTGCCCAGCCCATTTCTGATTTTCCAAATGTATTTGAACACCAAAAAATTAGCTGCTGATTCCACTGGTAATGACACACTGTGTTGTAGAATAGCTTTCGTGTAGTTTAATTTTTTTTGAATTATTTTTTGAAATAAGTTATTTAGAATGTGAGTGAGCTTGTTTAGTTTTTATATGTTCCTTTGTAGGAGAAAACCAAATATAGATAGCTAAGAAAAGAGCTGACCTGCAAATATCAGTATTAGCTGAGTCTCTTGGTGTTAAATATAAATATTTAAATTGGTTTTCTGCAGTGCTATGTTTTCTGTATTATTGTGAGCTTAGATTCATGCTAAATTTTGAGCATTGTACCATGAAATGGGGAGAAGATCTGTGTTGCTCACTGGGAATCAAACAGTGGTCTTGGTTTTGGTGTGCCTAATCCAAAGCAGAAGCTAAAAAAAAATTACTTCTGGATTGAGCATATTTGCTAAACTTCCTTACGTGTAACTGACAGGAATTCAAATCTGGAAATCTGATACTGACTCATCCATCTGGCTTTTTATGTGTAGAAATATAGGTCATTACCGTTCTAACAGAGCAAATCATGGGAGCATTTTTACCTGGAAGTATAAACCATATATATATTACATGTCATTCCCAGGCCTCCTTTTTATGCCTTCTGAGTTTTGTTTTTTTTTTTTTTTGTGGGATATCGTGTGTTTGCTTTCCTGTGTTTGAATCTGGTAATCTCACATTCTGGACTTTTCTGCAAGTGATTTTGGTAGATTTTGTATTTTTAGTAATCAAGTGTGCCTTAATAATCAAATGCATCCACTCACCATGTATATTCTACCCTAAAGGACGGAAACCATATTTGTCATATGACAACAATTACAAAATCTTAAAATATTCCCTGTCTGTTTTTGAAATAAACACTATGCACATTTCAAAAGTCTGTTTATGGAGTGAAAGTAATGTCACCTCCATACTGAACCCTCTTGTCTTTTTCATTGTCTACAGTGTCTCTTAGCTAGTTTCTGACCATTCCAGCAACATATATGCTCTTTTCTGAGGCATCCTAACCTCTGTCCTAAAGGTCGGTTATGCAGTTGAACACTTTTTTTGTGGAAGGGATTCAACATTGGCTGTATGAATCACAAAATCATAGACTCCTGGAAAGGGTAGGGTTGGAAGGGACCACAGTGAATCATCTAGTCTAACCTCCCTGGTCAAAGAGGGTCATCCAAAAGCACATGGCAAAGAATTGCATCCAGATGGTTCTGAAATATCTCCAGAGAAGGAGACTCCACAACCTCTCTGGGCGATGTATTCCACTGTGTGATCACACACACAGGAAAGAAGTTCTTCCTCATCTTCGGGTGGAGTTTCCTGTGCATCAGTTTCTGTCCACTGCCTCTTGTCCTATTGCTCTGCACGACTGAGCAGAGCCTGGTCCATACTCTGACATGTCCCTTCAGATACTGACAGTCACTGATGAGGTTCCCCCTCAGTCATCTCTTCTCAAGGCTGAACAGGCCTACTTCTCTTAGCCTTTCCTGAGCATCCTGAGAGATGCTCCCCTTCCTTCATCATCTTAGTTGCCCTCCACTGGACCGGCTCCACAAGCATCATGTGCTCTCTTGTGCTGAGGAGCCCAGAACTGGACACAGCACTCCAGATGTGCCTCACTGAGAAGAGGGGCAGTATCACCTCCCTGACCTGTTGGCAATGCTCTTCCTAATGCATCCCAGAATATGATTGGCCTTCTTAGCAACAAGGGCGCACTACTGGCTCATGGACACCCTGTGTTCCACCAGGACTCCCAGCTCCTTCTCCACAGAGTTTTCCAGGAGGTAAGCCCTTGGCCTGTCCTGGTGCCTGGGTTTATTCTGTCCCAGGTGTAGGACCCTGTCTTTGTCTTTGTTGAATTTCACAAGTTTCTTCTCAGCCCATCTCTCCAACCTGTCAAGGTCTTCTGAAGGGTTGCCCAGTGCTCTGGGGTACTGGCCACTCCTTGCAACTCTGTCATCAATGAACTTGCTGAGTAGGCATCTGCCCCAAGCCATTGATGAATAAATTAAACAATACTGGGCCAGTATTGAACCTTGGAGGACACCACTACTGACAGACCTCCAACCAGACCCTGTACAACTGATTAGGATCTTCTGGGTTCTGCTGTTCAGCCAGCTCTCAATCTACCTCACTGTCCACTCATCAGGAAAAATAACAAGATACTGTATTTCTTCTGTATTATCTTATTTCATTTCTTGAAGCCAAACAATTTTCTCTCATTACTTTATACTAGCAACCACTACCTGGTGGTTGTTTTCATAAAAATATTTATATGAATTTATGAGACTCTATTGTCCTGTCTTCCTAAAACATGACGAACATACCTGTACCTGTATAAACACTCCACTTTGAAAATAAATTTTTGAAATCAGATGTACATAGAAATTCTGCTTATAGGATTGCTTTTTATATGAAATAACAGAACTTAATATAAAATCCCACATTCTTTATCCATGAAAATATCCCCAAGCATTTTTTTCATTAATTAATTGTGCTTTATATTAAATTGTTGAATTATAGTTAATTACATGCCAGCATGTGCTAGTTGCAATTAAACATGTAAGCACTGGTAACTGATTAGCACCTTTTTAAGTGCTTCTCCTTTTAGGTTAATGATGTTACATTTAAGACTTTAGGAAAACCATGGAAGTCACTCAGAAGTCACCAGTTTTATAGTATTTTGGTATACCTCTTCCGTTTGTATCCAGAAATGAAAAAAACCTAACAATCCCACTGTCCTTTAAGTTTCTGCTTATAGTTTTTCTAGATCTCTGGAAAGTTTCTAGTTCATTGTGGAGGTTTGGGTTGGCTCCTTGCCAAACCCAGCTGCTGGCCACACAGACTCCTCCCTCGCAAGAGAGAAAAAAAGTACCGAAAGAAAATTGCAGTAAAAGTATATATATATATATTCACATATATTACAGTTATATACAATTAAACACTATGTATATACAGAACAAGAATTCCAAACAACCCCAAAAGGGAAAAGGGTAGAAAGGGAAGAGGGACAAAAATGGGTAAAAAACCCCAAAAAACAGATACACACACTCATAAACTCAGGGAAAAGCTCAATAAGTAACTAACACAATAAATTCTCACCAAACTCCTCTCAAGAGAAGCAGTTTCTCCACCTCCGTGCAGCTGGGACAACAGCTCTCAGATTAGGCCTCAGCTTATACAGATAAGAGTGATGCTGACACACTGAGACCTACTGCCTTCCCAAGCACCCTAAAGGAAGAGAGGGAGGAAGCCTTCCTCCTCATCTTATATACACCTGATTACATAAAGGAATGGTGTGGAATGCTTCCTTAGTTATAACCCTGTTACCAGGGAAGGCCAAGACCAAACCCAAGAAAACTAAACTACCACATCCATCAGCATAATAAAACAAGTACTTTGCTACATTAGATGTAAAAACCCCTACAGTTTCAGGCCAGTGCAGAATCATATGAAACTTCTTTCAGTAGATTGGTCAATTGAGCCTTGCTAGAAGTATAAGCACTCTCTTTCATTTCATATATAAAGCTTCAATGACCTGGTCCTGGATATGAACTTTATATGAAATATAATTCAGTTCCTTTATATGCACAGATAGATAAAGATACCAATATTTTTAAAAAGTCTTGTAATTCAACCCAGTTGAACTGGGCTGACAAAACTACCTGAAGTTGAGCATAATGACAAGCAACCATGGTTTGTGCAAACCACTGGTGTGAAGACAATGTTAACGCAACAGAACAAGTAATGTTTTTCATACTCTGTTAGCATTTTCTAGCCCTTCACTTTCTGGTTGTAAAGAAACTTTACACAGTAAGTCATCCTTTGTCTGCTTTATTTCCTTTTTTGACCAATTAGGTTGGAATATTACTTTTTAATATCCAAATCAATATTTTCTAAAAATAACCTGATTGCTATTTGAATTTTCCTATTATGTATGTGGAATGTATATGGGATGTGCCAAGTGGTGCATTTTTGCTCTTGTATTAAAAGGAAAAAGAGTATAGATATTCTAAGAGAATTTTAAGTTCAGCTCCCTTTGCCTTAAATTGGTCTGAGCAATTTTTCTATTTAAGTTGAAAGCAAAATGTGAAGACAAATGGAACTTTTGAAACCCAAGAACTAGAGTACATCACTGAAACAATGGTATTCCCATATTGCATGCTATAATATTATAGCTGTTATATATAGATAGATGTTTGATAGATGTTATCATCTGTTTGATGGTCTATAAGGTAAAGACTCTACCTGAATACTCATTCAAGTATTTGAAAATATTCATGGACTATCATATTTCAACAAACTACCTATAGATTCATAGGCATTAATATGGTATGACTTTAACAGAAAGGATGTGTTCTTACCAGAAAATATCAAACTATTTTATTTGTAATTTGATTCTTTTCTTCAGAGAATTTGTAAGAGTTATTTGACTGCATTTTTGTTTCATGATATTTAGAGAGGACATCTAGAAGTTCATGTTAACCTTGTTACTGTTTACAGTTTACCATGTCTAGAGTCTGTGCTCTCAGAAATGGAAGTTGAATTCTACCATTAGGACTCAACAAACAGAAACAGCATTATCCTCAGCTCTGAGTTACCTCTCTGTGAGTGGGAGGATTTCTTGTTCAAATGTTGATGATGACTGGAACCACAAAAGGAAGAAACAAATCTCCAGCAAATCCACAGGACACCCTCTAATGCAAACAGAAGCAACCACAACTAGAAAGGTAAATAACATATTAGAGGGCACGCTAGTGTGATTTCAACACCCATCTTCGTGTTTAATGTCTTGCTCTGACATATGTTTCAGCTAACAGAAAACCATTTATAAACAACAGTAATACACTCTAGTGCAATATATAAAAAAGGCAAAGTGGGTTCTCAGCTATGAAATTGCCAAATAAGAAAAATTATGACAAATCACATGAGAAGGAAAATCCTGGAGTGAACTTCTGGCCCTGGTCTCAGACAAGTGGCAGAACTCTCACTGACATCAGCAGAAAATTATCATACCTCTGTTTTTTTGGCCTGCCTGATGGGAAGAGGCAACTTTGAGTTGCCATATCCAATGTCAGTTCAAACCTCTGTAAAAAGTGCTGTTTTCTGTGTGACTCATTCCAAAGAAGATCTAATGTGGAGCACTTGGAGTTCTCTTGACCAGTATTGGTTTCCCTTTGGTGAGAGATTTCTCTCTTGGGGAGTACTGATATGCTTCACGTTTTTCAGAAGAAACACCTGTCTCCAAATTATTTTGTTCACATTCCAGTTCTTTTGTCAAACCTATGATTTGTTTGGGATTTGTGAAAGTAGGAATCCCGAAGAATTTTAGAGCTTCTGCTTTATGATCAAACCTCCCGCTCACCTTGTTGAACTCAGGCAACCATTGCCTCCTTCACACAATACTCTATTTCTTCCAAGATTTCTGGAAGCACAAAAAGCCAGAAAAAGCAGGGAAATGCTAACCACAAAAACAGTTTTTAAAGGAGATGTTAAGGCAATTTATGTAAAAGATTCTGGGAAGATCTTTTGCATACTTTCTCTTTTACTAATCTCTTTTTTTTCCTTTTTGATTCTCAAACTTCGCATTTATAGACCTTCTTTTACAGCTGAAATTTTTGCTACTTATTGTATCATTTTGTATTTACCTCTTTGATAAATTTCATTTCTTCAATTTTCTGACTTTTGTTTGTTTGTTTGTTTGTTTTTGTTTGTTTTCTGGTTGACTTTTATCAGCCCTGTGACAGCCATTGAAAGATCAGGAAAGGTTCAGCCTTCAAATAAAGAAACTGACTGCAATAAATCAGAAATAGACCATCTCTATTCTCTTTTGATTTTCAGCTCCTTTAACTTGTCAACTCGAAGAAGAGGAATTTTATTTAAAAAAATAGAATGAATTCTTTTTATAGCTACAAGCAAAAATACAATATATCCTTACAGAAGTAGGATATGCACACTGGGACAATGCCTGATTTTAATCAGGACTTCAAAAGGCAATATGATTATTTAAAATTATGAGTTATGCCTTTGATGTCAAAATGAAAGGCAATTGCATTTTATTTTGCAAAAGCAAACTTTACAAAGATTTATTTTTATTTATGTTTTATGTCTGTGATAATGCTGTATGTCTTAACTGAACTCTGTTGGCATGTGAAGAATTTATTCATGCTCTAAACACATCTGTTTGATTCTCATTTAGCTAACTATTAGATATTACAAGATATAATATTTCAATGTCCTTTTCACAGCCTGGAAAATCAACATCCTCACATGTTGTTCATCCAGAAGACCTTTTCAAAAGGAACAGCTGGGGTAAAACCTTATGTAGATATACAGCCATAGGATGGAGAAACTGTTTTTTGTTTTACTAGACTCTTGCATGTTTCTGAAGATGTCCAGGCAACCCCTACTATTCAAAATCAAGATGCCTTTCCCAGAAAATGATCAAGCTCCATAACAAGGCTTTCTTGCAGTCTGGTAAACTCACTTAGCTTAATTCTCCTTGATCACTTATTTCTAGTAGTTGTGAGGATGATTTTGCACTGATTTTTAAATCAGGTGTTGAAAGATAAAAACCCTGAACCAACATCTTGTTAAGAACAAAGATATAACACATTGACTATTTCCCAGCTCTTAAACGAGGGATTACATTTTGAATTAACATCTCCCACACAGGCAAAGAATGAGTCAGTAGAATAAGGTCAAAACATAACATTGTTTTAATCATCAAGTTGCTTGATATGACTGAATAAAATGTATAATACATAAGGATCAAAACATACAAAAAATACTTTATGTTTTTAAGGGGAAAAAACCCCTACAAACAACAAACAAACCACTTAAAATTTTGTAACAGAAAATACGTTTTCAAACTTTGCTTCTAGTTTACTTTCAAATGATAGCTTCACCTTCAGTAGTTTCATGTGTTGGCAGACACTGCTCTAAAAGAATCTGTCTTCAATGGATCCCCATTTCAGGACTGAACATAAATACATGGATTTTCTCAATGAATGGGTGCTTAGCTTTAGATTTTATGTGTGTGCCAAGCTATGGAACACTTCCTGCAGTTCATAGGGTTCAGAAAGGAGAGCCAATCATTTGCCATTTGCTAGAAGATGTTGCAAATATATTGCTATATGCTGTAAGCCATGTTTTCTTTGATCTCTGAACCATGAATTCCCTACATGTCATGGACCCTTGAAATGGAAACTGTGCCATTATGCTTGGGAAACAGCGGAAGGGGTTCTAAAAAGCAAGGACAAACTCTTGTTTATAGTTTCACTACACCCCCAGATAAGAAAGAGAATCATAAAGTTGCCCAGGTGGGAAGAGCCCCCAGCACATCTCTAGTCTAACCTGTTACTCAAATAAGGCCAACTCTGGGGTTAGACAGCAGATTAGACTTTTCAGTGGTTTCTCTAATCAGTTTTTGAAAACCCTCAAGGATAACATCCTAGTTATAGTGGCTGGGACCAGTTTATCACTGTGTGGGTAAAACCAAACCTGTGTATTCTACACCCTCTGTGTCATTTCTCGTGAGCTGCTCATAATGCATCATTTGCAGTAGCTGCCCGGGGCACACCTGAACCATCAGGCTACAAGCCTGTGTTTAGGAACTCTGTGAGCTAGGGAAGATTTCCTGCCTTCATACCAATGACTCAGGTGTGATAGCTCCCCTCAGGAGAGTCATTAGTACCTTCACACCCAGCAGAAGGAATCACGTGTGCTAATGGGCCATCAAGGAGTATCCCATGACTCACAGAGTAAATCACCCATTGTGAAACTCCTTGCCCTGGGGGAG
>JAWWEW010000001.1:2027169-2040222 GCA_035583185.1 Anabacerthia variegaticeps | reverse complement strand
TGCTAATGGGCCATCAAGGAGTATCCCATGACTCACAGAGTAAATCACCCATTGTGAAACTCCTTGCCCTGGGGGAGGTATTGGGCCCATCTGAACCTGAGCATATGTAATCTTGGGATGTGGGGGCTTCTGGTACCCCTCGTTGGATCCAGAGGAGGATCAGAACCTCAACAGGACTGTGACTGCCATTCTCAAACAGACTGCGACCATCATCCTCACCAACAGGGTTTTTTTAACTTCCGTTTTACTTTGCACTCAGGGGCACCACGTGATGCTCAGCACAGGGGCTAACAAACACCATTCTGTTCTTGCCCCAAGGTGCTGGGTTATACATCTGTTTTTTGTGGGTCAAAACCAATTTTTTCTCTGTATCATTTTATTTATTGTAATCTTTTTATTAAATTTTAACCCAGATTTGTAATCTCTTTGTGAGTTGGGTTCGTTTCTCCTGCTGGTTTACCTTTAAACCAGCAGAAATACCTTTATGGGTAACCTGAGCCCCTTCTGGAGCAAGTCCAGAGGAGGGACATCAAGATGACTACAGGGATGAAGCATGTCTCCCATGAGGAAAGGCTGAGAGAATTGGGGTTGTTCAGCTTGGAGAAGGCTTTGGGGTGACCCAATTGTGGCCTTTCAGTATCTAAAGAGAGCATACAAGAAAGATGGAGACAGACTATCTTCTAGACTCTGTAGTGACAGGACAAGTGAGAATGGCTTCAAACTGACAAAGTAAGTTTAGAGCAGATATTAGGAAGAAATCCTTCGCTATGAGGGTTGTGAGGCACTGGCACAGGTTGCCCAGAGGAGCTGAAGACACCCCATCCCTGGAAGTGTTTGAGGCCAGGCTGGATGGGGTTCTGATCAGCTAAGGTTGCTTCCAATTCAAACCATTCTATGATTTTATGATCCTGTGATTGCTTCATTATCCTGATTGGAATGTTTTGTTGTTTTTTTTTTTTTTTCTTTACATATCCAAGCTATATAACACCTAGTTGTTATTCAGGTAGCTTAAAATAATGCTTGAGTAAAAGCAAATAAAATAAAAAAAAATAGCAATTATCCATAATTCTCCAGAAAGCCAAGAAAACTGCAAATATTTACAACAAATACTGGCAAGACTATGCCAAAAAATGCATCCATTAGTGAATCATCCATTGTAATCCCCAGGAATGGTCCTACTATTCCAGCTTCTGATGACTACCTTTCTTTCAGAGTATGGGCTACTTCATACAACATCTCTTCTCTTTGAAGTTTCACAATATATACTGAATTTGAAATGAATAATTTTTTTTTTTTTAAAATAAGGATTTTTTAATTTTAGGTTTTTTTTTTTTTTTTAATCTTGCTTAGTCTCTGAGCTTACTAATGATCAGCTAGCTCCTTTATTAAGTGGTCCTCTGTCCTTTAGTGATTCACTGGCAAGCTTCTGTGAGAATTTGATGTAATCAGCTAGATAAGAGAAATGGACTTTCCCCAGCATCTTGTCTCAGATCAGATATAATGGTAACTCAGCTTTTCCTAGTAACAGTTTTGCAATCCCTTTCTCCAGTATGTATTATAACTAAAACAATTATTTCAAAGAAGTGGTGAGGATATGGTATTTCTGCAATTGTTAATATACCATAGTTAATATATATTCTATTTCTGCAATTGTTAATATACCATAGTTAATATATATTCAATTATGTATTAATTACTATTTCATAGATAGAAATGAAGAGGGACACATTTGCAGAAAAGATCTTATACCAGTAAATATGCTTCCACCAGTCTGCATCCAGGCTATCTGAGCTTCAAATACATGTCCATGAGTATAAAACATAGGGATAGTGTTATTATCAAAGTCATGGTATTTTATTCAGTAAAAATACATATTTTAATTTTTGGGAAAAAAAAAAAAAGGAACTGTATTTCATACCAGAAAACTAAATGACAAGTAGAAAATTGCAGGCTGACATTTAAAAAATTTGTGTGACTTCAGAAAAAAACATAACAAAACTGATTTTTATAAAGATGCCAAATTGCCAAAAAAATAAGTAGTTATGTTAAAATACTGTTCTTTTAGCATTTCCATTTTATTTTTCTACATTTTATAGGTCATATATAAAAACTCACTGACCATTAAGCTGAGCTTAGGCTCTTTATCACATGAGCACAATGAAAAGGAATTGTTTTTGATTCTGACAGCTTTAACACATCACACTCTAGATATCACTTCATGTTTAAAATGAATCCCAAGGGAGATCTGTCCTGTGAATTTCCAAAGCAAGATTTTTTTTAGATAGGGATTTAATCTCCAGTATCTGTCAATCCAGAGCTAAATACATACAGGACTGAAAAGTTACATTCACGGGCTTTTCAAAAGTGTAGTTGTATTATACAGATTGAGCTATGTTTCCTCTTCTTGCCTTGGATTTTAGTTTCTGATGAAGATTTTGAGGGTTTTTCCTTTGAGCACCTTTACAGCTGATTACTGGCAGTAGAGGGATTAACAGATATGGCTCTTCTTTTTTTGTTGGACATGTGAGCATTTCTGCTCTTTGGGAAATCTGACATGCTGCCAAAACGGATGTTTCTCTCTTTCAGAACATTCTTGAGCATAATCTGTCAAGCAGATAAATATGAAGAATTACAATTTTTCAAAAATTGGAAATTTTTTTTTTTTTATAATACAAACCTAGAAGTTTGAGCTTGGTTGTTTCCAGCTCCTCCTCAGTCTGTATGACAGGGAGATCAGAATCTAGATGTTCCCAGTCAAGTGGAGGTAGGTGCTTTGGAGCTCCAGACTGGGAGACCTATTACCTGAAATACAGTGTTGGAAAAATATCAACCTCTAAGTAGGTTCTCAAGTGTTGGCTGGAGAGCAAGGTGTGAGGATGAAAAGAGCAGAGCTCCAGTTATTTTATGCATACAGTAGTTTGGTCCTTTTAAAACCTGGGTTATGGACCACATTACTTTCCCTTGGAAAATCTCTCAGGAAGAGAGAACATATTCCAATATCAACATGAGTGTGAATTCATGTGAAGGTAAGAGGAGCAAAAAGTATTCCTTTAGATTTTATTATCAGAAGTATCCATAGGGAGCTAAGCACCTCATTAGTATGCCTCTGAATCTTGGCATTAGGGTGAAGAGCTGAAGTTTAATTATTTTTCCTTTTCTGGATGTTCTGTTATTGATACATCTTCTCTTTTGTATCATTGCTCAATACAGGTTTAACTCTTCCCAAAGAAGATTCAAAGCAACTACTTAGTCTGAGTAATACCTTACTCTCTAGGTAGTCTTCTGCTAAAATACACTAGCTATGGAGTAAAAAATATGCAGAGATTGATACCAGAATTTGTCCAAGGGAATGTCTAAACCACAGAGGAAGAATTAATGTAACAGTATTTCCATTTATGTTGGGTAAATTTGGCAATTCCACCACATACTCAGCATTTGATCTCATTCTCTCCTAGACTTTACTTGCCCCAACAAACTCTTTCAGAGTGTCAGACCAATGGGGGTTGCTAGTTATTTTCTCATCTGCTCCTGTTCAGGGATTGGAGGCCTTTGTACACAATTGTCCCTTCCTTTATTCCTTTTCCAGAGGTAGCAGAGAGGGTTGCCTGTGCAAATCTGAGATAAAGCCTAAGACAGAAGAGGATAGTACTCCCATTCCTGGTGTAAATGTAAGGGAGGAACTGAATAATTGGTTAAAGAGTAATTTACTAGTTCCAGAATCATCAAAGAACTCTGATTGCAATGGTGAGGAGAGCAACCAAGTACATCTGGCTTTCAGGGGAGTGGAAAGTCTACTTTTATGCCAAAGCTAGTCCATAAATGTCTGGCTCAGATCCCAGCTTTGTTGGCTCATTATAAGCACTTTTATTTGACCTTTTTATTAATGTCAGTGTTGTTCTGAGCACACACATGTCTTAGATTCTCAAAAAGCAAGAAAATTAAAAGAGATGGTTTAATAAGAATGAAATATACATTAGTTAGCACTGTCCTAAAGTCCTTGTCTGAAACCAGTGAGAAGACCGGACAGTTTGTATATCATCTGGAGGTTTTGTGCTTAGGTGCCAAACAGAAAATGAAAAGATAAAAAAAAGGTTATGACCTATTTAAATTTATTATAATAAATCACAGCATATGATGTAAACAAAAAAAAAAATCATACTTTGGGATTATTTATGTTCATATAATAGCTTATTTAAACAGGAAGCTTTGTTGTTTCCGCTAGTACTATATCTTATTTCTCCCTTAGTTTACAAAACCAAATCTATTGTGTTTCTTGGAAATTATTATACATAAGATTCAGTGATCTGTTGAATAAACACAAATACAGTGACATTTAAAACTCAGGTTTTTATGTAAAAAAAATAGGACTATTAATATGGCTTAAAACTTTGACCCTTTAGAAGGGTGTTTACGTTCATGAAGAGAAATTTAGGTATATGTGAATGTAAATCTTTGTCAGACAAATTGCAGATAAATTCAGTTTGAAATTTCTTGACACCTATAGGAGCCAACATGAAATTCATTATGTAATGTGCATGGATTAGATAAACATTGTGACACATCAAACATTCTATTTGTTTAATTTTTCATCCATAGGTCTAAGTCTTCAATATATGGATAAACAAAAAGGACCATCAGCTTGGAAATGTTTTAATTGCAGAACAGGATGACCCAGGGATTTGTAGTGGATAGATTCAAAGCCATTTATTCAACCTGGAGCAAGTTGGTAGTGATTGCAATTCAGTACTGTCTGCTATGTATGTTTTTGAGGGCCTGAATGGCATGCAGACATATGTAATAGTCAGATATGACAGTCAGATGCGATAGGCAGTCAGATGCCAGCAGCTGGGGGACACTTAACCATACACATAGTGCAAAGTAACCTCACACAACCCACTCCACAGAACTCTCAGCCAAAAGGCTAAGCATAGAATGGGCACTGAGACAGAGCTAAATGTTCCATCCCATGTAGCAGTTGCTTTAAACACACTTTTCAGTAGAGTGAGTAGTGAGAACACCACTTTATTGCTGCTGACCGTGTTGTACTGAGTTTGTGGAAAAACTGAAGAATGGAGCTTCCAGCAGGGCCAGCCTGGTATTTCTTATAAACCCTTTCACATTCCACTGTTGTACTTGCATTTGGATGGAAAATATTAATAATCCCTATCAGTTTGCGCCTTCACCATGGCTGACAGAGGTTTCACATCTGAACACAGCTTTGCAGTCTTTGCAATCAATTTTTTTGTGACCCTAAGCTAGAGTTAAATGCTACTCAGTATATGTCACTGTTCAGAGGAGAGATTAAATCAACATTATTTTATTCAATGTCTTTTCATTTATCTGTTAAATGCCCAGATAAAGGGATTGTCATGGACTGAGGGCTGGAGAGAGACCAGCAAATCTGTGCCCTGCAAGGCAGGCAGGAATGGGCCCAGGACAGAGACAAGAGTGAGTCAGTCACAGCCTGACCTTTGCAAACCACCATTGTAGCTCCCAGGCCTGGCCAGGGAGGCGGTCCCCAGGGCAAGAAAAAGATCATGTGCAGAGACACTGTTGCATTAAGAGGACAGACATTTGGCAGAGAATAGGTCCCCTTACTTTCCAGAAGGTCCTCAGAAATCGCAGAGGCTGGGTGCATCGGGGCTTTATTTCTGAAAATAGCCAATTCGGCACTTTAAGTCCGGTCACATGCAATGAGATCCCAGAAACATCAATACTGTGGGTTACACTCTAAGTCTAGTCTCATTCATGATCAGTTTCACTAGCAATGTGGTTTACCAACACAAAACTCTAAGTCTGATCAAGTTCAATAAGAACTTCCACAAGTGAGATTTATTGAAGCAACAGGTTTTAGATTCCTGCTAGATTGCCAGTGACAACTGCAATAGATCTACAAAATATGAGTGTGTAGCACTATGCACAAGTATATGCCAGTGAGGTTGGAGGCACAAATCTTACCTCTGCTTTGCAGAGGAGAGACAAGCAAGCCTATCAACTTGTCTGAAATGGTTGTATTATCATCCTCTGCCACTGAGGACTTCAAATGCCAATTTATACTTTTTTGGGAGAAGTGGAAGCAGAAATGAGACTGTAGTCAAATATCCTGTTATTGACGTCTTAAGTGGAGGAGGGCAGCCAATTTATATGTAAGTGAGGGATATCTAGAGTTACAAAGAGAGATGTTATCAAGGTCGTGCAGGGACTTAACAGAACCATGAGACTTTATCTCTTCCTTTTCTATCCGGTTAAACCAGCAATAAGGGTCACCCAGCCTCCACTCTACCATCCCCTCAGCATGTCATTGATGCCTAAAGGTGCCCATGGCAATCCCTTTGCCACACATCTCATGGCATATCTCATGGAAATTCTTTCACCATGTGTCTCACATCACATCTCATGGCTTTGGGTCTCATTCCTACAGGTGACCATCAATATCACCCAGAATCAGCATGAAAGTCATGGAAGTCAGCAAGGTCCCAGTCTGCATGAGGGACAGAACAGCCTGCAGGGTGACTGTGGCTGCAGCACAGGTAGGGACTGGAAGCAGGAGCAGGAGACTCTGCTTAGCAGCAGCCATGGATTGAAGAAAGGGGAAGCCCCCTGCTCCTGGCTCTTTATTTCAAGGCCACCAGCTACACAGCTTCTAGGTTGACCCTCAGACTAGGAAGCCAAACCCTGGATGCTTGGAGGCAGTCAGGGTCCCACCAGAGCTGTGGGACTCAATGAAAGAAACCTGGAGCACTGGAACAAGTTTGTTTTTGGCTTTTTGTGTTTTGGGGATGTAAGGTGTTACAAGTTCTGACATAATCTTAAAAAGGACTTGTAACTTTTTCAGATATTCCCAGAAGGAAACTCTACTTCACAAATAATTCCTCTATATATGTCAATTCAGGACGTAGAATGTACAAAAGCATTTGTATTTCCTCATTTTGATTTGGTACTAACCAGTGTAACCCATAGCATTTTGTGGTAAACAGTAACCTATGATTTACACTTTCAGTAATACAAACTCTTGGGACATTTTAATGATGCAAATTCCCTTGGTCCATCAGTTCTGTGATGTATAATGATCTGGTCAAAATTATGATCTAAATGGGAAGAAGTTTATTATGTAGTTCAGAACTCAGTGAGCCAGATGGAGATCGTTAGAAAACAGCACTACTGAGGCTTTTGTCTGCATAATATATGCAGATCGACGGCAACTTTCCAGGCAGACTGGTAATATTTTTTTCTAGTTTAAGGGACCCTGTCCCAAAATATAGAACACAGATTGGTCAATCATGCCTTTAGCAAAATTGTTGTTTTTCTATTGACTATAACATCTAACTTCAAAATGTACTTTTTTTTTTTTAACAGAAAAAAAGTTGCCAAAAACCACAATAAATTAAGACTGCTAGCCAGCTGACTTTATCTTCACACACCAGTACTGTGCTTCTACAATGGCCTCCTGTTTCTCTTGGACTTCCCATATAAAATTTTACTCTCCTTCTATAGATTCAGGCAGAAGATATTTTCTTTTCCTGAATCAACCCAATAAGAATGATAAACTATTTAATTTAAATATGATGTCTAACATCATTCAGAGCTGCTTCCTTCCTTTTTTTTTTTTTTTATTTTCCCTAACTTTTGCATTGGTTTTCATTAAAAAAAAAAAAAAGAAAAAGAAAAAAAGAAGACATTACAAGACATTACATGGCAAACAAGAAATAGTGAAAGAGTTACACAATATTGAAGTACACAACATAGTAATGATAGTTAAACCTCAAAGTACACAAAGTTTAATTTGGTTTAGATTAGCACACCAAAGTTCTGGTCCCTATTAAAAAATGCATTCTAGACAAGAAATTGGACCATGTATCTTTCAATAACAGACTGTCTGGTTAGAATTACAGCATGTCCTGGTTCTTGTCACACTGAAAATGTCACTGGATTAGTTTTCTGCATGGAGAATTCGTCCTTCCAGCTCCAGTGTGATCTTTGTAGGATAACAGAATGCTGACTGAGGTTATATGACAGTAAATGTGTGTGCACAAGGCAGGCAAGCATACATATTGAGAACAAAAAAGGGTTTATGACCAGAGAATGAACAACTGAAAAGTAAATCCAATTTTCATGAATTTATGTCATTACACACCTTGTGAGCAGAGTTCATCTCATCATTTTCAGGCAGAGGTTAAGTCCAGGAGTGTTGAAACACTGATGTAAACTCATGTTTAGTATTCTGTAAGAATGAGAAAATATGCAGGATTTAACTTTCATATGTCTCACGACATCACAATGAAATCAGAGCAGCTTTTTGAAACTAAAGGTATCTGAAAATAAAGATCATAGAGACATCAAATATTTTAGTTTGGGAGAGAACTCCAGAGGATTTCAATTTAGCAAAGAAGTGGCTACCAATGCAATTGATTCATTTCTGTAACTGAATAGCTGGGGGTAGAAACGTTCTTAGCTGTTAAGTATATTAGTTTTACTTACTGGTAGAGATATCATGCTTAGAAATGACTCCAAAGGCAAGGTATTGAATTAATGCAGATTTATTTTTGAAGATACCAGCTGTCTTCTATACCTTCCAAGGTCCAGATTTCTGAGCCAGCTCTATTCCTCACAAGAGGTACCAGTTTCTGAGGAAGTTCTCAGCTATCTAAGTCATTTCAAGTCATCTTGTGTCACCCACACACTCCCAGTCATGCACCCAGGTGGAACCCTCAGACACTTAACAATGCCCTGCCACTCTTTGCTATCCCCATGCTACCCGTGGCTTCCATAGCCATCTTTCCTGAACCAGCTTGGGCAAGAAAGCTGATGAGGCTGTCTATGCCTTCCCTGGCTACAGACTTCACTTTTGCATTTCTGCTGAAAAGCTGTGAATTTAAAATAAGTAAAACCATGGCTGCCAGCATCTCTTCAAACGAAGAGAACAGTCTGAGGATCTCTCTCCTCATTCTTCTCTCCATTTCCAGTATTTATTCTCCTACACTCCATTGTCCATGCAAGATGGAGAAAAATTGTCTTGTGATGCTTCCCAGGCAACCATCACCACAACTCTTCCCTGATGCCAGAGTGAGAGAGAGACAGAGCATCTCCCAGGCACTGGAGTTCTTCCTGCTCTCTGTTAACCAACCCCTTCATCCACATCAGATCCTATTACATCACTCAGTTGCTCTGCCTTACAAGCTGAAGTTCTGCCCATTGAGCAGGGGCTTGCTGAAGAACATTCACTGCAGCCCAGCTAGGGACTCTGTCCACATTGTACAGCTTCACCCTCAATGTTTGCAAATACCATTTGATCTTCACAGTAAGACAGCCCTGGAAGCTGCTCATTCCCAGTCTTCCATGGGAACTCCTGGGTCTTCTGCAGATGCTAGGATGGCTGTCCCACCTCTGCCTGAGGCTACAATGTCAAGCAGCAAGCATTCCTCATTAAATATCACTGAGAATACCAAGCTACTCAAGTACAGAATCATAGATTTTGCTGAAGTGGAAGGGACCACTAGGATCGTTGAGTCCAATTCCTGGCTCTGCACAGGACAGCACCAGAAATATATTCTCTTTGCCCTCTGATGAAAAGAGCTATCTCTGACAGGCAGCTCTTGGGTTTAACTCCAGACCCCATTTTGCCTCTTTACACATTTTCCCATGTTCCTCTCCCATCTGGAGCAAATATGGCAAAGAAAGTGATCTTTCTTCCTTCTCTCACTCATCCCTGGAAAGGATATATAGGTAAACTGTGGTGTTGACTAATGAAGACTAACAGATATGTGACTTGGTTAAACAAACGTTTCTGCCCTCTCTGACAGAAAACATGCTTGGGGGTGGGAGGCAGTTGCCTCCTCCCCCTTCATCTCTGTCCTAACCATTGCCTGCTGCCACAGTAGGTACTGCAAGAGAGGAAAAGAGCCAGGTGATTCCTGCCAAAAACTCCCCATGTCTCTCCCTTGCCACTGTCTTGGCCACTGAAATAGGAAATGCCAAAATATTCTCCAGGTCTGAGGATGGATGGAAAAGGAAAAGTACTTTTTATCACTGAGTGGCACAGGGCAGTAGGCAGTTGTCCTTCCCTGAGCTGTAACCCCACTTCACCACAGCTAGTGTCCCCCTCACCATCAAGGCAGATATGAAAAAGAGACCCTCTGTATTGCCGGACAGCTGTATAACTTGTGAAAGGCCAAGCCTCACCCCTATTTCAAGTGAGACCAATAAGCCTGAGCTTCATGGCTTTTGGGACACAGCCACTTACTTCAACAGCTGAAGCTGGAATTTCCCTGGCAGGATAAGTAGAAGTGCCAGAAGTGCCTGGCAGGACACTGAGAAGATGAGCCAAGGCAAGTGGAAGCACAGCCGAGCCATCTGAAAAGCTGGCATGAGACTTTTGCAATGCATGGAGGTTTAGGGATGAACCTCACTCCTGCTAAGGAAGAATCCTTGAGATAACCAGGGGCCCTCTTGGAATTCTTCCCCAATTAAAGGTTTCCTTGATGTACCTGAGTACAATTTAAAATGTCGAATAACTTATACTTTTAACACAGTAGAATTTATGCTGCAACAGACATGAGCTGATCTTAGCCATAATCCACTTCAACCATTAAAACTAAAATTATGATAAGTCTTCCAGAAGTTAGCATAAAGCTTCTTTTACTTTTCAATACTATTTTAAGTGATTTTTTCTCCCACACATAGCTTTACTTTACTTTACAGGGATTTGATCCCTGAGTATCTTTTCTCATCTCAAGTATCACAGGAAAAGCTATAAAGAGCTGTCAAATATTTCCTGGTTTTGCTGCAATACTTCAGACCCAAAAACCTGTATCATTTCCTCTTGAACATCTAGCAACCTGCAATCATAACATGATTTAGACTCCCAAATTACATTAGACTCTTATGGAGTTTCCATTTTCTTTCTCTTGTATTTATGTCATGTTCACTTGTATTGGTAGGTGAATTCTTTAACAGAAAGGTGAATGGGGTAAATTTTTATGGTCTCAGATCAGGGATATGGCATGAGATTTCAACACAGGAGATTTTAACAAGACTATAATTCACATAATTTGTGTATTAATTTAGACCAACTACGATTAATCTAATTGCTTATTGTTGAGCATTGCATATCCTTTTTAAAATACTCTGTTATATCCTTTCTGGCCTTCAAATGTTACTCAGAAGGAATAGAGCTTCTGTGTTTTACCTGTAGCCTGCTGACTTACTTTAGAAAGATAAGCTCTATATCTACATATCGAAGCATAAGCAACCGACTGAAGTTCCATATGTCCACCAGTTTTCAGTCAGTAAGTATCAAGCTGTACTGACTATTAAATACATAAAAAGCAGAAATTGCCTTCAATTTCATATTGCATGTAAAGACTGAGAAAAAGGTCAAAATTTTGTTCATTCTTTAATAAACAGTGAGAAATGGATGCTTTTCTTTCCATTGAAGAAAAGAGAAAATGTGGCACTTATATATAAAACTCAAGAGAAGAAAAGAGGACTAGCCAAAACTCAGATAAAACACTTTAGGGTTTTTTTTCTTGGTTTGGATTATTTTTATATTTTTTAATTAATTGTATTTCACATTTTCAAGGTTATCCATGAAAAAATGAGTCATAGAATAACATCTGATTTCTCTTGGAAGGTGGGGTCTTCCTGTTGGAACTTTGAATTTCCTACTACTCAAACAAAAGGGAATGGAGTATCCTGAGACAAAAAGTGACAGGAAGGGTCTGCCAAGATAGGATGAAACCCTAAATGGAAGATAACCTAGAGCCTGAAAGAAGAGGTATTATTATATAAGCTTTTACAAAAAAAATATAAAGTACTTGAAAGATTTTAGTAAACCAGATTATTTCAGCATTTTTAATAAGCTTTTTATTTATTTTATTTTTAATAACCTTTAAAAATGTTTGATAAACTCTATGCTAGTTGGAAATGATAACAAATGACTTATTTCTTTTTCTTAAATATACATCTGATCAAAATATATATACTACATTTGGAGTTCAGCTGTAAGTTTCTCCAAGAAGATATAAATCTATTATTTCTCTCACATAATGAGCACTTCATACATGATATAAGGGTTGATTGAAGTAACCAAAACTAATCCGTTTTACACATGGTAAAAAATCGTATTTTTTAAGTCTGTTTTTAGAGCTCTTCATAACCTGCTTTTCAAGTTCTTTCTGTTTTGTAGCAGAAAAAGGAAGCTATTCTACACTCTTTTGTTGAAGATTTCACTGATGTAAAGCAAATAAAAAGCAACTCCAAACCACAACATATTTTTTTCTGTATCTAAGAGTAATTAGTAAATAGTGTTCAGCCAATATTTGAAATAATGCAGTCTAGCTGTCCAGTAGTACAAAGTGTAAATCTCATAGCACATGAAAGTGTTCATTTCCTACCTTATCTGTGGACGGACAATTCAGGTCAAGATTTTCTTCCTTGCCAGGTAAACTTCAAACATGTCATTGCTTGGGGCCCTTTCTACTTTGAGAGGAATGTGGATTGGGAAATTCTGAGGGAGAAAGATTAGGCAAGCAGAAAGTTTTGGGTTGATTAAATGAATCCTCTTTCCCAAAACAAGTTAAGAATATAGAATAGATATGTCTACCCTTTCATATTTTCAGTGATAAAAGGCATGTTCTTACATAATCTTGGAAACGTGTACTGATCCATGCCCTTGCACATTTACAGAGGCAAGAATTTATAAAGGTATATATTGAACCATAATAAAAAGAGAAATGAAGAAGTATTTAAGACTGACTTTCTGTGTCACTCCTCTTGGACAGAAAACCCCAGGGCTGTTCAGCTTGTAGTCCACAGGCTGGACCTAACTGCTGATAACCAGTGAAACTCATAAACCCTTCTGGCCTCAGGAGGAGAAGAGGACTGCAGAACCTGTAGCTGTGCAGAGACTCGAACTGAGAGGTGAATTGGGCAGTGCATATAACAAATACTGATGATGGATAAAAGTGGCCTAACAAATTACAAATACATTGGTTGGCTTTAAGTCATCCTCATAGCTGTTTGGGGGCTGGTGAGGTGAGGGTAAGGTTAGGAAGG
>JAWWEW010000001.1:1947919-2027069 GCA_035583185.1 Anabacerthia variegaticeps | reverse complement strand
TACAAATACATTGGTTGGCTTTAAGTCATCCTCATAGCTGTTTGGGGGCTGGTGAGGTGAGGGTAAGGTTAGGAAGGGAGAATCACTCCTAGTAAACCTAATAGGAAGGATAGAAGTCAGTGCTGTAGAAAGAAAAGGGTTTGAAGATCAGAAACAGACATTTTTTTCTCCCCACTCTTGTCTTTGCTAATTGCTACCATAGGACTTCCCCACTAATTTCCTTTTACCTGTGTAGTGCACAGAGAGAGCAGCTCTTTGTGGCTAACATGCCATTGGGAGAGAAGGAAAGAAGAAATGACAGTGTTATCTTTATGGAATGGTTGGATCCCAAAATATCTCTTTTTCTGTCCTCCGCTTCCTTTCTTTCATAATGGGCTTCATGAGGAAAAAGCATGAGACTTTGGTGGTCCAAAGTCCTCTCTGGGGTTGTCTCCATTCCCCAGCCTGAAGCAACACTAGGGCAACACTACAAATCTAGTTCAGGGGAGTATGCTAGATGCCTGGGCATCACCCTTCCGACTCACTTGTGCTCTGGGCAACCTTTTTGTCCCCAGAGCTCCTCCTCTTGGACTCTGCGCGCAGAGACAGAAACCTTGGAAACTATCTGCAAATAATGAAAGCAAAACAGTGCGGGTGCCTGGGCAAGAGTCATGCCCAGCAGCCTTGGTTTCACCAGAGCATGTTAGGCACAGGGGCTTGTGGCAGTGCCTGTGGTAGCCAGGGAAGGGAAACCAAGAAACTGCAAAAATTGTCTTAAGTCTTATTTCTGATCTGATGTGATATATGGAACTGTTAAACCCTATGAGAATGTAAATAATGGTGCCATTACCTACTTGTCCAGTGCAAGTTATATTTGTTATGTTTTGAAGTGAGGGTTGTTCAAATCATAGGGGCAATTAGAAATCCAGATCTCAAACTCAGCAGGAATTGAGTTTGCCTAGTTGTGCTTCAGGCCAGTGAACAAAACCCTCTAAATATTTAATTGCTAAATTATTCTAGTCTTTGAGGTGGTAGAACCAGGGATACAATGCAAGTCCTCTTATTGCTATAGAGAAGGGTTAGGGTTCCTACAGCACCTCCCTTCAAACTGATGCAGCGAAAGGATGGAAACTGTTTACTGAGGAGCTGTACAATCAATCCATTCTGTGTAAATTCTTCCTCTGAAGTGTTAAACGTGCTGATATTGAAATAATATTTTCTGTCTAAGAAATGGAGATTCGTGGTTGGTCAAAATAGTTTGGAAGATATGGATGAAGATTTTGACTGTTTTGCTTTGGTTCTTACAATATTCTTCCTGGCACAGTAACCTGCATAGACAGTTGAAAGCTGGTCATGTTATTACCCTGAAGTGAGATGGCGGAAGAGCAAGTATATATCTCCCTTTGCTCCAGAATGACAGTGACCTTTGGCAGAAATGTGAGATAAATGCATTAATCACTTCATCAAGAAGTGCCAAAGTTCATTTGCTAGTGCCTGAGGGCCTGTCTTCAGTTTGGGTATCATATGTCACATAATTTACCAACACAGAAAACCAGACAGCCTCTGTCTTGAATAGATTATGATTTTAAATAGATGGGACAAAAAGCAAGGAGAAGAAATATTACATGCAGGCACAACAATAGCAATTTTATTTTAGTCTTTCCTGGGGAGGGAATTAAGAAATTGAGAGATGTGTGGGAGGGGTTGGAGCAAGCAATCAACCAGCATGAGGGAGATAAGATCTGAGAAAACCTGTTCAAAATGCCAATGAAAACATTTTCCAATTGTCTCTGCTTTGACTGCTTCAACTTGAAACCCTGTCTGGCTCCACTGCAAAATTACTGAACATGATTGAAAATTATGTACAAAAATCTGAATTTCAGAATATTTCTTCCAGTTAATTCTTTTGCAAACTCCATTTTAAAACTCTATCACTTCTTCTGGTATATATTTTAAGCTGTGTCTGCAGAGAGAGCCAGATCACATGTGACTGAGCTGGTTAAATACCATACGAGTTTGGACTAGCAGTGAAAGCACTTGTCATTTGCTTGGGAGACCTAAAGTGGATTCCCAGTTCTACTATAAACTCTGTGGGTGAGCTTTAAGAAATCATTTCCCTTGCCATGCCTTCATTAGAGATAGGAACACTGGGTTTTTTAAACCTCCTTGGGATATAAGAATTAAACTGCCAGAAAGGAAGTAAATATTGTTATTATTTAAAATCATGAATGAACAGTGGGAAAAGCTATAGCTGCACTGCTGGTGGGAGTGTTTCCAACTCCTGATGTAAGGGCCCTAGAAAAGGTGTTCATAGCTGACTTCTCTGACATCAGCTCTTTTACATCCTGGAAGGGAAAATATGACATATGCAGGCAGACCTCAACCTCAGATCTGCCTAACTTATTTTACAGTCACTTGGCTTTTTGAGGTGTAATCCTTTATTGATATACAAGTCTTCTCCTTTCTCAACGTATTGAGCTAAACCTTTACTTCAAGCTTTAGTATGTGCAGGTCCCAAACAACATAGTTAAAGCTGATGAAGTCATCTTGTGTGCATGTAGGTAGGTGTTGACATACATAGGAAAAAAAATGTAATTTTATGAAATCAGTGGAAAATTATTAGAAATTTCACATGCAGAGTTTGCAAGATGGAGGAGTGTGGGGAGGCAGAAATCATTGGCAGACATTTAATGTTGAGGTGGTTTGCTGCTACGTTATTTCCAGTTAAGTTAGCAAAATATGATTGAGATCACAGCAACATTGTAACATTTTTGCTATAATCAGAGCATGTTCGAAGTTTAAAAATAGAGGAAGAGGATCCTATGTCACTTTTTTAGTTAAAAGTCTACCAGATACATCAGAATCTTACACAAGGCAAAAAAATAAATTATTGAGTAGTTACATGTCATAGTTACAGCAGTCGGAACCAGTTTATCACTATGTGGGTGTAACCGAAACTGTGTATTCTACACCCTCTATGTCATTTCTCATGAACTGTTAATAATGAATTGTTTGCAGCAGCTGCCTAGGGCACATCTGACACCTCAGGCTACAAGCTGGGTGTTAAAGAACCCTGTGATATTGGGAAGTGTACCTGTCTTCACATGAATAACTCAGCTGTGATAATTCCTCTCTGGGTTAGGCATTAGCACCTTCACACCCAGCCTGAGTGGTCATCTCTGTTAATGGGCCATCAAAGATTCCAAAAATATTCCATGACTCACAGAGTAAATCACTCATTGTGAAACTGCTCACCCTAGGGGAGGTACTGGGCATTCCCACCTGAAGCTGTGTGTATGTATTCATTGGGTTTGGGGACTTTTGGTACCACTCATCAGATACAGAGGAGGACCAGAACCTCAGCAGGACTGTGATGCTGCTCTCAACAAGACTGTGACCAACATCCTCACCAACAGGTTTTCATCTCCTTTTACTTTGTACTCAGGGGACCACGTGGTGCTCAACACAGGGGCTAACCCTAACCCTAACCCTAACCCTGTTCATGCCACAGGGTGCTGGGTTATATATATGGTTTTTGTGGGTTAAAACCAATTATTTTCTCTGTATCACTGTATTTATTGTAATCTTTTTAGTTAATTGCAACTCTGACTTGTAATCTCTCTTAAGTTGGGTTCATTTCTCCTGCTGGTTTAGCTTTAAACTAGCACACTACATTAGCCCTGATCTCAGTTGTGAACCTTGTCACACAGATCCCACTGTGTAAATAAAGGTTGTAACTGTTACCTGATGCCAGTACACAATAACAAGTCATCCTGTTTAATCATCTTGATGTATCTGCATGTTTACAGTAAGGACTCCAGCAGCGAACACTGATCTGCCAGAGTAAGAGGCAGCACATGCTCACAAATGAGTCTTGGGAGACCATGGCACTGTTCATTTCTGTCTTTAGATTGACTGTCCAGCTTTTCCTGACTCCCTTTACCTGTAGGTAGAACAGGTTTATCTATAGTGTCACATTAATAAAGGACAGTCTGGAGCATGCAGTGCAGGCAGGAGTTGCCAGGGTATTGCATAGTGGAGACCAGAGCCCACCCACGCCCTGAAGGATACCTTGAGGGCATCTGTATTAGATACCTTGAGCTCTAAAGATAGAAAAGGTGGCACTGTAATGCTGTGGAGTCCTTAAACAGGTTTGATGTCAGAGATTGGCAGAAAAGCGGTGACAAAGAACATAGGAAAGGAACTATATAACAATTATAAATATTTGTCTGATGTGTTTACATTGCCTGTGTTTTCTTCTTTACAAATAAGAAAGCTGTATAGGAGCACTGGAAAAGAGCAGGCTTTTCTTCTCCTCCCTGCTACTTTCTGAGGTATAGTGTCAGGCTTTCTCTCTCCATCAAAAGGACCATGTGGTAAAGTGCTTGCTTTAGAGACACTGGCCTTTTCTTCTTGTGGAAAAAAAGGAGCTCCTGTTTTATGATGGCCTGGAGGCTGAAGAACTGCTTGCTGCCAGGGCTGCTACTCTAATGGTTTCAGCAATCAGCCTGGCTCCAGTTGAGAGGCAAAGTGGTCAAGCTGCTGCTTACCCTCTGTTTACTCTGTAACCAGGAGCAGCTTCTCTCCCTCTCTCCCACCTGCCCCTCACTCTGGGCTTGTGCTCATAAACCTAAGCACAACATCAGCACGAAAATCATTAGAGAGAATCGGCCATCTGCCTGCACAGAATGAGGTGCTGACTTTCTCTGTTGAAGAATGAGGCTTTGCTTCACTTTTCCTTTCAGCTGCTGGGAAAATGTCAAAAGTAGATGAGTCACATGGCAGATCAGATCTGAGTAAGAACTTTTTTTACTTGATGTTTGAGGCTGTATGAACAAGTTTAGTGTTGACCCCAATGCTTAATCAAAAAGAGGTTTTAATGTTTCAGCAGATTTTGGAGCATTAGTTGCTGACATCTGGAATATAACAGAAACTGTTAATAAAATCTTTTTCATTTTTTTTTTAAATTTTCTATATCAACACCAGAAAGAACCTACCCCATTCCCCCTCTACCTCCCCCCACCAAGAGACTGTATTCCTGTTTACTTTAATTCTTATTTTCATTTTCTTAACATTTTTTTGAGCATTAGGCACTGAAACACTTTAAAAAATATGAGAGAAGATGAGATGTGTAGGCCATTTTAGGAAGTCAGTTCCAGGTAGGACTTAAGGAGCTGCTTATTAGTTTTAATCAACAACTGTTACTCTGCTACTTGCCTGCTAAGCTTATAGAAGAGTGTCCTGGCCACATATAATTGCACCAAGGTGCTGTTAAATCTGTCATGTTCATTTTGTACCAGACCCTTTTGAAAGGTTTCACATTAGGGCCAAATATTCAAACAAAGGGGGATGAACACTGATGCACTGACTCTGGTTTGCTGTGCTGTAATCAGAAGGTGGTATTCACTGTCTGACTCCTGTCAGGAGTTTTCATGGTTTTTTAGATACCGGTATTTTATTTCCTTGCAAGACAGGTAAAACTGGGGAAAGTCACGGCTGTTGGACTTAAGGATCCTGGTCTCTATGGTTATAAGGAGAGATTAACATGTAGGAATCATAAAGGTGGTATTTACAAAAATATTGTTAAACTCACTTTCCATTTCCATCCAAAGATTCTTGCTTGATAATGACAGGAATGGGCTTAGAAATCTCCTCTAGCTACCTAAAACCAAAATTAAATCAGGCAGTTGTTTCTGAAATGTATAGCACGTTTTGTCCTTGGTCTTGAGAATTTTCTTCTGTGAGTTGACTTAAGGCTATTCTGTGTCTATCACTTGTTAAGCTGAGAAGTGCCATGCTGGCAGACCTGAACTGCTCTACTGTGAAGAGGGAAAATTGTTTTTAAGTAGCTGCAAGTGTTATTTTTTGTATGTACGGAAGGCGTTTTACTTTGCAAGGTCTCCCCAGAATTAAATATAGTTTAATTTCTTATTCCAGCTTCCATGTACTTGAGGACTAATTATTTGGTGTCCACACAGTATGGACAAGATTCATTTACTCAGGTTGGTAACTTCGGGAGCATATGCATCACATGCAAGAAAATTTCCTGAGAAGGCAACAAGGAGAGGTCTAACTCTAAAATCTATGCTAAATATGGAAAGGTATCAACAGATAAAAACTATTTTTTCTGTCTGTAGCACAAAACCCTGATCCAAAGAATCATGCTGAAGAAAGAATTTTAGCACAATATTTTGGCTAGTTACAAAAATGGGACAAATTTTCTCAGTCATTTTCTTGTCCTCTTGTGGAACACCAACAGAGTCTAAATCATCAAGGATACATTCAGTTCCATAGGCAGCTACCTGGGTGTGCTGAATTGTGATGACCATATGCAGGTGCCCCTGATTCACTGATAGAGACATGGTCAATATTACAGGTCAGAGCTTTCCCCTCCAGCACAGTATGCCTCCTATCTTCAGTTTTTTCCCAACAAAATTTTTCACTGTTTTGCAAAAAAAAAACCCACAAAAACAACCACAAAAACACCCGACAACAAAAAAAAGCAACAAAAATAACCAAACAAAAAAAACCCAAAACAAACAAAAAAACCCAACCAAAAAACCTCCAAATCTCAAACCCAAAAAAACCCCCTCATTTCTACTTGCCATATTTTCATTTTGATCCTTATGTCATTCTATCTACTCAATGCCAATATGAAAAAAGATGGGACAGAAATCAGACCTCATACAGAGCAGCCATCTCTCAGAAACTTTAAACCCAGAAATACTTTTCTTATGAACATTAGGAGGTGAAGGCGTT
The DNA here is from genome assembly GCA_035583185.1 of Anabacerthia variegaticeps. Taxonomy (NCBI): domain Eukaryota; kingdom Metazoa; phylum Chordata; class Aves; order Passeriformes; family Furnariidae; genus Anabacerthia; species Anabacerthia variegaticeps. Next base: position 2,020,331 of record JAWWEW010000001.1, on the reverse strand, counting down.
CATAATTTGAATTGAACATTGACGCTGTACTTCTGTTATGTGATGAAGTCTCAACACTGGCTTGTTTACTACAATGTTAACCTGGAGGAATTGACTGGAATTTATTGCTTTAGGTTAATCCCTCTGCTTTCACCTTTCTTCTCAGATAAAATGCATTGCATCATGTGAAATACGTGCCTGTTACATTTACAACAGTGGGATCCTGCTTGGCGACATGTCTGGGGATGCAATGTCTTTGTAGCTTCAGATATTTTGTTTTGATAATTGTGAATATAATTTCTGCCTGCTGTTTTGATCCTGCTGTTGCTATTGTTTGCTGGAGACTCATGCTGCTGCGTCCTGCCTCTGTGCCCAGCCTAAATTCCATTGTACCCACCCCATGGGTCTTTTGTGTAATGCCAAGCTGGCAAAAGCCCTGGCATCCTATTCTTTTGTTGCCCAAAGGAAATATGTGAGAAAGGCAGCTCACCACTCACTCAGAATGTTGACTTGGTACACACTATCCAGTAGTTTCCACTAGACCTCTCTTGGGTAGGAAGACAATTTTGCTTCAGGTGCACATACATTCATTTTCTGTGCTTTCACTTTAGTTTCATTTGCCAGAACAGCTAAGGAATGTAGCTGTTAGGATTCTGTACTATGGTTTTCACACTTAAAGTGGCGTGTTTTACTAATGTGTTATTTGTATTATGGTAGTCCCTACAGGCCTTCTTCCACTTCTGAATCCCATTGTTCTCGCAGTATAAAAAAATAGTCAGAAACAGTTCCCATCACAGAAAAACTTATAGCATTTTACAATGACTAAAGAAGGATTTTACAATGACTGAAGGAGGATTTAGGAGGACCTCAGAGTCCAAGTCTCTGAGAATGACTAAGACCACCCCATTTTCAAGCACCATCCTACTTCTGAAAGGACAGAGACCAGACAGAAGTCCCAGAGGCTTATCTAAAATAAACAGAAAGCACCCCATGATGTATCCAATGCTTCTCCACAGTTTCAGAAGTACTCTGAATACAAAGCAGGAGGAAAACAGGCAAAGCTCTTTGGTGATTCAGAAACAGGCATCTTAAACACCCCTCCAAGTTAGTCATGTTCTGACCACAACTTGTTGCTGCAGAAGATACAGAGGTCCAGTGGCACCTGCCTCACCAGACTGGATGAGGCCTTTGAACCCAGAGCAGGGATCTCAGGAAGTAATGCCCACTCAGGCTCTGGGGGTTATGCTTGGTATAGGCCTCCATGGCAGTCAGAGAAAAAATTGTTTTCAGGATCAGTGTTCTAGTACAGTGGATGCAAGGAGAGGTGGGGTTTGGTTCCTATTTTGGTGGCTGCAAATTTGTTTGACAGAAGAAAAACATTGGACCAAATCAGAACTGCACCAGAGAAAAAAGACTGCAACTTCAGCCACTACCCTCTGGGTTAGGAGGGATTTCTGGCTGGAGATGACAGAAAGCTGTAAATATCCACAGAGAAGATTTGATTTCTCTCATTCTGAGATGAGTGCTGCTTTGAGAGTGAAGCAAAAAATAAAGAAAATTCTTCACATCCTCCCTGTATGTCCAAGGCAGATAATCAGTCACAACTGACAGGGAACAGCCAAAAAGGAAAGCAAAATAGCTGTGCAGTAATAAAGGATTGGAAATGAAAAAGTTGCTGGTTCTGGGTGCAGTCACCTGTGCTGTGAGCCAGTACACATCCCTGCTGAAGAGGATTCCTTCTCAAGCTGCTCATTAACTCTTCTCCTTCCCACAGGTGTCAGTCCTTTTTGGGCTGTTGGCCAGTACTCTTGAGCTCATTTCTTTCAAAATAGGGTGGGCTGGCAAAAGAGCTTCTCCTCAGACTGTCCAAGGCAACCCAGTTTGCTTTTCCTGACACAGTTTGGGGGAAGCTTGCAAAAGCATCAACGATGGCAGATTGAAAAGGGAGGTAGCTTCTGGCACACTCAGAGACTGTAGAATTCACATGTCTTCACTGGAAATGTTTTGTGTTACTCTCCTCTTGACTATTAATATCAATGACATTTTTCTGTGTGATGGTTTCTCTTCTTAATTCACACAAAAGAAGAGGGGCCACACAGGATGTCTTCAGTTGGAGATTTTCCTATTTTGTAGCCTTCTTTCCCTTTCTTCTATTTTCTTTCTCTGTTTTTGAGCACTGGCTTTTAGCAGCCATTAAAGACTTATGATTCCTTTCTAGAGAACAGGAATTAAATAACCAAAGGTTTCACAAGTGAAGGACTGGGTCCTTCAGATACCAGCTGCTGTGCTGGCAGTCTTGGTTCCTGCTTTTCTGACCCATGTGTCTATTACAAATCTCTGTGGGGCTCCAAGTCTTTTCGTTTTGCACTTAGGATGTTGTCATACTGTTGTCAAACAGAGAAAGAAAGCCCTGTTTCCACACTTTGATTTATGGAGATTCACAAAGGAGCACAATCCTATTCAAAGTTCATTTTCTTTCCTATCTGTGGATTTTAAGAGCCTTGAGACAGTTACCTCGTCTGGCCAATGTGAAACCAAGCCTGTCACATAGCCGGAAGGCAAAAATGCTTCCCCTGATTTTGGAAAAATTGTTTTGTTTTTCTGTAATGCTACTTTTTGTATAAGTTTTTCTCAAGTCAATATTTACTGCGGGACTATGTTGTCCATTAAGTCCTAATAGGCGAGAACTGCACCTTGGAGCCTGCTGACAAGATCCACATCTTAGGAACATTCTGTTGGCATCAGGGATACTCAAGCTTTGCCAAAGCAAAACACAAGGAGACTCTATCTGAAATAGGTCACACACTGTGTTTTGGATTTGATTCCTTCCATCTGTTTGCCATAACTATCCATTTCTGCTCCAGGAAAAAGCTTTTCTGGAGCATGTCATCCTTCTCTACTCTCCTAGTCAAGTGCTTAGATTCCCCCTGCAATCCCTATGCTGGTCCTCAGTCAGTGCAGCAGCAGCTGCTAAGAGTGAGTGATGAGGTAACCACTGTGGAAAGGCTAGTAACATATTCCAAAACAAGTCACAGAAGTTAAAGTGCGTAAAATGTTCACATACAGCTCCCGGTGTTGAGATTTGTGGATGTACAGTTTTGAGATGTTCTTTTCTTTTTCTTTTTGTCTTTGATTATTTTTAAGGTGTTCTGTAGAGGAAAGGTCTTAATCTTAGAAAAAGGAATATTGCATAACATCTTTGTCTTTTGGTGTTAATGGCCTATTTGGGACTATTCAATTAATGGCCTATTTAGGTCCCCAGTTAGGATCATTCTGTTAGGGTTTTTTGTTTTGTTGTTTTTTTTTTTTTCTCTCCGAACAAGAGGTATTTTTAAATTTTTTGATCTTTCATGTGAAGTTACTGACAAAGCCAGTTTATATTTGGTACCCTCTGTGAGACACTGAATCCCACTAGATTTTGTAATTAGTCAAATCAAGCAACTTGTGTGTGTTGTGGGAGGGGCTAGGTTGGAATCCACACGGTCAGGCCTGCTATTAAATGCACATGGCCTGAAGCCCCATGGCAGTATTGGAAGCCATGTGGCAGAGCTGTCATCAAAATGCCTTCCTGTGTAGCCCATCCACACTATGCCCCCTGGAACCCCTGATCCAGCCTCTGACTGGCTACAGCACCCCTCACTCTGGTCTGGAGCTATAGAGTGGTCAGTGAGCCAGATGTCCTGCCTGGGAATTCTGGCCACGGTAGCTAAAACACATAAATACAGGAGCATAGGGACTGCATCTTGGTTTTCTCTTGGGACCTGCCATCACCATGTGAAGCCTCAGACTTCTGTAGGACTCTTGGGTGATAGCCATGCAATTCTCTTATTCTAATCTCTTTCTTTGCTCTTTCTTCTTCCTTCTTTTTTACTCTTTTTATCACTCTTCTTTTATTACACCTTAACCTCTTTTGGGTAACTTGCAACTGATGGATTGTATTTTACTATGTTGTGGGTTGGTGTTTGCTGGGTGCTTTGTGAAGTCTTCTGCTTTGGTTGTATGTTACCACTGTGAACTTTTTGCCGAAATGTCTATTTTCTCACTAAATTAAATCTCTTGGGAAATCATATGTACTTTCTCTATAAAGGACCTCTAGGTATTAAAGAACCAAAAGGCTTTGCAAAATAATTAGATGACAAATTATTTTAGAGAATATAAGTAATACTCCCAGTAAAGCTTGAGGCTTTGGGTCTGGGGTGTTACATCCTCATGTACTATACTTGCAAGACCAGCAAAAAGATAAAATGACTGTGCAGAGACTGATTACAAGCTGTGTTAGATCTACAGATCACAAGATGGATGGGGCTGGAGTGGAACCAAGATTTGTATAACCAAATGTATTTAAGAAGAATTTAAGGGAAGTTTGAAATTAGAGCCTTGTCTTTAGTAAAGGCTCAGCAAGATAAAAATTTGTTTTGTTTGCTGGGTTTTTTAATCTGTTTCAGCATTATGTAATTTATTGAACTGTTTAAATTTTATTGAACTGAATTAAATCTGTCAAGGAAAATTACATGGAGCCTGTTTTTGTGCTACATGATGCTTTCTTATTAGCGTTGCTTGAAGACAGATAACACCGGAATGATATTGTTGAGGAAGAAGCCTGGCAAAAATATAGGAAATTTTATGGGTTCATCCTCATCTCATCTGTGTAATTTTATCCTGATTTCAGATGTGATCTGCTTGGAGAAGTGAAAGTCTGTATGTGATCTAGGTCCCATAGCCTACCTAAAAATTCAAAATGCTCTGAAGGGCAGTGACTGCTCCCTAAACTCTAGAGCAACCTTCTTCTTGACAGAATTAAGGGAACAGTCATAAGGACAGTTTCTTTTAATTTTGTTTTATTCTGTGGCATAGTAATTGCTTGGCTTCCTGTTACAAGACACCTGCATACACTGTGCTGTCTTACTAATCCAAGGCTGGGCTCTCTAATGTGGCTATTCTTGCCTGCTTACATTTCCATTTCCCTGGGCAAGTCCATATGTTGCTATATCTTTGTCTCTATGGATAGTTTTTCCACTAATTTCTCTGATTTTTCTTTTCCACAGCTGAATGCCCACAGTTTATATAGGCTAGAAAACTAGACTTCTAAGTCCAAGCTTGCTTCCTAATAGTTTGCTGTCTTGTGTTTCTTTTTTTTTTCCTCTCCACATTTGGCAATACCTCAGAATCTCTGTGCCAAACATTGTACAAATAGGAGTAGTCATGATGTTGCCCTGAGCAACTCACAGTTTAATTAAAGACAGGAAAACAAGAACTCACTGTAAAACAATAGGAAAGAGACTGAGGGCAATAGTAAAAATGTCATGTATTTAAAATAAGCTCAATGTGCACAGTTTGTGTGAAGCTCCAAATGAGAAGTCCAATGGGTTTGACACATGCTTTCCATGAAATCAAGTGACTCCTCAACATCTTCTCTGTCTTCCCTTCTTCCCTTTTCCACTCATGAAAAAACTGTTCTGCTGTTTGCCTGCACAATGGTATGTCCCAATGCAGGTTAGAGTACATAAAGGAACTATACTAGCTCCAGTCAGGAGAGAATTTTCTGAGGTATCGGCTTCACTTTAAGCCTGCTTTGTTCAAACAAAGAGTATTTTCAGCTGCATATCCCCTGACATGTAGCTCAAGCTACCGGCAGTAGAAGTGTGCCATTGCCTACTGACTGGAGAAGGGAAGCCTGAGGGATCCAGTGTCCTGCTGTTAATCCACCTTTCTCTCTGAGCTCCAGGGCAGCACTGGGCCATGGCTCATCTTCTTTCCCCATTTGAATTCATTGGCAATTCCTGCTCTGTAAGGTTCTGATGTTGGTGCAAAGCTATGCCACCCACCAGCTTTATCACCAAGTCAGATGTTTCCATGTCCAGACATTATCTGAAGGCTGGTGTCCAAGTTCCAGAGAGCAGCCTCAAATGCAGGGGTTTGTGCTTGTTGCAGCAAAGAGAAAACACCACATGCATTGGTGGGGGTCCAGCCCGGTCTCAGTACTTATTTTCTGTGCAGCTGCAGCACAGCTGACTTCGCAGGTGCAGTCGCTTTTGTGTGGGCAGACCTGCTGAGAGAGCATCCTAACCTTCTGTGTAATGATCATCTCATGAGGGAGGAGTCTGCTGTTTGTCTTTCTTTGCAAATGAGTGGGCAGAAACTCTAGTGCTGGAGATGTCTCCAGCGCTCACAGCCATACTGCAATGGTTTAGCAGTCTTCTGGCAACTTAGTGCTCCTCTTTGTTCATCTGCTGCCCTTGGAACTGCTGCAGGGATCTCTCCTCTCATTTCATTTGAAGGGATATTAAAACTTTCCGGCATGATTCATCTGCTGATATCCTAATCAAGCCAAACAGAGGTATATACACCAGGGAACACTATTTCAGCAAGTCTCTGTGTGAGGAATACTGGGGGTTGGAGGTGAAAAAAAGAGGAAGACAAGACAGAGGCAATACTTTTTGGAGGAGGAAAATAATTTGAAAGGCTGTATGAAGCACTGTCTGTGCTTGTCAGTGGTGCAAATCCATAAGGTAGTGCTTGACTCTGTGCTCACAAGTTCTTCTCAAAGGTCCATTTCAAACAGCCTTCCAGGCAAGGAAATCCCCTCTCATCCATAAAAAATGCTCCAGCAGAGGGTCACTGGAGAGCAACACACTCTGGATGCGCTCCCTTTGTCAGGGTAAGTGTCAGTCCGCACTGTGCCAGCTTCTGCTGCCAGCCCTGTATGAGAACAATAGAGATATCCTGGGATAGCCTGGGATGTCTGCAGGGGGATAAGCTGGCTAACATGAGATCCTGGGGATGGGCTTTGTTTTCTCTTTATCTCCTGAAAGAACACTCTTTACTGAAGCTAGGAAAGAGAAAGGTAAAGACCATGGCAGATTTAAAAAATATTCACATATAATAAAGGGTCTTTATATCTCAGCAGAAATTTTCCTTCCAAGGTGTCGTGGGTTTTTGTGGCTGGGTTTTGGTAGGGAGAGGAGTGACTTCTGTTAGAAGCTGCTGGAAGCTTCCCCTGTCCTATGGAGCCAGTGATAGCCAGCTCCAGCAGGGACTTCCTGATTTTGGCCAAGGGCGAGCCAATTAGAAATCATAGTACTGTCACTGTGTGATAACATATTTAAGAACAGAGGAGTGTTGCACAGTTAGAAATTGCAGCCATGGATTAGCAACACAGACATCAAGGTCAGTGCAGGAGGAGAAGGAGGAGGAGGGACCCCATGGGAGCAAGAGAAGGACTCAGAACTATGACCCCCTGTAGCCCATGGTGAGGACCATGGTGAAATGAGCTGTCCCATTGCAGCCCCTGGAGAACCATCGGGGTGAAAGGACCACCCTGCTGCCCATGGAGGAGCCCATGCTGGAGCAGGAGGATGCGTGAAGGAGGCTGTTACCTCGTGGGAGGCCCAGGATGGAGTGGGGTCCTGCAAGAGACCTGTGGCCATGGCCTGTGAGAGAGAAACCCACGCTGGAGCAGGTACAGCTATTCCATGAGAGATCCATGAGACAGCACCCCATGGAGTGACCCACGGGACAGCAGATTAATAAGCACTGCTGCCCAGGGGTGGACTCACGTCAGAGAGGTCCATCAAGGACTGTCTCCCATGGGAAGGATCCCATGGAAGCAGGGGAAGGACTCAGAGCTGTGGCCCCCCTGTAGGCTATGATAAAGACCACTGGTGAGGCAGGTTGTCCCCCTGCGGGCCATGGAGGAGTGACTCAGAGGACAGCAGATTGGGAAGAACTGCTGCCTAAGGGTTTGGACTCATGTTTGCAGCGGCAGAAACAACAGCTGACTGCAACCCCCTGTTCCTTGTTCCCCACACTGCTGGGGGGAGGAGGGAGAACTTGGAAGGAGCGAGGGGTCAGGGGGAAGATGTTTTTAGGACTGTTTTATTTCTTACTCTGTAGCTCTTATCCTGTTAATAATAAATTTAAGCATTATTCTCACTCTGAGCTGGTTCTGCCCATGAAGCTAATGAGACCTCTCCCAGCCCTTGTCTCTACTCATAAATTCTTTTCTTAGCTGTTTTTTTTTCTTTTCCTCTGTGAAAAAGGGGGGCAGGGAAGGGGGGGAGATTGAAGCAGTTTGGGTGGACACCTGGTTTTCAGCCAAGGTCAAACCACCACACAAGGAAATTTATATTTAATCACTTCTCTGACCTCTCTTTTAAGTTAGTTTCTTAGGCTGGTTAAGTTTTTAAGTTAGTTAGTTTTTTAAGTTGTGTCTTTAGTAGTTCTTTGCCTGAGGTGGTGATTTTTTTCCAAATTGCATTGAGATTGATTTCAAATGTGGTGTATTTTCCATTGCCACATGGTGTTTTCTCTCGAAATATCCCTCCTCTCTTTCTAAAGCTAAACAAGCTTATGTATTTTGATATATTATGAGAAACAATTCCCCTATGAAGAATATATTGCAATAGAGAAAAATAAAAAGCTGAAAGATTTTTTATTGCTGTCCTTAGAAGTGTGTTTGTCTTTACCATATTATGAGCTAGATTAAATGCCACAGGCTTTATTTCAATAATAGTTGCAAGATATGCACAGGTAGGTCCTTGCACAGATCCTTTTGCTTTCAGTGGTAACAAACTGTTTCAATGTCTTTCTTTTGATTAGTGAACACATTTGACAGTCTTAGAACTGCAGCCTATAACAATGTCTGCCTCTGAAATCTTGGAGAGAAACCTACTGAACTTAAATGTTTCCTTAGTTCTCTGTGAAACTTAAATACCTAAAATTTGTAATTTAAAATCTTTAAAATGTCTTTAATAAAAGGTCTCAGTAATGCCTTCTTGATAGTAATAAAGTGTGAGATTTTAAAAGATGGTCGAGTTGGTCTGTGCAAGTGTCAAAGACACTTATGGTGTCATAAATTGGCAAAAGAAGGATGAGTTCTGACAGTGCTGTAGCCATGTGTGGTGGGTTGACCCTGGCTTGACACCAGGTGCTCACCAGAGCTGCTCTGTCACTGCCCTCCTCAGCTGGACAGGGGAGAGAAAATATAGCAAATGACTGTTGAAGCCAGATAAGGGCAGGGGATATTGCACACCAGTTATCAATATGGGCAAAACAGACTCAGCTCGGGGAAATTAATTTAATTTATTACAAATCAAATCAGAGTAGGATAATGAGAAATAAAATTCAATCTTAAAAACACCTTCCCCCTACTCCTCCCTCTTTTCCTGGCTCAGCTTCAGCCCCAGTTTTCTCTACCTCTTCACAGTGACACAGGGGGATGAGGGTTGAGGTCAGTTCATCACATATTATCTCTGCCACTCCTTCCTCCCAAGGAGGAAGACTCCTCACACTCTTCCCCTGCTCCAGCATGGAAGATAGTCCTCCACAGGGTGCAGTTCTTCAGGAGCAGAGTGCCACCAGATGTATCCCCTGTGAGGTCAAAAGTCCTACCAGGAAACCTGCTCCAGTGTGGGCTCTTCTTTCCATGGGTCCACAGGTCTTGTGAGGAGTCTGCTTCATTGTGGGTTTTTTACAGGATCACAGACTCCTATAGGCATCTCCCTGCTCCAGCGAGGGGTCCTCCATAGGCTGCAGGTCTATATCTGGTCCCTCATGAGCCTCCATGATCTGCATGGAGACAACCTGCCCCACCATAGTCTTTATCACAGGCTGCAAGGTAATCTCTGTTCAGGTGCCTGAAGCACCTCCTGCCCCTCCTTCCTATTGACCTTGGTGTCTATATGGCCATTTCTCTCACATATTCTCACTTCTCTCTTCTCTGAGAAGAATGTTATCATGGAGGTGTTACTACCACCTCTGATGGGCTCAGTCTTAGGCAGTTGTGGGTTCATCTTGGAGTCGGCTGGCATTGGTTCTGCTGGATATGGAGGAAGCTTCCACCAGCTTGTCACAGAAGCCATCCCTGTAGCTCCCCTGTGACCAAAACATCACCAAGCAAACCCAATACACCATTAAAATATATATTTTGATGACCATAAAAAAATAAAGCCCACAGTCATGTGACCATCTACAGTTCTTATTGGTGAAACACTCTTGTCTTTTAGTTTTCCTAGACATAGAAAAGAATTTTTACTTGTATTTGAACATACAGCTAGAAGTTTCTTTACTATTGGTAAGGTTAGATTTTTACAGAGAGCCATTAGTTTATGAAAGTGATTTAGGTAGCATGAAATAATACCCAACTGCATCATTAGAGGCAATTGCTCTCTGACAGAATCAGAGAGTCATAGAATGGCTGAGGTTGGAAATTACCTTTAAGATCATGGAATCCAACCATTCCCCCAGCACTGCCAAGCCCTCACACTAGCTGTTGTCCCCAAGTGCCACATTTACAAGGTTTTTAAATACCTCCACAGATGGGCAGCCTGTTCCTGGGCCTAACAACTCTTTTGGGGACAAATTTTTTCCTAATATCCAATCTAAACCTTTTCTGTTGCAACTTGAGGTATTTTCTTCGTCTTCTTGTTTGTTGCTAGGGAAAACAGATGAAGTTCCACCTCCTTTTAAGCAGTTGTAGAGAGTGACAAGGTCTCTCCTGAGCATCCTTTTCTTCATGCTAAAAACCCCCAGCTCCCTCAGCTAGTCCTCATCATACTTGTACTCTAGACCCTTCCTTCCCCAGGTCCTTTGCCCTTCTCTGGACACACTCCAGCACCTCAATGTCTTTTTTGTCCTCAGGGGACAAAAACTGATCTCAGGACTTGTAGTGAAGCCACACCAGTACTGAGTAAAGGGGGACAATCACTGCCCTGGTGTGGTGGTTTGAGCCCTGGCTAAGTGCCTGGTGTTTAGCAAAACTGCTTCAAGGTCTTTCTTCCCCCCACCTTTTTCTCCTTCAAGAGGGAAGAAAAAAAAAAAAAACCAGCTAGGAATTCACTACTAGAGATAACAAGAGCAGCTTTGACTGATACCATTGGCAAAGCAGAACTTAGGATAATGCTTAAATTTATTACTAACAAACTAAGGACTAGAAATAAAAAATAAAAACAGGTTAGAAACATCTTTCCACCACCACCCCTCGGTCTGTCCATGCTCCCCTCCTTCCCCCAGTGGTGCAGTGGACAGGGAATGGAAGGTTTGCAGTCAGTAGTTGTTGGGTCAGCCATTCGCAGATTTAAGTCCAAGACTTAAGCAGCAGTTCTTCCAAATGTGCTGTCTCAGGGGGCTTCCCTGTGGGCTGCAAAGGGGACAGCTTGCTTCACCACAGTCATCACCATAGTCACAGGGGAATCATAACTCTGAGTCCTTCCCCTGCGTTCCGTGGGTTCCCCCCCATGATAGAGATCCTCTGCTCTCTCATGGATCATTCCATGGGGTGCAGTCTCTTATGAAAAGCTGGCTGTACCTGCTTAGTGTGGGCTTCTTCCTCCCTGAATGGCTCTTGGCCAAAAATCTCTTCCAGGACTCCGCTCCATCTTGGGGCCTCCCACAAGGCAGCAGCCTCTTTCATGCATCCCCCTGCTCTGGCAGGGGGGTCTTTGTAGTCCAGTGGATCCCATGGGCTTTGAGGGGACAGCTCATAATCACCATGGTCACCACCAGGGTAGTCAGGTAGCTTTAAGTCCTTTCCCTGATCTGTGGGGTCCTTCCTCCTGCTTCTCCCTCATGCACTGACCTTGATGTCTGCATTGTGATGTTGTTAATCCATGGCTACCCATTTTCCAACTGCACAACAACTCCTCCATTCTTAAATATGTTTTCACAGAGGGGCATTACTTAATGATTCAGAAGCAGGAAGTTTTCCTCGGAGCTGACACTCATTGGATCTGCTCTATAGCATAGAGGAAAACTTCTAGCAGATTCTAACAGAAACCACTCTTCCTCTTATCAAAAAAACCTAATCAGAGAAACCCATGACACCTGGTCATGGTGGTCACACTATTGCTGATACAGGCCAGGTGCCCTTGGCCTTCTTGGTCACCTGGGCACACACAATGGCTCATGGTCAGCCACTGTTGACCTGCACTCCCAGGTCCTTTTCCCCTGGTCCAAACCTGTAGCACTGCTTGAGGTTGTTGTAACCCAAGTATAGGACCCAGTACTTTCCCTTGTTGAACTTCACACTGTTGACCTTGGTCTATCAGTCCATCCTGCCCAGATCCCTCTACAGAACACTCCTGCCCTCCAGTAGATCAGCATTCCAACCCAACTTAGTGTTTTCTTCAAACTTATTAAGGGTACACTCTGGCTTCTTGTCCAGATCATCAATGCAGATATTAAACAGGACTGGGCCAAATATTAAGTCCTGGAGAACACCACTGGTGACCAGCTGCTAGCTGGATGCAACTCCATATACCACTACTCTTTGGGCCTGGCCATTTAGGCAATTTTTTACTCAGCAAACAGTGCATCCATCCAAGCCTGAACAGAGAAGTAAAAGATGTGTTGACTTCCAGCACTGTTAAACATCATGCCAACGGTCTTCATTAATGCTTGCATTAGTAAAGCAATGATAATCACCAAGATATTACAGAAAAAAAAGAAAAAAGATCTTTCAAGATGTAATCTTATTTTTTGACACCTGACAAGTTTATTGCCTCAACATTATTGTCCTAAAGAAAATGCCAAAGCACATCCTCAAATATACAAAATGTTGCATGATACCTTGTTTTACCTAAATGAAACAGTGCACTATGTAGATATACTAACATTTTCCATCTTGAAAAGATGGCATGAATTACTGCACTGACTTCTTGAATCTTGAAAGCTGCTATTATGATTTTGGTTCAAATAGAGTTAATTTTCTTCCTAGTAGCCAACACAGTGCAGTGTTTTTGATTCAGTATGAGAATAATGTTGATAAGACACTGATGGTTTAATTATTGCTAAGTTCCCATGTTCAGGGAGCAGCAAACCATTAGGGGACACGGACAGCCAATCCAACCTGGCCAAAGGGATGTTCCACACCATGGAATGCCATGCCCAGTATATAAACTGGGGGAGTTGTCTGGCAGGGGCTGATGCTGCTGAAGGATGGGCTGGCCATCAGTCAGCAGGTGGTGAACATCTGTATTGGTCATCAATTACGTGTCTTGAGCTTTGTTTCTTCTTATGGTTTTGTTGTCTTTGTTTTCATTACATCATTATTATTGTTATATTTTTATTGTTATTGCTATTATTACAGCATTCCAATTATTAAAATATTCTTAAATAACCCCACAGTTTTTACCTTTTATATTTCAACTCTCCTCCCCATCCCACCATTGGGAAGAGGGGGTAAATAAGCAGCTCAAAGGTACTTAAACCAGGAGGAGCTTAAACCATGACAACTGCCTTCTTGCAAGACATTCAATTACCTGATTAATTCCAGTGACCAAAGCCAATGATACAAATGAAACTTCAATGATTATGTTACATATGGAGAACAAATGATGACATAATCCAAAATACATAAGAAAGTACATCTCTGTTGTAGAAAACTTGCAGTAAAACAAAACCAAAGCCATCTAAATTCTATTCTCTGTGATGCAGCTGCTCTGCTTTGGCCAGTTGATTTCCACCAGGATAGATTTGGAATAATTGTAAGATTTTCTCCATTAGAGTTAATTTTTATTTTCATTTGGTACTATCATAGAATCATAAATTGTTTGGGTTGGAAGGGGAATTTTATAACACTGTTTCATAAGAGCACGTTGTTAAACTGTTGAAAACTGGAACCATTCAAAAAATTTGAAGTAAAGCTAACAGATTCAGTAACCTACTGCCCCTGAGACATTTCTGCACATTATTGCAATAGGGATTTTTTACTGTAGTTATCTCAGTCCAAAATCTGATTTATTTTTGAAAGCTATACTGAAACTGCTATTTCTGTTTATATTCATAAATATACTTCCCTGTCATAGTAATGCATGGTATTTGATGATGTTTTGAAGTACTGAAGTAAAGTTCTAGATTATATGGTTTTTCATCAGGAAGGACAAAAAAAAGTCATCTATGTATGAGAAATGATCTGCCTAATCTGTGCTTGCCTCAGCTAGAGTTTAGGCTATTACTTATGTGTTCTCCTATGCTCTTTTATTTATTTATTTATTTATTTCCATCTGCAGAAATGCTGATTGACATAGATGACATCTGGATTAAAGAAAGCTTTTCAGGCCAACATATTAGCTCATAAAGCTTTACTCCCACTATTAATATGATTAATATTTTCATTTTGTAAAGCTAAAGAAATAAGACTCACTCAGAACATATATTAAATTTCCAAAAAAACCAAACAGGTTAAGGGAATGGGAAAAAAAATATAGTAAATAAGTTAATGTGGAAATCTCATAAATCTCATTCTTCTTATATTTGAAATAAATTCCATTTCTATGGATATATTTAAGAAAAAGAATCTGAGCTAAAATTTTCAGAAAACCTGCTCTGATATTTGTATGAAAACATATGAATTTCCTCTTTTTATATTTCTACTTTTGACATGATTGAGGTGAACTCAAACATTCTTTCTGCTTATTGTTCAATATTTGAAGCTGTGCCATTTTGGCTCTGTTTGAGTTAATTTTCTTCCCAGCAGATAGTAGGTTTTGGATTTGTGCTGAACACAGAGTTGATAATATAGAGATGTTTCTGTTATTGTTGAGCAGAGCTTGCACAGAGCCAAGGCCTTTTCTGCTTTTCACACTGCCATACTGGTGAGGAAGTTGTGGGTGCATGGGAGGCTGGGAGGAGGCACAGCCAGGACAGGTCACCCAAACTGATCAAAGGGATATTCCACACCGTATGGCCTCATGCTCAGTATAGAAAGTCGGAGGAAGAGGAAGGAAGGGGGGGAAACATTTGGAGTGATGGAGTTTGTCTTCCCAAGTAACTGTTACACGTAATGGAGCCCTGCTCTCCTGGGGTTGGCTGAACACCTTGCCTGCACATGGGAAATGCTGACAATCCTTTGGTTTGCTTTGCATGTGTGTATGACTTTTTCTTTCTCTATTAAACTGTCAACTCACAAGTCTTCCAGCTTTTACACTTCCGATTCTCTCCCCAGCCTTGATGGTTACAGAGTGAGTGGTTATGAGGGACCTGGATTCTCCTAGCATTAAACCATAACAGGGACTCATGACAGCTCTTAACCTACTCCTGTCAAAGGGACTACAACTACTGAAACAGCCCTGAATCACTTGTTATGGAAAGTGGCATCTGAAGTGACATCCAAGGACTGAAGTAGTCCAAAGGGCTTGCCTACAGTTTTGTTATCTAGTTTAAATAGCTTTAGAAAAGAAAAGCATAGAAGTGCCAGGTAGCAAAATGTAGTGTGATATGCCTAAATAACACCCTATTTAGGTAACTAGGGTCAAAGTAGAGATAAACAACAGAGAAGTCTGGCTCAGTAATTAGTCTCAATTGTTTCTGGTGATGAGAAGATGATGAGGAGAGAGGACAATCAAAGTGACAATATTTGTTTAAAGCAGTGAAGATGTTGAGAAATTACTCACTGTTGTAAACAATTAAACTGAGCTATGCTCATCATTTCTGATTGTTGTGGATTTTTTCTGGCTGGAGATTGAAGAAAAAGCAAATTCCTGTATTAGGACAGGGAGTTTTCTTATAATACTATTTCACATCTTTTTCAGAAGAAAAAAAGACAATAAATAATTTCTTTTCAAGTCTGAAAGTTTTTGAACTAGTTCACTTCATAATACACTTGTACAACTCATGGCTTCACAGAGCAAATCATAATTATACAACCATGCAAATCAGAATTAAGAATTATAACTCCAATTTCATAAGTACTTGTCTCAGGTTTGACTAATAATTTAGAATTAATAGATTATGTTTGATATGATGAGCTTAGTAATAACCTAGATTGTGTTTCAAGATTTAACTAAATTTATTTACTATATCCAAACCCCAGTTTGCCTTACCTAGGATTTTAGAAAGTGAATACTTCATTTGATAGGTTGGATCATTTGTCAATTTAAACCTTAAATACCAGTTTACTCAAAGATGGAAAATTCATGACTAAATACAAAATTACAGAATTGTGGTCTATAATGACATGTCTCAATAAACCAAATGAAAACACAGAAATAAGATTCTGATATTACTGGGGCAATGGTGTGCTCATATGGATTACAGAAAAAACCCTTAGTTTTCAATGTCACATCTTTCCTTTAAGTTAATGCTGCTTTGTGCTTAATTTTGGTTTTAGTTCGACAATACATGATTTTTATTTTCAAAATAAATTAAAAAAAATACTGGTAAGAGAGAATAATTCACATGCTAATATCAACTTAAAGAGCAATCTTTTCTTAGGAAGCAGTAATTGGAGTCACTCTAAACTTTTCTGAAACTCTCTCTTTCTGCTTAACTCCAGGAGCTGTTAGCATGTTTCATACCACTTTGAGGATGCCTTAGTATATGTTATATAGAACTACTTGCATAGATATTTTATTGTATATTATCTAGAAATAAAAGGAGATTTGGTATCTGATACAAAACACACTAAAGCCAAACATCTGTTTCTGATTAGCTTTTGGATTAAAATCTCAGTAGCCAGGGGAAAACAAGATATAGAATACCAGGTTGGAAGCGACCTCAAGGATCATCTGATCCAACCTTTCTTGGTGAAAGCACATTCTTGACAAGGCAGCCCAGCCTCCTGTCCTACAGAGTCTTGAAATTGTTCGAGGTTGGACAACCCACCATTTCCCAGGGGAGATCATTCCAGTGGCTGATTGTTCTCATTGTGCAAAACTTTTCTCTTGTGCCCAATCAGAATCTGCCCAAGAGTAACTTGTGCACATCTTCATCTTTTCCAAGTGATTCCTTTTAAAAAGGGAGTCTCCACCTTCTTTGTAGCCACACTTTAAATACTGGATCGTGGTGATTAAGTCTTCTCTGAATCTTCTTTTCTCAAAACTGAACAAACCCAGCTCTCTCAGCCTTTTCAAACATGGGTCTTCCCAGTCTTTGGATCATCCTTCTCTAGACACTCTCCAGCCTGTCCACATATTTTTTGTATGATTGGGATCAAAACTGAACAGTGTATTACAGATGTGGCCTGACTAGTGCTGAGTAGAGCGGGATAGTGACTTATTTATCCCTGTTGATGGTTTTCTTTCCTGTTGTACACTGTTCACTCATATTGAACTTGTCCACCATGACCAGGTCTCTTTCCACAGAACTGCTCCCCATCCAGATAGATCCCAGCCTGTGCTGCACACCTGGACTATATTTTAAGAGGTGCAAGACCTTATGCTTGTTGAACTTCATAAGGTTCTTGTCTATCCCACTCTTCCAGCCTATGCAAGTCTTCCTGCATGGTGGCTTTCCCCTCTAAAGTGTTCAATTCTCTACTCAGTTTGGTATTTTTAACAAAATTCATCAGGGTACAATTGATTCCATCATCCAGATAACTTATGCAGGCTTGGGCCCAATATCAATCCCTGGAGGACCCAACTTGTGACAAATTGACATTTTGAAGAGACAGTTTAGTCAGTCAGTTCCCTACCCTTTGCACAGAGCACTTTTCTAGATCATAAAGCGTCAGTTTCTCTAGAAGGGGGAAACCGTATCAAAAGCCTTGGAAAAATACACCACCGAACTAAGCAGGTTACTTTGTCATGGAAGGTGTTCAGGTTTGTTGACCATGATTTGCCCTTCATGAAACAGTGCTGGCTTTTCCCAAACATGTGCTTCAGTTGACTTGTGATAGTCCTCATGACGACTTGCTCCATAACTTTCCCAGGGATTGAAGTAAGACTGATTAGCCTGTCATTTCCTGGATTGCCTTTAACCCCTTCTTGTAGATGAGGATGACATTAGCCTTCTTACAGTCTTCTTGAATGTCTCATGATCTCCATGACTTCTTAAAGCTTATGGAGACTGTCTTCACAACATCACCATCCAGCTCTCCTAACACGCTCAGATCAATATTGTCAGGGCCCATCGACTTGTAGGGGTGTCACTCCTGTAATAGCTCACATACCAAATCTGCATTGCCTGATGATGGGTCTGGGCTTGCACCTACATATTTAGGAAGGACCTAAAAATTTTGAAGTTGTATTTCCAAATTAAGAAAATTCCAATATATGTGAAGGATAATAGGATATTTCTATAATTCAAATGGCTAGATGTATTTATTTTTGGTTTTATTAGCCGTCTTTTTAAAATTATTTTTACAATCTTTCTTAGAAAAAGATTTTTTATGTTTTTCTGTTACTGGAATTGCAGAAAACATAAAAAGGTAAAAAATGAGGAATTGACAGTAATATAGCCTGAGTTTGTGTCATTCAAAAAGAAAAGCAGTGTAAACCTTACTTCTCAGAAATATTGATCTGCTCACAGAAATTTAGTAAAAAACTTTTAATTTTTTTTTGCTTATGTTACAGTCTGATGCCTTCCATTCTTTTCAAACTAGGGGATAGGTCATTTCACTGTAGAGAACCAAACAACTGTGAGGAAAATCTGCTCATCAATGTGCAAAATGGAATAACCATATTTTAAAAAATAAATATTAACATTTAAACCTATTTGTAATATTGTTTATTGGTTTTCCAGAGCACAGAATAATTGGAACTCAATAAAATGCATGTCTAATGTCCTAAAAAGCATCTCAGATGGGGAAATTACTTTCTCTGTTGTCTTGGCTTTCTCTCTCTGAATGTAACCAACTGTCTTCCAAACAGCTTTTTCCTTGTCTTCTCTTACTACCAAGGTTTATTACAGAGATAAAGCAGAGGTCTAGACACCAAAAATCTGACTTTTGTTCCCAGATCAATGACAGCCTTTTATATGACCTTGGACAACTCATTTATCTCAACTTCAAAGGCACTAGGCAGGATAAAATGAATCACTGCAGTGTTCTCAGATGCTGTAATGTAAGGGTCACTCTGTGTTGCTAACTACATTTAGTAGCATTATCACTGTGTTTTAGGTGAGGGGAAACAGACTAGAAGTATGCTGACATAAATAAAACTTTTAGTATTCCCTAGTTTTTCCTGTCTCTGCTGTCAGTACGCCTGCCATTCAAAGCACAGCAATTAAGTTGATTGATGAAATCCTTTCAATTAAAGATGTTAGTAGATTTTCATGGTCCAGAAGAATCATCTTTTTCTGGAAGTCTTGATTACAGAAGCTCTCAGATATTGAATAAAAATAAAGGTCACATTTCCATAAAACTGTGCCTGTGTTTTGTCTGGTTTTTTCGGTGTGTGGTTTACCTGGCTGTGTCACTGTGCAAGCTCCAGCTACAACTCACAGAATGGAAAACGAGTCTCAGAATCTCACCTCAATTTTTCATTGGCAGGTTTCCTCAAACACCTAACAGAGAAAGTGCACCTTTATTTAAACCATACTTAGAACTTGCAATAGCAAGTTCTTTCATTTTTATGAAAGACATCTGTGTAGCTCTTTCTCTGAAATACAGCCTTCTAGTCAAAAAATAAAAGCACTGTATCTTGAAGACAAACTTGTATTAACCCAGACCTGTTCTAAAAAATAAAAAAAAGAAGAGCAGATTCCAGCATAATTTTTTGCTATGCTACATAGTGATGCTAATAGGAATAAAAAAAAAAAAAAAAGAACAAAAAAACTAGCAGGGCACTAAAATCTATAATGAAGTCACTTTGCACAAGCTGATCTGTGGTCACCAGGTGTGTCTGAGTGAATCTAATGCCAGTGCAGAGTACTGTAGTACAGTTTGTTATCCCTTACAGGCTCAGTTAGGCAAACTATATTTCTATCTGCTACTAGCTAAGGCCGACTTCTTCCTGGAGTCTGTTCTACCACTGTAAATCTGGATTAATACCTCTGAGGTCAAGTGAACTTTAGTGGATTTTCTTTCCAGCTAGTGCAATTTTTTAGCTGAGAAGAAAATTAATCTTTTTCTTTTTTTTTTTTTTTCCTGTTGAGTACCATCTTGGCTTACCTAAATAAAACAACTCCATAAAAGAGACACTTAGTTCAATGCTCTCAGTATTAAAAATTGCTGAGTTTCCGTGGTCTGCATTTTGCAAGAACGGCTTGCTAAATCAAGCACCCCATGACCTCAAAATCTCTAAAACTGTATTGCAGTCTCGTAAAATCTGAAGATTTTAATGGTTTATTCTGAATAGAATGGGAGGCAGAAATGGATTTTGTGGTGTGCCACAAGTGAAGTATCATGGAGGGAGCAGAAACTGAGCCTGTAATTACTGTTCTCTGGCATCTGTTCTGAAATGTGTGAAAGGAGCCCTGTGAGAGCTGTTACCTGACTTCATATGATCATCATAGAATCATCATAGAATGGCCTGAATTGGAAGGAACCTTAAAGATCATTTAGTTCCAACCCTCCCGCAATGGGCAGGGACACCTTCCACTAGGCCAGGTTTCTCAGAATCTCATTCAATCTGGCCTTTAACACTTCCATGGCTGGGGCAGCCACAGTTTCTCTGGGCAACCTGTTCCAGTGTCTTACACCCTCACAATAAAGATTTTTTTTCCTAATATCTAATCTAAATCTACTTTCTGTTAGTTTGAAGCCATTGCCCCATGTCCTGTTACTACAGGCTTTTGCGAACAGTCTCCATCTTTCTTGTAGGTTCCCTTCAGACACTTTGTAAAAAGTCTAGTGGTCCATTAGCAAACTGACTTTTTGTGAGTGGAATCCTACCACCCATCCCTATGTTATACCCAGTTGATAAACTATACCTTAACAGAGGTGAGATACAGTTTTCATTTCCTTTCTGGATCTCTGG
Organism: Anabacerthia variegaticeps; assembly: GCA_035583185.1. Taxonomy (NCBI): domain Eukaryota; kingdom Metazoa; phylum Chordata; class Aves; order Passeriformes; family Furnariidae; genus Anabacerthia; species Anabacerthia variegaticeps. The sequence goes on along the minus strand of JAWWEW010000001.1, from coordinate 1,999,719 downwards.
AACAAAAAGGAGCAGTTAGAAGAGGACTGTCACCGTGGAGATTCCCGATGACCGCCTTTGCTGGTATAATGAAGTGGTTACACTGCATGAGCTGTAGTGTAATCGTCAAAAGAGAAGTTACTTTCAGACTGAAAATGATGCAGATACTCTTTTGCTGATGAGTGCGAGAGGAATTTGAGAGACAGTAGATGTCTGTGTGCCACTGCTAACAGGGATATTTTATGCTCCCCTGCCTCTACATCAATTTTTCTGACTCGGGCCAACACAAACACTGCCAAACTTTTCCATTGAAAAGGGGTGACTGATTTTTTTAATAATCTGATGAAAATATGTGAAAGTATACCAAAACTACTTGATTGTTCAAATGGCTTCTTTTCTGAGACTTTACATTTTGGTGGGGATGTCTCTCTCTGTCTCTCTCCAAAGAGAGATCACTTGTCTCCAGACTCTTGCTGGTCATCTCTGCCCTGTCAGTGGTGTTGCTAACACAAAACTTTTTGCTCTTACTTTATTGAGACTTTTTTTTTTTCCCCCAAATAAGATATTTCAGGGATTTTCTGTGAACATGATTATAATGCTCTCTGGTGAATATCGTGAGCACTAGTAGCAGGCTCCTAAAATTCACATGTTACAGCAGGATTTACAATCACATCTTTTGACAGTAATTTTGTTACTGATTCTTAGATTTTTGATGTATGAAAAGACTTTCTATAAAAATTGCTTCTTAGATTCATGGGTGTAAAATTATAATGACTGGACTGGTATATTCACTGATCAGAGGTGTAAAATGCTACCCTAACTCAGTCGTTAGAGCTTTTGTACATTGAATGTAATGGAGTCCAAGCCATTACACGCTATATTTGAATGTGTGTTTTTACAAGTTATAAATATTTGGCAAAGTTCCATGAAAATGCCAACTGTTAAGTACTTTGTAACATCTGAAAATTATGTACAAGAGCATTAAGAATCTCACTGAAAGAAACTGTACCCAAGAGAAAATATCTACGAAAGCCCCTTTTCATTTTAGACAGGACTTAACAAAGGATCTGATATAGTGTTTGGTTATATCTAGCTCCTAGAAATAAAAATCAAAAGAAATTACAGAAGTTGATGGTCTGAAGAGATGTCAATATTTGCCAGACACCATTATTATACCATTTTTATTAACCTGCAGCAACACAGTTCTTTGATTCACTGTTTTCTTTAAACCTTTTTTCCACATGACTTGAAATTCCTGTCTTTGATATCCATCTAATGTTTACATGTATGAAGAGTTTGAAATGTTTATTGTAATCCCTTATAGGACACTACATTTCCAAAAGTCTGTTTATGTTGCTCCTTCAATGCTCTGTGGGGCCATTATCTTGATTTTTCTAGCAGAGAAACATGGCCCAAAAAAGTTTTAAAGAAATGCAGTTGTTTTTGTTGATAGTATAGCAAGGAATGCATTAACTCCAGCAAATAGCTGTGGAACGGACCCAGTAATCTCATGGGTTTTGTGTTTATAGGCATTAGATTTAATCATCTGTTGTGACAGATGAGGGATATTAAAGTCTTACAGTTAGTGCTCCCACCTGCCTGCCTAGGTATTTACAGTCAGCAGAGGGCTCAAAGTTAAAGGTCAGGCCTAGGAAAGGTAGAAAATGTGTAATTCTGCTAAGCAAACTCTGAAGGCAGAGAATGGGCTGCTCCAGGGTTAGGAGGCCAAGGCTGTCATTGTTGTTCCTGGCCCAGGGTAAGTTTATGAACAATCCAAAGCATTCAGAAGGAAATATTCTTCTTTCTTCATGTCAAAATAAATATGTACATGATCCACCAGAGGATTTCTTAAGCTGAATATATTTTCCTGTGTCATTTTACCTGGTATGTTTACTAGAGAAAGAGACTTCTTTTTCAGTTGGTCAGCCATTTCCAGGCAGGCAGTTAAATATAAGGGAATGATTTCCAGCAAACTTGTTACTTACCAATGTGCTGAGGGTCCTAATACTTCAACATACGTTTTAGCATCTGGGTACTGCCACTGTCGAACATGTGCTACTGCCTTTGGGGATCAGCTCAGGTGTTGGCTTTGGAAACTGGAGTATATCAAAACTAAGAATCAAAAAAGAGCACAGTCAGCAAGGCCAGCAGCAGAGTTACTGAGGAGTGAATATTCAAACTGCAGAGAACTCAACTGTCCATTTTGTTATTTGGGTCCCTGAAGGATATAGACCTGAAGGATATTTCTCTAAATCCAATCTGTTTATTTAATCAGTGGAAGTTCAGAAGTAGCTTGAAGCATGAAGATCTCAGTTAACCTTTTCCAACACCTCAATGCAGAGATTAAGATGATGGAGGTAAATTAAGTTTGCTTTAAGCCACTTTTACATACTTTGTCATGGGATCTGGCTCAGTCTCCACTAACTTCCAATTTATCACCACATTGGGACCTCCCCTGACATACCTAGTGCTTTCTATATCTGTCTTTCTCATTAGCCTTTGATGGCTGAAAATGTGGGAACAGGATGACTTTCTCTGGTTACACTGCTGATATACCCTTCCTGTGAGAGCTGGGGAAGACCACTGAGACATCCCTTTCCATTAGTTATATCTTTTTCAGAGGGGCCAGGGAGCTGATTACATCCTTTCAAGGTCTCTTTAATCTCTTGGGATGCCATGTAGAAACAGTGGAATATCTGGGAATAAAGCCAAGGAGCCGGAAGCCACAAGAATAACTACTGACTGAATTTTTGATCATTCCTTCAAAGATACTGCCTCTGTTTTATAGTATCTTTTGTGAATGAAGGACAGAAAAGGCTGGTTGTATGTTCTTTAATTGTACTCAAATGTACAGATTAGCACAAACACAGAACTATGATACTGGTGATATGTTTGCCCTTCTACATTTATACACAAGTTGATTCCTGCTTTTGTGTGAAGCAGCAAGGCATTCTTAGCACCAGGCTTCTGCTCATTGTGAAACCCAGAGTGAAGCAGCCTCAGCCACTGCCTTACATAAGCCCTTTGCCTGGTACAATGGACTGCTGCCACTCTCATGTTTGTAGTAGCAAGATTTCCTTTCTGACCTACTTTTCTGCTGAATGCATTGGGCCAGGCTCTCTGGAGCACTAGAATATTTTATATAATTCCCGTGCCACAAAAGTACCCTGACACCACCTTGAGCAGCCAAGGAATGATCCCATCAGCCTGGAGGGATCCACAAGCTATTTAAAATCTCTGTTGCCTTTTTTCCTTACTGCAGCCATCGCAGCAGATGTACTAAGCTTGCTCTAAAGCAGAGAATAGTTCCTGAGGTGTACAGTCACTCTTTAGGTTGCTGCATTTGTGGCAATGATTGAGCACATAAAACCAGGAATATTGGAATGGTTCTTATGAATACACAGGTCTATGCTGAACACATCTTGGCCATATTCGCCTAGGGTAAGTAGATATAAAGGGAAGTGATACTAGTGGAGACAATTTGGACAGACAGAATCACAGGATCATTTAGGTTGGAAAAGACCTCCAAGATCATTTGACCAAACACCAACCATGTCAACTACACTGTAGTGTCAACTACACTGCTATGTCCAGTAATTTCTTAACCACCTCCAGGGATGGTGGCTACACCACCTCCTTGGCAGCACACACCAATGCTTGACCATCCTTTCAGTGAAAAAATTCTTGCTGATGTTCAACCTGAACCTCCCCTGGTGCAGCCTGAGGCTATATCCTCTTGTCCTGTCACTAGCTGCCTGGGAGAAGACTCCCATCTTGCTATGACCTCTTTTCAGGAGGAAATTGAAGGAATACTGAAGGAATAACATTGGAGATAATGAAAGAAAATGGAATTTCATAAACTTTTTAAAAATTGTGGAATATTAAACGTGCAGTATTTGATTACATAAAAAATTTTAAAAGAGCTGGATAGAGCTCCGTTAAAACCAAAATTTGCATCTGTGAAGATTTTCATGGAGGAAGAGGGGGTTAGGATGGGAAAGACCCAGTTGTAGGTCAGTGTCTTAGTCTAGGTAGGTATCTAGTATGAAAAAGGACCATGTTAATCCTTGCCTTCTCCCTCTCAGAGCTGTGAAGTCAGTCCCTCTTTCTTCTCCCTCTAAGAGCTGTTCCAGACAGCAGTGATCTGAGTCTTCTTAACCATAAATAGAAAATATAAATTTTGTGCTATGATTTTCCACCCATACCTTTTACTCTGTAATATTATTTTTTTACAATCATAATGCTAAATTCCCCTCATGTTTACTAGAGGCAAATTTTCATACTCTCTTTAAGCTTAGTTCCTTGTGGGATAGCTGATACAGCCTATGAAAGAATGTGCCACCATGTGTAACATAAGATTAGGTACAAAAGGCATTTAATTATTTCATAGGAGAATCAGAGTCTTACTAGTATGCTGAAAGGAGGTTGCTGGGTTTTCTGGGGATGAGTGAAATATGTGTTTGCCACTTTTTCATCTTACCTCATACATATTCACCTGAATTACCCTGCAGAGCCCTACTATGATGCCTTCAGACGTGTATGCTTAACCTGGTGAAGGCCCTGGCAGTCTGTATAGAGCCTGGGTTCCTAGTTATTGCAATTGTAATTTGCACTGTAATTTTTGTCGAGCAGGTGACATGTGTGGTGCCCGCTCTGTCTGAACTGTGCCTTAGGTGCTCACAGGGCAGGATGCTGTTGGGGTGTCTAGAAGCGAAATTGAGTTTCACCAGGCTCCTCTGCACAGAGAAGAGAGCAGAGAATGGGAACTCTCCCAAAAGAGAATCACAAGGACATGGTTTCCTTGCTGAGGGAGTCCTGTTAGACTGAGCGGAAGAAAACAACAGGGTACAGGCTCTCAGCCAAAGGCAGACTTGAGGGAAGCTGATCTCAAGTACATCCTGCAGTGACAAAAGAAGTAGGGCAAGGAAAGCATACAGGTGATCCATCAAGTTTTGCCTACATCTCCTTTGCAAGTGCTATTTAGCTTAAGGAGTGCTTGGGTTAAGAAAACCTCCTGTAACTCTCACTGTATGTGCTTATGCATGTCCTGAGCTGTTGACAAGTGTCCGAAAAACTGGAACTTGGCAAAAAGAGGCAGTCTCTTTGAGTGGCTGAGCAGGATTTTACTGGCAGAGTGATCTGTTATCCTATTTCTGAAAAATGCCCTCAAGAATCTTTGCCTTAGAAGTCAAAGAAAGAAATGGGTTTGCAATGTATCCAGATTATAGAAGTTTAAAGAGTTCACAGACCAAATGTGGTATGACCTAAACATAAGACCTCATAGCTAGATACTCACCAGGCTGTTACGTTGGCCACAGGAGCAATTTGGCTTGGCTGTTTTTATCCTGGTACATCTGTGCAAGTCGTGATCTGATTTAGACTTTATGATCAGACAGATTTAATAGATAAAGGTTAAGGAGTTAAAATCAAACATGCAAGGCACCCCTGAAAAATGTTAACAAGATGTTTCATCTACCTGGAAGCTTGAAAACGTTGACATTTCTGGCAAAATATTATTTTTCTTTTTGTGATTCTGTAGCTGATCAGAATGCCAAGGGATAATTTATTTTGCCTATGTAACATATTTTTAATACATATATGAATGCTTTATATCTCAGAAGATCATAAATTTCACATGCAAGACTGTCAAAATTTCTGGTCACAATTTTGATGAAGATAACTTGAAGCCTGATATATTCTGCTGATGTTATCCTAAGCACCAAAAGTGGCTCTGTAGGACCCTCCTATGCCTTTTTGAGAGCCCTGAAGGTAAGCCCAAAGCCCCCTAAATCACTGGTGCCAGGTGTTCCTAGAAATGTGCCTGTTGCCCTGAAATAAACCTAGGATGTATTATAGGCACCTTTTGCCAGCTGTAACACAGTTTACCACCCACACATTTTTTTGTGGGGATTCAGTGCAAAGAAATTCACTGAAATAATCAGAACTAGAAAAGAGAAAGAAACCCAGTCCCTGTTTCCTGATTACTGTTTTTAATCCTGAATTAGGTGTGTATGCACATGTAGTTTTTTTCCTTCCCCTCAAAATTGAATTGTTTCTGCAATCTGGATGACAGTGTGACCTCATATGTTAGAAGGGGTATTAAAGTTCAGAGGGGCAGGAATGAACAGATGTTGGAGGGGAGGGGATGGGAAACATTGTAAATTGCTTTTGTCTTGAGAGTAATGTTCAAGTGACAGCTGTTCCATGATTTTTCTTAAGTTTCTGCTCACAGAGAATGCCTTGCTCAGAAAGGTAGAAGAGAACCATGACTACAGATGACTATCAGCTTCTAAACCTTGAAGTCTGTTTCCCCTTCAGCATCTGGCACTGCCAAACAATCTAGTGCCAGAAATCAAAACCACAGGCTTATGTTTTGCTGTTTGTCAAGCAATCTGCTGAGATTGTTCAAACCAGAAAAGAAGGCTATTATATGGAAGAAGGACAAGCTGGATGGGGCTGGGTGATTATTAGACTGGCTACATAATTGCTGCGATACAAAAGGCTATGAGAACTACTCAAGGGTACTGAGTACTTTCTATTTCCCAATTCCTTTCGAGCTGACTTGTAAAGACAATATTGCATGTCCACTTATAACTTGGATTTTCACTCAATCACAAATCCCATTAAAAGTAAAGGATTTGAAGGAGTGAAGCTGATGAGATTTGCCCATAAATACTCGTATTTTTTGACAGCTGAATAGAGTTCACATTGCTCGTTGGGTTTGTCAAAGAATATGTATGAGCTTGAATCTTGGATATTGAGTGCCAATGCAAAATAATGTTTCTATACATAAGTAACTGGCTGTTACATATTCAGACCTATGGTGCCAGTCCTGTACTAGCTGTACTGGAAAGAGTTTAAATACTGTTCAGGACAAATTCAGGTAACCCCAAGGAAGTTTCATAAATTGTATGTGTTTCACCTTTCCTCCTTTATCCTGAGGTAAACCCCATGGTTGTTTCTTATGACATTTCAATTATTTCTCTCTTTTCCTGACTGGGAACCATTCCTATATAGACTTCATCACCTCATGAAAGACTTCATAAGGGTCAGGAGCAATAAATTTCTCTGCAGGGCTTGTTGCATGCCTGGCTTTGCTGTCAGGCTGGAAGATGTCTGCACAGGAGCTGTGGCCTCTGGCAAAAGACCCTGTAGTGTCAGAACTGGAAGTGATTCAAATGGTTCTGGGGAGTAGGTTCCCACAAAAAAATAAGTACAAAGCCTTTCTCTATATTTTACCCCCATTCTTATCTACAATTTACTTACTGATTTATGCCTACCTGGGAAAACTTGCTTTGTAAATAAAATTGTTGAGAACTCTACAGTTCAGTCTGGATAGCAGTGATTTTATAACCCTACAAATACAAATTGTCAACTATCTTGACTTCTCTAACGTCACCCACAACATCTTTGATGCTATATTGGAAAGATATGGGTTTGATGGATGGACTGTTAGATGGATAGGAATTGTCCGGATAGCTGCATTCAAGGAGTTACAATCAACAGTTCAATATCCAAGTGGAAACCTGTAACAAGTGATGTTTCTCAAGAGTCCTCATGGGGTCAGAATTAATTAATATCTTCATCAGGTATAGACAGTGGGATCAAGTGCACCCTCAGGAAGTTTGAGGATGACCAACCTGAGTGGTGTAGTTGATATAACAGAGAGACTATGACAATCTGGAGAGATGGGTCTGTATGAATCTCAGGAAATGCAGCAGGGCCATCAATATAGTCTGAGGGATGAATGGACTGAAAGTCGTGCAGAAGAGGATTTTGGGAAACTGGTGAATAAAAAATTGGACCCCTGGAGTGTCATGGTGACCTGGAGTACTCTGTTCAGTTCTGGCATCCCCAGCACAAGAAAGACATGGGTCTGTGCGAGCAGGTCCAAGGTCAATGTGAAAAAGATCAGAGTGCTGGAACACCTCTCCTATGAAGAAAGATTGAGAGAGTTCAAGCTGTTCTGTCTTGAGAAAAAAAAGGCTCTTAGAAGTTCTTATTGAAGCCTTTCAATATATAAAATGGCTTTATATGAAAGACAAAGACTTTTTACCAATGCCTGTAGTGACTGGACAAGAGGCAACAATTTTTAACTGAAAGAGGGTAAATTTAAAGAATTTTTTTTTTTTTTTCAATGAGGCTAGTCAGACTCTGAAACAAGTTGACCAAAGTAGTTGCAGATGTCCCATTTCTGGAAACATTCAAGGTCAGGTTGGATGGGGCCTGGAGCCCCCAGTCTATTGGAAGCTGTCCAGCCCATAGCAGGGAAGCTAGACTAGATGATCTTTAAATGTCCCTTCAAAGCCAAATTGTTCTATGATGCTATGAATCTATGATATTGCTATTATTAGTAAATTATTATAAGGTTTCCACTCGTTTAAGAGGCCTCTCTCACTTTTTTTTTTTAAAAATCTTTTTTTTCCTCTCCTGTACCTGAGTTAGCCATTATTGCATCTATATTTGTTTTGTGAACTGGAGAACAGAAGATAATGCTCTAATTGAAAGTTCTAAGTACTTTTATCATTCATCAGGTAAGCAAAACTAATAACAAAAAGAGCAACAACATTTTCATAGATAAAATGGTGAGAAAAACTCATCAATGAAACCAAACACAAGTTTCTGGTGATTGCTGTATTCAGCTCATATTAAAAAGGGTTTGGATACTTTTCATGCTGTCTCAGTGTAGCAGTAGGTCTGGGGAGTACATCAAAAGGCAAATGACAATGATGTAGCCTTCAGCTGAAATGAACCTGAATGATTTTGGCTTAAAAATCTCTGAGTTACTTTCTTTTTTTTTTTTTTTTAGTGTATTTTTTACCTATTATCATACTATTTTTCTTTTGCATTCAGCTGACTGTTTTTTACCATTTAACAGATCCTTATGAAAGTTAAAGATCTGGGCTACAAAATGCAGCAGAAGTCAATGTTGTAGACTGCGACATCAACCACAGATAGTCCATGTCATCTCCTGTATGCGTTTTTCTAGATATTGATCTTCTAGATGACAATGACTTTAAGAGAACAAATTTCTCTCCTCAGTCATGCACAGCTCCTCATGTGTTCTCAGCTGGAGAGTTAAAGACCAACCGTAAGTTCGAGTGCAGTATCAAGTACCAGTAGTGCTGAGATTGCGCATAGCATGTTTGCATCTGCGAAGTTACCCTCATAATTTCAAGGTCCCTGATGAAAACATTGAATATTTTCATTTATTTGTATTATTTTGAGCTTGATATTTACCCTGAGAAACATGCATTTATCTCTAAAGCACCCACCTTTACTTACAGATCCAAAAAGGAATCCAAATAAAATGCATTTTTTGTCTGACCTTTATCTGTAAGCTGAACAAAGTGATATTTTCATCACACAAATTAGCACTGCAGGGTGCTGTTTTTAAATGGGGAAGGTCCATCATGAAACTCGCTAACTCATGCCCTTGGGTAGAGTGAAAAGTATGTAGAAAACTAATTTCTTTTTTATCTGAATAAAAAGTTCTTTAAATTAGGTAAAATGGTAATGCGACCTTGTGAAAATAAGTAAGTATATTTCTTGGTGCACTTTTATGGAAAAAAATTGAAGAAGCAAACAGAACCTTGGACTCTGGAGCTGCAGAGTGCTTCACCTTTGCTTGCTGAATTGCTTTTTAGTATTTGGGGGAGGTTTTTTGAGCATTGCATCTCAGCTTTAGTGAAATAATTACACTGATGGTTCTAGTTTCTAATGTAGAGTACATAAATCTGCAAAAGCTATTGGGCAAATTCTGCTGAGTCTTTCACCTCAGATCAGCAACTCTCAGGTCATTAATCATGCTTTATAAGTTTTAATAGACTGAGTGTTTTAAAGACATCTGCTGAGTCTCAAAGAATAGAGTGCAGACTTTGCTTTTCTGAGATTTCTATATTAGAGCAGCAATAATGTTGGGGGCGGGGAGGGAATACCAAACAGGAAAAAGCTTTGCCTCTTTCTTTGTTTCCAGAGAGACCTGCCATGCTGCAAAAGAGGATGATCATGCAAGTTATTTATAGTTGGAAACTGAGGAAGTTAAGCTCACCATGTATTAACATGTCTTTTTAGGCACAGGGATTGTCACCATTATTGCTTGCTCAGGCAGTGAGCATATACAGAAAGATCTGCTTTGCATGAAGTGAGTGTGTGAATAAAGAAGTTTTGTCCTGAACATGTCTGAAAATCACTACAGGTAACTGGCCTTTTGCTTACCTACTTTGATTGAGTCACTCAAACATGTATTATTGTAAAAGGCCATTGTTGAATGTCTTTCACAAAAGATATAGTTTTCTTTTTCTCACTTTTTAAGCAGGTGTTATGCCAGGCTTGAAAGTTGACTCTGAGTTGTGTTAGTGAGTCAGAAATATTGTTCTGTAAATGCACCTTTGCACTCGTTACCTATTCACTTGTAGTTATTTTTTTCCACAGTATACTCTGTTGTGGGGTAGTAGCTTCTCAGTACAACAAAACACTCAAAATGGAAGAGGAGCACAGAGGTGGAAAGGGGCTTGAGGGCTTGCAAGCTCTTCATTATAGAGACATGTTTGTTTCCAAACACACAAAAATGGGGAGTGTCAGGCAATGGAGCCGTGGGATATTTGTGCTCATGTCTTCTGTAAATTGTCCAGTTCAGTGTTGTGATATTGATTTTTGTGCAGAGAATATTAATTTTGTTTTATTTTGGCTGGTTGGCTTTGTTGATGTAAGTAAAGGTTGTATCATGAATGTGGATTTTTATAAAAATTCTTAAATTAACCCTCCCTGAAAACAGTGCTTGAGCTAAATGCTTGTTCTGTACTCCCATATTTATTCTTCAGCTTAGAGGGTGCACTCAGGAAGTTCAGTACCTGATGTGTCCTGATGCCACTATATCTTTGTGTTAGAAAGTGCTTTACCTAAACTGTGTGAAATCAGGATGAATTCTCTCTTCTCTCGCACTGTCTTGGGAAACACCCCAGTTCCCAGGCTATGTAGCATGACTGCAATAAGAGCTGTCTTTCCATTTTCTAAACATACCAAAGCAGAGGCTGAAAGCTGAATGCCTTTGTCATTAAGGAGTCACTTTCCTTCAGGCCAAGTGCTATTTAAGAGGTTCATCAAATATGGAGGCAGCCGCAGAGCCTCCTTAGAAAACCCTCCAGCCTGTGGTAATGGGGTAAGATGCCCACTTGTGAGCTGGAAGATTCAGCTGTAACTCTATTCTGATTCAGAGCAGTGACTAGTGGTACAAACTTTTCCCATGCTGATTGGAAACTGGTGGGGTTAGGTGTTTACTTCCAAAGACCTTGTAACTGGAACAATCCTAGGTCTATGATGTGATTTTTGCACTGGTGAGAAGCAGAGAAGAAGAACTCTGTGGAGGGGTATGTGCATATGTGAGATGTCACTGGTGGTCTCAGGCAGAAGGGAGCTTGGACCTGGTACTGTTGTGTGAGTGTTCTAGTATGTGGGTGTGGAGGAAAACGTCAGCTGCAGGGCTGCTCCTCATTTCCTATGTTTTTCTTACAAAACTTGAACAAAATATCTTATGCTGAGTCAAATTTTTTTGTATGAGATGGTTTTTCTTCCTGGCTCTTTGTATTGGTTAGGAAAAAAAGTAATAAAATAAATAATATAAGAAAGTTGCACATAATTCAGAGTAATTCGCCCTTTCCTCTTCTCCCTGCAGTTCTCAGTTTGGTATTGAAGACATTGATTACTCTTCCAGCTCTTTGAGGCCCAGACCAAAGCCAAGAAAATGAATGAAAAGGTAAGCAGAGACAAAATAAAATAGATCTATGATCAGAGACACAAAGCAGGTTCCTGGCAGAATGTGGAATTGCATCCCCTTGCATTCTGCAGAATCCAAGCTTTCCTTAAAAGGGGAAAAGGGAAACTGAAAAAAATAGGTCAACTTAAATAGCATTAAATTATGCTGTATGAAAATGTATCACCCTCTTTCTCACTATATCTGCTCTCAGCTGTTCCATTTATCTCCCTTTTTCTTTTTTTTTTTTTTTTGCTTTTTGTTTGTTTTTGTTTCTCTTTTTTGTTTGGTTTTGTGTTTTTGTTTGTTTTGTTTAAAGGAAACTGGAATCATTGCCACTGTTTATCCTCTCCTCACTGGGATCTTCTTTCACTTTCTGTGGTTTTTTGCCTCTTTGTATTTTATGCGAATTTTTTTGTCCTCTTCATATAGTTCTAAACTTTCTTACTTTCTCTCTCATGATAAAGAAAATGAAAAGCTTATGCTATGGCCTTCTGAAATAAAACTCTCGAGTAACACTCATGTTTCAAATGACCGTGGGGAAAGAGGAAGGCGGCTTTATTTTATTTTAATTTTTTTTCTGTAGGTTGTTTAAGGTCCTGCTCTTGAGTTCAGAATTCTGACACCAGGCAGGGTACACTACAAAAATATGTCTTTCAAGTTTCTTGCTAAATATTTAATAAATAGCAAATGCATTTCCTAGTTGACTTCATGCAATAGCATCTTTTACAGGAGGAGCCCTGGGAAAAGTGTTAGAGATCAGGCCAAGTAAAAGAAAGGTGAGAGGGAACTGTATTTGTCCATAGAGCAATGATCAAGAAAGAGCTGTAAACCAGAATGGAATGATACTATTTGCTTTTTGAAACTAGTATGTAGGTAGATATGTTATAGACTCTCAAAACAGAAACTAATTTCAGTTCAGAGAGATGAAAAGCTATTTTTTCAATTTATTTTCAGTTATTTTGTCCATTTATTAATGTACTTTGACCATATTACTGGGCTAAAATAGATCAGAGAGTGCTTTTAATAATGTAATGGAAAATGGAAAGCAACACTCAATATTCCTAAAAATCTGAAATTGAGATGCCTGTGTAAAACTAAATCTTAAACTACTGTAATACAATATTACTTTTCAGTAATTATGATGCTGCTAAGCTTCCAACATTTGTTTCATTTGTTTTATATATATATAATATATATGTATATTATGCCACACCTCCTAATGACAAATTACTTTGCTCTAAAGATTTACACAGATGATAAATCCAGGTCTGATTTGACCTTACTCAAATGATATGATTTGAACAGGGGCCTGAACAGCATATGAGTCTTAATTTTTCTGAGGTTTAGCAAAAGGAAATTGAGTCTACATTTCCTGTCTCTTGCGCTTCCTGGAAGCAGACTGTGTATTTGACTATTTCTTGCATATTCCCACAGTCCTCAACTTCTTTAGCCCCCGCCTCCCATTCCTGCCTTGCTGTTGCTGGTTCCCTGCTCCCCTCTGCGTGAAGCAGGAGCCTGGGCTGCTGCTGGCATCAGGGAAGAGGCAGCAGGAGGGATGCAAGAGGGAGCAGGATAGTGGCTGAAGGCACTTTGTCTCCTTGGTAGGTTGTGCCTGGAGTCCCTGGCTGGTGAATGTGGGTGCATCTGAAAGAGGAATCATTAGCTATGAACATCCAGTGCTGCTCTCCATCCCCAAAGGGAAGGTGCCCTCAGAGGGTGGACAGGAATGATGGCACACTGCCAAAATCCACAATCATAAAACTGTGTTTAGTCCAATAGTCAAACTTTGATGTAGCCTGGTCTGATGATAATCTAAAACAGACAGTAAACAAAAGTAGTAGCAACAGATTTTTTTCTACCTTTACAAGATAACACTGGCATAGATGGAGGAGATTTTTGTAGGTAAACTTACAGAAAATATGATTTGGATCTCAGGAGCTCTGCAGTTCTTTCAGTGCCATTTGAGTTTTTATTGTCTTATTCTGAGAGTGCTTTTATAATTTCATGCTGTCTCTACTTGCCCGAAGACCTGTTTGATGTCTGAGCTACGAAAGCTGCCATTCTACTTATGTTTCTGTGACAGCAGTTAGTGAAGTAAACTGTCTGTGCAGTGGAAGATTCCTTAAATGTGAAGTATCTGGATGATTTTTCTTATGAGATGGCAATTCTAATACACTGAACCCTGGAGTAAGTTTTCTTCCCTGGCACTGGTTAACAGAGTATTTTCCAGTTAATACTGTGTTGGTTAAATTTACTGAAGTTCCAGTTCTGAAAAGCATTCAGAGAGGGCGCTGAAGTGAAGGGATTAGACACGACGACTGTGGCAGCAGGGAGATGGGCACCAGGTGGCACCCACGGACCGTGGAAAAAACCCACCTTGCTGCATCCATCCAGGTGTGAGGGGGCACATAAAACCGGGGGCACTTGGCTTAATGCACGGTTACCTTTCCTGACTTAAAGTCTATTTCCAGATTCCTAAGTTTGGTGTTTGAAATAAAACAAATGGTATTTATCCTTGCTACCAGCCTTTGCACTATAAAATAAGCCCACAAATGTCGTCTACTTCCTTAACAGCTATATTAACCACTTTATCCTTCAGTATGGTACATAGATTGACTAGTCAAAGCTATGCTTGCCTTTTTTTATGTACTCCCAGACAGCAAACAATAGAGTGAAAAAACAACTATGCTGGAAGTGTGGTTCAAAGGCACCCAGCTTACCCAACCACCTTTCCCTTATCCTTGAAAAAAACCAACAAAACAACCCCAAACAAACAAAAAACCCCAAACCCTAAACTTACCCAAAACTCCCAAGATGGGGAGGAACACTATACCTCTGGCTTTTTTTAAGAAAGATATAAATACATTTTGGAAATCAGAAGTTAAGGGAGACAGCTTTTTCCCCGAATTACTACACAATCTTTCATTCACAGTCTTATCCAACTCACATCACCTTCTCACTTTGTTTGGGGCTTGTTGTCATTGGGTTTTGTTTGTTTTGTTTTGGTTAGTTGGTTTCTTGTTTTGTTTTTGTTTTTTTTAATTTATTTTTTTCTTTGTCTGCAGTGGAAAAAGTTCTTTGATACACTCAGGAAATTTTATGTTCTATTTTGCTAAAGTTAGTAAAGATTTTAAAAGGACTTTAGTCCCAATGTACATTCTGCTGTGCCAGAGTTTTCTAAGTTATCTCACTGTTCACTGGTGGCCTAAAAAATATCTTTATAAAAAACCAAACAAACAGATTCTGACTTGTGGAATCAAATACGCATTATGTGCACTAACGTGTACTTTTATATGTGTACCAATGCTTTTCATCAATGGTTTGTACAACTATCCCCAGTGACTACAGTTTGTAGTAGTTAACATTTCTAGCCTATTTCACTGTTACATTTGGGAAGAGGCAGTAAAAGTATTATCTCTTATATAATAACATTTTATTACCCTAGGTAGTAATAGGATTATTTTCTCTATATTGTAGTCTTTTAGGTACAATTTCTGAGCCAGTAAAATTAAACAGTGGCTCAGAGTGTCACCAAGTCTTCTTCTGTGCCTTCACATGTGGATTCATGTCATGAATAGGATGGTGGGGCCAGCAGCAGCACAGTGCTCACTCCTGCCACTCTGAGTGTTTGGCAGGGGCACCAGCTCAGCTCTGCAGCTGCAGTGTCTGGCCCATGTCCCACCCTTTGGTCTCTAGCACCATCAGCCAGATGCTGGCACTGCCTTCCAGTCTGATCAGCCCATGGTGGTATCACAGCTCACCTGTCCGTCAACTTCAGTCTTGACCACTACTGATGTGCAGCCCGTGCCAAGACTTAACACACCCTGTTCTTGTCTGCGCTGTTGAGTGGCTCATGCCTTGGCAGAGTTCACCAGGTTCAGCCCTGTTACCTTTGTGCTCTGCTCATGACCAAGGCAAGGCCATGATGCTTCCATGCAACCAGACCAAAGAAGCAGAGTTGTTATGAAGCAGTAAGTCACATCACATATGAGTTTAGAAAACATATTTTAACAGGGGATTACTTCAGGTACACCAAAAACATTTATTTTTTTGGAAGTATGAAATTTTCTTTTTTAAAAAACATTTACTTTTTCTGTGCTGTTGTATGGACTATAACTTACAACATATGCGTGAAAGAGGGGAAAATCCATTTCTGTAAGGAAGCGTTTGTATAGGTGTGCATTTAGGAAATAAAGAAAGTGAAAGTTAGCTCACTGATCCATGCTAAAATGTGATCTAGCTTGAGAAGGAGTGAGCAACAGGGTCACTCTTAAAATGAATGCAAAACTTAAATCATAGACTCATAGAATTGTTTGTATTGGAATGAACCTGAAAGAATATCTATTTTCATGTTCCACTAGACCAGGTTGTTCAGAGCTCCATCCAACCTGGCCTTAAACACTTCCAGTGTTGGGGCAGCCACAACTTCTCTGGGCAACCAGAGATACTGTTTTTCCTTTACTCCTCATTTTGCCTTCTTTAAGATTTTGAGAAGGCAACATACAAATATTGCCTGGGTCTTCATCTCCACTTCTTAATTCTTTGTCACAGTATATTTGCATTCTTGGCCCATGCTTAAGATATTTAAACCTCAACAGTCATAGAGATGTCATTCAACAAGTGTGGTATGAACTTGGGACTTTGTGAATTTTTTCATTCTGATACATGGAAAACGTTACATGTAATGATTTCTTAGTATTGTTTTAATAGTCAGAAGAAGGAAGGAAGAGGCTATGTAATGAAACTGAATGTTTCATAACACAGTTTGCATAGATAGGACATTTTTTCATCATGGCCAGATGGAGGCAGTGGCATTGAATCCCCAGACTGCTAATTTAAGTCTGACACCTGTTGAGATTAATGTGGATGCTATTTGCTAATATTCTACAAGACTGGATTTTCTATTAAGATTTTTTGCTTTCACATGTTTGGGGAACTCTATTTCATTTATATGAAGAAAGAGTAATCACATTTGTGTCTCTAGTAAAGCTATTTGTTGGTGCCAAATACCTAATTTACTGGCAGGCAGAATACAAGCACTTATCTGGTTTCATCGTTGCATTGTCATAATCTCTGAAGGTATTTGAGGTGGTCAAGCTTAAATTTGGAAGAGGGATTGAATTACCCTAAGTAGTTTCACCATGTTCTTAAGAATACATGTCTTGTGGCATTACATCCTCACATGTTGGTGAGAGGATGTGGCTTGCTCTGAGTAATTTGGGAAAGAACAGAATTTCATTTTCAAGAAAACTGGGAAGTTTTTCATTCAAAGCAGGAAAGACTGCTTCAGTTTCTATATCCTCAGGGTTTTTCCAGCAGAATACATCCTGATTTACTGAATCAAGACATGGTTGTGAAACACAAGCATTATGAATGAAGTAACATAATACCTGGGGTTTGTTCCACTTATGTCTCCACAACAGTTCAATCTAGAATAGTAAAATGTTCAGCATAGGAGACTATGAGACATACCTAGTCTTGTAGAAACCCTATGCTGGAGTAGAAGGCTCACTGTTTCCTCTCTAGTGGGTGCTAACATATCTCAAGCTGAAAACGCTTGGTAATCAACATTTTTATCTTGTGGAGGCTGGAGGTGCCTTTGGTGGAACAGACTTCCTGACCCCTGAAGTGTATTCGTGCCACCCAGAAGCAGAAATTCTGAGAAACCAATTTCCTACTATTTGTTAGATACTTTGGAAATTACAAATGATAAACCAGAAAACATTCTTATTCAGTCAAAAGTTCCTGTCTGTAAACATTTGCCTTCAGACATTCATTGTAAAATTTTGTTTCTGGGTGAATATCTTCTCTCAATGTACCAAAACAATCCTTACTCCATTTATTTGTGCCTTTTTGTCTCTCCCTGTTTCCTTCACTCCCTTCATTAGTGCCTCTGAACAGTTCCTTCTTACTGAACCATCATCATTCTCTCTTTTTTACAATTTCTCCTCTGACCCTTGTGCTTCTTATTCCTTTTAATTTCCAGTACTGGGATTCTAGTCCTCCTTGCTTTAGCTCCTACTCTCCTCCAGCCATACCTTGTTCATATTAAAAGCCTAGTGAGAGATACTGTTGATTCAGTCTGCCTTGAGTGTACCTTTCTCTTTTTCTTCATCCACCTCTGGATTAATGTTTCCTATTGAATATGAATGTCTATGCAAAGTAAGTATTAATAAAGGGCTTCTAGCAGGAAAACTTAAAAACTTCCATTTAAGCCTCTATAAATCTTTTTTTTTCTTTTCTTTTGCAGTGACAGGTCAAGGGGGAATGGCTTCAAACTGAGAGTAGGTTTAGATTAGATATTGTAAAATTCTTCCCAGTGAGGGTGGTGAGGCACTGGCACAGGTTGCCCAGAGAAGCTGTGGCTGCCCCATCACTGGAAGTGTTCAAGGCAAGGCTGGATGGGGCTCTGAGCAATCTGGTCTAGTGAAAGGTGTCCCTCCTTATGGCAGGGCGATGGACCTAGATGATTTTAAGGTCACTTCCAACCCAAAACATTCTATAGTTCCATGCTCTTTTTATTATTTCTTAAGTTATACATATTAGAAAGTGATTAACAAAGTTTAGGAGATAAGTGGAGTATAACTGTGTGACCTCTGTAGACCTAGAGCACAGGCCAGTGTTGCATAAAGATCCACAAGGATAAGGTTACAGCAACCTGATCTGGTATATTGAAATGCTCAAACCCTTCATAGGTGCCATGACCATGAGAAGAAATTCTAGGATCAATGGGTGGGACTCGATAGAAGGAAAGAATAGGACATAGGCATAGTAAAGTCATTCCACAGTAAGATAGGATTTGACAATATTTGGCCAGACAACTTGTGCTTGGAGCTGAATGCTTCTGAATTCAGTCCTCTATAGTGTGGGCCATTAATCAATGCCAGCGAAGAGCTGGGGAGTCCTGAGGAGGAATTCTAATAGTACCAATGGTTAGTAAGAGTGCACACGTATTTTTGCTACCCAACTGTGGCTGTTTGACCTTGGCTGAAGGCCAAGTGTCCAGAGGCCCAAAACAGAGACCTCCCCTGATCTCCCAGCTACAGGGAAAAGGAGAGAAGGAAAAAAACAAACTAGAAAACCAGACTTCAGCAGAACTGAAGCAGTTTAAATATATTTACGCATTTATATACAGAGAAGAAAAGAAAACAATTTTTCACTTCCCTCTCAGTAAACAGCTGCTGAGATGATCAAGACATCTTCTCCTGAGCTCTGTACCACCGGAATAAGGACTGCCTGCCTCCCCTCTTACTTCCTCCCCCTCTATTTATATCTCTGCTTATGTAAAGAATAGGATGGAATACTTCCTTAATTATGACCTGGTTGCCAGGAAAAGGCCTAAACCAAACCACTACACTGACATGTGAATGTAATTCTTCTGATGAACCCATCAGACGAATGTGGACATACATAGGTCACACTGATATTGAAACACTTTATTTATGTCCAGTTGTCTTCTCACTGGATGTCCTATGCCATGGAAATATCTTTAGAAAATGTAAATAAAACATGGCTGTGCTTTACTCACCTTGAATATTGTGTGCAGTTTTGGTTTCTGCAATATAAGAAAGATCTTAGACTGTTAGAGTTTACAAAGGAGGGTAATGAAGATGGGGAAAGCCTCAAGAGAAAGTCAAGTCTCCAAGCTGAGAACACTTGGAATGTTCAGCCTGGAGAAGAGGAGACTGAGTGGAGACCTTGCTGCAGTCTTCAGTCTCATGAGGGAAAGTGGAGGGGCAGGTACTGATCTCTTCATTCTTGTGTCCATTGACAGGACTCGAGGAAACAGCATGAGGCTGAGCCAGGGGAGGTTAAGGTTAGATATCAGGAAAAAGTTTTCCATTCAGGAAGTGGCAGGGCACTGGAACAGACTCCCCAGAAAAGTGGTCACAGCACCAAGCCTGACAGAGTTCAAGAAGAGTTTGGACAATGCTCACAGGTACATGGTGTGATTCTTGGGAATGGTCCTGCACAGGGCCAGGAGTTGGACTTGATGATCTTGATTTCAGTATATTCTGTGATACTATGATTCAATGATTCTACTCAGCAGGCTTGCTCTAAGCTAATTGTCTGTGGTAGTGCCAGGGATAAAAAGTTGCATAAAGATGTCAAGCAATTAATTTTAATTTAGATATTATTATAAAATAAGGGGAGACTATAAGGCTGCCAAGTGTAAAAGGGACAAGAGTTAAAACATATGTCTTTGCACATTTTTGGGGTTTCAGGAAAATAAGTTGGTCTTCTTTTTCCTTTAAGTGAGATATAACTCTACGGAGAGGATCATTCAGTCCTTTTTTAAAAAAAAGGCCCTAACATATGAATCTTTAATTTACAATGGGCTTTAGGGGAGTCAAATAGTTTTTGTGTTTCAACAGTAAAGAAATTGGGAGAAAATACTGTTTGCTTCCAAAATGGTTCTAGATGCTTTTCTTCTGCAAAGATAACAAATAAGAATATTGTTTGTGGAAACACACAACAGTTTCCAGGACAGTTACCAGTGTGAAGAAACAAAAAGGGGCTTGCTAAAATTTCTTGGAATATGCACAGCACCTTAGTTAGGCAAATGCTGACTAGTGAATCATGCCTTGACTGTGTAATGTATGAGCAAAAGCGTGCAGCCCTTTTGTGATGTAAGGAAAAAATCATGTACGTGAAACAAGATTTATTCACTTCCTGCTTCTACTTTCAATTTGTCCATAACTATTTTTTTCCACAGTAGGATATATATTTTTTTTTCATGAGTCATGGGAAGATTCACTATTTTGAAAACACTCTACCTATATCAAAGCTTAAAGACCTTTATAACAGTTTCAGAAGACTGAATTTTAAAACTGACACAATGTTTATTAAAAATGTTGTGCCTTTACTCAAAAGTGCACAAACCAGTGTAGCTATGGTCACTATTATCATCAGCTTGTATTCAGAATTTATCCTGTCTACTGAGTCTTTAGGATCTAATTAGAATGAAGAGTTTTCTACAAATATAACTGCTATGGTCATTGTGTTTAAAAAACCACACCACCCCCCTACCAAAAAAAAAAAAAAAGGAAAAAAAAAAGAAAAAAGAAAGAACTATGAGATATGGTAACAATTTAATGCTTTGAATATTTCATGTGGAATATTTTTAAAATAAGAAAAAAAAATGTTACAGGGCAAACTGATGACAACTTGGTATGACTTGGCAAAGATCACAGGCATTCATTTGCTTTTTGAAGTCATGTAAGCAGGTTCCTCAGTCCTTCTCAGACTGAGAAAAATCTAGTTGTGAGATGAAGTTTTTGTATGAGTTGATTCATGAAGCCAATGAAAACCCTGATTTAGAAAAGTTAACAAGTTTCTGAACCTCAGACCTTACAAAAACCATATCTCAAAAAGAGGGAAAAGTCTTTTTGTAGAAGATGAGGTGTTTGTTCTTGAGGCACCCAGAGTAATCACTTCCACTTTGCAAAGTTCTTGTCCTCATTCTTAGGTGTTTCAACCTATGTTTGGGTAACAAGTCCAAGAGGCTGCATTGGTTAGAAGATAGGCCTAATTTACGCTGTCAGCTCTCTCAGCTGCTTTGTAGCTCTTGCTGATTTAAGTGGATTCTTTGTTTTTCAGGGTCAGAAAGGTATTACATAGAGTCAGATGAGGATTAGCACTGCCATGGTTATAACCAAACTGCTCCTGCCCTGGTGATGTGCTTCTTCTGAACTCTGTTTTTTACTAGCTGCAGATTTATGCAAACCCTTCATTGCACGAGTTACTGATATCTCTGCTAAAAAACATTTATTTCTTACTGACCTGAAAATTCACAAAATTGAAGTTAAATATTTTGCCAAAATGGCACCTGAGCATTTTCAGAGACACCGTATTTGAAACTTTAATACATGGGTATTTCAAAATGAACAGCTCTGTCAAGTGATATCAAAGGATTTAAACTTGAAGGTTTGATGGATGAAAACTGGTGAAACACATCAATTAAAAGTTTGGGTTTGATTTCATCTTGTATATTTGTGGTCTGGAATAGATTTAGCAAAAAACCCCCAAAACAAACCTGTAATATTAAAGTACCATTTTCCCATTTTGGCAGAAGCTTTTTGTTATGCCAAAGCAAGAAACTAGACTTTGAAATTCACATTTCTTTTATAATTATTTAAATTTGAAGTCATACTTTCTGTAGGTGTATAAATTTCTCAATCTGATAATGATAACAATAGTTATCTGATAGTTGCATATATTACTCATTTCACACTCATGTATCTTTACTGATAGACAAGTAATACTGCAATTTTTATGCGTGGAAAAGTCTAAGTCAGAATTATTTTTTTTTTTCCAAAATAAATTTGTAGTCTTTTAATAATGGAGGACCATAATTTCTTCTATTGCTGCCACAATTTTCTTATAATGAAACAGGCTGTGAATTGGCATCTGGACATCTGTGAAAGAAAATGTGGTTTTGGCAAAAATAGCTTTTTTTATATTGAAAAATCTGAAGATAAACCTAGATACAACTTGTGGGTGTATGTATAAACTTATAAATTAGATCCCCTAACTGATGCTCTAGCAAAAATATCAGGAAATTAATAATTCTGGAAGTTTTTTTCTTTTTCTGTTTACAAACAAAACAAAAATAACCCCCAATTAATCACCACAGTACTTAAGTATAAATTATTAATTCCCATTTATAGGTAACTACCTACTTGAGCGACCCAAAACCCCACAATGTCACTTTTCATTCTCCATAAAGACTGAGAGGCAACTCCCAACCAGTTCCATAAGAGAAGGCTAATCCCTTCCCAAATCAGATCACTAGGAAATTTCTTAAGACAAAATTGTTTTCCAATTGTGCTTTCCCAGGGCATTATATTGGTTTAAATACTGGAAAGATTCCTTGGAAGTTTCCAAGTCTCTACTAACACTATGAGTCAGATGTCTTCAGGTTGTGTAGTGCCAGCTTTGACGTCAAATGATAATCCAATGGGGTTTTCCATTATACTTCATAATGGAGACTCAATGGGATTTTAGTGTGTAAAATAACCACATTTTGTCTGAATCACCAAAGCTAGAATTGAAAATTTGTTTCTTTTGACTGGTTTGGTAAAACACATTTTTAAAGGCTTAAAATGTTGCAAAAAAGAGGGAAGATTTTAAGCCTGAGTATGCAGCAATATCAATTTCGAAATGTTTCACAACTTAATAGCATGTTAGTGCAGCACAAAGTCACTGCTCCAGTTAGTCTTTGTGGCAACAGCAAGCACTGATTATTTCTCTCTTTAAAAGGGAGTATGTCTGCTCTCCAAGACTGGGGCATGCTCTTGCAAGTACAGTTGTTATTGCTCATTGGAAATTTACTGAAGAAGCAAGTGTTGCCTCATGACTGGGTTTGACAGGTCTTCCCTGCAGCTGGGGACGCAAGAAGCTCCATGACCTTGGTCATGGGTGGCCTGTTAACATTTGCCCAGCACAATTGGGTGTCATCCACAGCTGTATGAAACTTATATTTTTGTGAGTTTTACTGAGTTTTAATAAAAGATTCAAGGAACTTCCAGCTCTTGAGCGTTTGGGGATTTGTTGTATTTATTTTTTCATCAGATTTTTGTCCTATTTGGGAATCAAGTTTCTTTGGCTAGCCTGTCTCCTGTACTGATATACATTCTTGAGCAGAACTGTTGTTTTCATCTGAAAGGGAAAAAACTAAAGAGTAGATGCATGAATTTGGCTTTGGCACATTCCTCTTTTTGCCCATTCTTAAGTAGATAATAATTTAGAATATATGGAATTAATCTTAGGGAGAATATATGAAGTCCATAGTTAAGTGAACGAGTGGAAGCCTTGTTCCCATTACTGAAAGATCTTTTAGGGGCAGGCTTAAAAAAACTTCCTGAAGAGAAAGAAAGGCAGGATTAGAGCCTCCAGATGGTAGCTGAGTAGTTGACAAGTGCTACATTTAGCTCAATCCTGCGGAAAACTACAGAGTAATGGGAATATGGATTTATAAGTAATGGTTAGTATAAAGTTACCCATACAATGTGGGGCTTAATTTTACATTAGGGAAGTAGATTTTCTTCTCAGTTGGGAACCAGGAAAAATTTGTGGTTGCTGTCTTTGCCATGGAGTTCTTAAAATTAATCTTGGACACTTTCTATGAAATGCTGCTGGGTGTTTTACAGGGACAAATCTATAGTAGATCTCAGCAACTGGCTTCATACTTCTGCCCATCTATGGCACCCTGCAATGCCCAGACAGGAAAAGGAGAATTGCATGTGTTGCCATCAACTTCTTTTTTTCCAGACAAAGAGGAGTCACCCTATTTTTTCCTGCATTCTTGGCAGCAGATAATTGAGAATTGTTCATAAAATAAACTTAAAATGGTCCTGAGGATTACTGGGTGGAGAAATTTTCAATGTCTGCCATAGCAACTTGCCATCTCTTTTTTTTGATAAGCGCCTTAATTATAAACAGTGTAAATAGATCCATTGTCTTTAACACCCACAGTTGCAAGATAAACACAGAGGAGTTTATGTTCACCAAAAGTGAAGTCAGTGAGATTCTTGATGACATGAATCATGTTGAATTTGGCTTGCTTCCAAATGTACATATTAGCATAGAAGTCTTTCTCCTGACTGAGGTTAAATAATGTTGGAATATGTGGTAGCCAGAAAAGCAGTATAGAGACAGTATGTAGACAGTATGTTGTATGTGAAGTGTATTTTCATGTGGTTATGATTTGTTTTGGTGTGAGTCAAACTGTCAATAATCTTGTTAGGTAATCTGCTGGGGAACAGTGATATGAGGAACTGCTCTCTCCTGCCATGCTCCCACTTGAGCAATCAGTGAACAGAAGATGTGTAAATTGATGGGGCTGTTTGTAGAGTTATGTTCCTAGAAAGGAACATTGTGGGCACCAGCAGGCAGGATGGGTACAATTCCAGGTTATCAATTGCCACAAAGCACCATTAGATACAGACACTGATAACATCTATATTTAGGAAAATGAGGACAGCTGTACTAATCCTGTGCTTAGCATGTGCCTCTGTAACTATCTCTCATTCCTCCACTGTTAGTGTGTGTGTATTTTACATGATTGGAGGACCAAGACACTGGAGAAGATCCTGGGACATCGCAGAGCAGAAACAGTGTCTCACAGGCTTCCAGGGCTGACTGAACAAGAGGAAATGCCTTCAAACTAAAAAAGAGTAGGTTTAAATTAGAGGTGAAAAAGAAATTCTTTACTCTGAGGGTCGTGAGGCACGGTATCAGATTATTCAATGAAGTGGTAGATACCCTGTCCCTGGAAATGTACAAGACCAGGTTGGACAGAGCTCTGAGCAACCTGTGGAAGGTGTCCCTCCCATGGAAGGGGATTGGAGCTAGATGATCCTTAAGGTACCTTCTAACCC
The DNA here is from genome assembly GCA_035583185.1 of Anabacerthia variegaticeps. NCBI lineage: Eukaryota > Metazoa > Chordata > Aves > Passeriformes > Furnariidae > Anabacerthia > Anabacerthia variegaticeps. The sequence continues at coordinate 1,974,603 of JAWWEW010000001.1, read as the reverse complement.
AAGCCATTCTGTGATTCTATGATAACACATAAGTAGAAAGATAGTTCTTAGAAAGATAGGCCACAGAAACATCTATAGTTACTGCCTCTTCTAACATGTTTTTGACTCGTGTTTTAATTGTGTATCAGTAAGCCCCTCTAGCTGGTACAAGAAAAGTTTTAGGAAATAGAAAATATCCCCATTGTAGTTCATTTATCTTATTTTCACATCTTAAATACTATTCTCGTGGAAAATGGAAGTTGTACTGAATTCCTGGGATTGTATAAATTGTTTGCATGTACTTAGTCTTGACTTTTTTATTGAGAGAGGAAATGGGCACACAGCATGGCTGCATGAGTCACAAACACCTGTCTTGGTGTGTGTTCTACTTGATTAATAGAAGTTTACAGTTATTTCAGCCTTTCTTCATACTAAGGCCTCCAAAGAGCATGTGAGTAATTTTGTGCTTCATAGGTTGTCTGGAGGTGACAAATTTCCCTACTTTTTCTGTATTCAAACGTGTTTGTCTTTCAGGCATGAAATTCAGACTGTGGGGATTTTTTTTTTATTTTATTTTTGGCTTACAACTATCATTTGAGTCTGCCTCTTGCTGACAGTAAATGCAGTCTTAAAAACCTCTGAGGATAATAGAAGAGCATAGAAGCTCTGCCTTTAGCTTGACACATTTTCGACATGGTTTAGTCATAAATTCTAAAAGCAAAATGCAGCTTTTCTCTGTTGTCATGACTGAAAATCAGTAGCAGACATCTTCCATGTTTTCCAGGTAATAGAACTTTTCAAGGAACGGCTTCACTTGGTTTAAAGACACAAACCATTCCTGATGTTCTAGACTGTAAGTGTCAAGCAGGGGCAGTGTGCTGATTACTCCGGTGTGTCCTTCTGCACTGTAATCAGTGTAAAATTAATAAGAATGTTTTTGACTCTTGTCATAGTTCTGATTAGCTAAACAGTTTTATGGATTTATATTACCTTTTTAAAACATTTCCATCCAGTATAGTGCAAATAGGTTCAGTTTACAGCTGAAATTTTCTCCAGCATTTTATTTCCTGAAAGTACTTGCCTTCCTCTCCTGTGCTCTATGGCTAGCTGTTGTGGTTTAAGAATGGTACTCCCCAGTTTAGTGCTCTCACTGAGACTCTTCAAACCAGAGCTGCTCAATAACTCCCCCTCCCTCTGCCTCCTTACAGTGGGCTGGAGAGGAAAACTGGAGGCAGAAATGGTAAAGATCATAGGTTGAGATAAGAACAATTTACTGGAAACAGAAGTGAGAGAACAAAATGAACAGCAACAGTACTAATGACAGAGGGTACAAGAAAGCGATGAATCATTCACAGGGAACTCCCTGACAACAGACAATACCCAGCTACTCCTTCCACCATGCTATGCCAATCCCCCCATCCTCAGCAATGAGGTGAAATGGTATAGAATAACCTCCTGGTCCAAGCCAAATTCCCTCCTGGCTACTACAAAAATTAACTCTGTCTTGACTGGAACCAGGACCTTATACACTCCTTATTCTATACCATTTGCATCATGCCCAAATCCTACACCTTCCAAATACACACACATATATATATATACACAGAAGAATGGGTATCCTTTCCATGGTCAGTGGCTGTCCCTCCAAGATGTCTACTGAGTTCATTTAGTCCGTGACTGTGGCTTCTATCCATCCTAGATATCTTCCAGGATACAAGACAGTGTAAAGGTAGAGTGCTGTCCATTTCTCACTTTCAGCAATATCTAAAGTCAGCTGGACAGCTTTCAGATCTGCAGACTGACTTGATCTAACTTGTCCCTCGATAGCTTCTGCAATTCACTGCACAGAACATCATACAAGAGCTTTCAATGTGTTCTTATGATATGGCAGAAACTGTCAAGGAAGAGAACACATCACTTTTCATTTTCAGGTAGCTGATTATGTGGTGGGGACTCCTCAGCGTGTCTCACTTTTTTCTCCTCCCTCCCTGATATTTGTCTGAAATTTTCACCTTCAGGCTTGTGTGAGGACTTCCAAGACGCTTGGGTAATTGGGTTTTCCTATTTGAGCTCACTGTGTGATCAGCACAACCCACTTACTTCACATAGCATCAGTGGCATGATGTGTGGAAGGGACTTTCCTTTAGAACATCCAGCCCAGCACTGGCAGTTGCAGGGCCAGGAGGAGCTCTCCTTTACTCCCAATCACTTTTGAAGCAGCTTGAACCACTTCATAAACTGCCAGGATCTGTTTTTCAGTTGGGGTGTAACAGACCTTGGATCCTTTGTAACCCTGACTCCGGAACCCCAGGGGTCTTCCTCGAGTCTCCCCAGGTGCTTTTTGCCAGAGGCTCCAGGAGGAAGCCTCCCTTGGCTGCAGTGTAGAAGACATTTGTTACATCTTGTCCTGTCCAGACTGACCCAAGAGCTACTACATGAACAATCGCCTGTTTAATTTGTTCAAAAGTTTGTTGTTCTTCAGGTCACCACTTAAAATTGCTCTTCTTCTATGTCACATGATAGAGAGGGTTTACTATCTAATTGTAATCTAGAATACATATCACCCAAAAACCCACAGCACCTCAGAAAGCCTGTATTTCCTTCTTGCTGGTTGGTGGCAACATAGCTGCTATTTTGTTGACCATATCAATTGGAATCTGATGACATCCATCTTGCCATTTTACTCCTAAATGCTGAATTTCCTGGGCAGATATCCTCACCTTAGTTTTATGGCAAAACCAACCTTCAGGAACATCTGGATTATCTTGTCCCCTTTCTCAAAAACTTCAGCTGCTGTGTGATGATGTCATTAATAGATTGCAAGTGTTATGGAGGCTCATCCTTTTCCAGTGCAGTCTGGGTCATTCTATGGCAAACAGTGGGGCTGTGTTTCCACCCCTGGGGCAGTCAGTTCCAAGCGCAATATTAAAAGCCATGTGGCAGAGCTGCCAATCAAAAAAAGGTCTTCCTGGTAGCCCAACCACACCAAGCGCCCTGGAAACTCTGACTGGCTACAGCACTCCTCACTCGGGCCTGGAACTATAGAGTGGTCAGTGAGACAGATGTGCCACCTGGGAAGTCTGGCTGTGATAGCCAACGCACATAAATACAGGAGCATAGGGACTCCCTCTTGCCTTTTCTCTTGGGACCTGCCATTGCTGTGTGTAGCCCTGGACTTCTTTAGGACCCTTCAGTGGTGGCTATGCAATCTTATTCTAAACTCTTTAGTCCTTCTTTCTGCTCTAAATCTCTCTTCTTCCCCTACTTTTTTCTTAATCTCTTCTGGGCAACTTAAAACGGATTATATTTTAGTAAGTTGTGAGTTGGTGTTTGCTGGGTGCTTTGTGGAATCTTCTCCTTGGTTGTACATTACCACTGTGAACCTTTTGCCAAAATGACTATTTTCTCACTAAATTAAAAGCAATCTCCTGGGAAACACATGTAGTGTATTGTTTCCCATACATTAGCACAACAGGCATTGCAAGGCAACATTTGTCAAGGCAATATTTGTTTAATGTCCCTCTGTTTTGGTTATGCTAGATCCTGACTAGAGAAAATAATGTAGTTCCTATTTTCTACCAAGCTATAGTGATTAGTACCATACATAGTCTTGTCTACTTGACTTCTACTCAGGTTAATTTGGTGAGAACTCTCTTACTGAGTCTTTCAAAGCTGTGTTTTAAACTGTAATTCCTGGCTCAAATAAGGTGGGAGATAAAAGGAAGACACTGGCAATAGTGTCTCTGTGATATGGATGACTGTGTGAACCACTCAGCCTTCTAAAACCAAAGCTAGACTCAACAGTTGAGGCTCATATGGGTGAGTAACAAGCAGACATGTTACATCTCAACAGGTTTCTGTTCTGCAAACATGACATCTACATGTGTATACACACACACACACCCCACCCTAAAATAAGCATAAGATCAGAGCAGCAATTATTTCCAGTGGTAGTTTCAAGAATAATTGAAAATAATTTTTTTAATAGGCCTCTCAACAATACTTGGGAAACATTGAGAAGTATCACTTTGTTTTCCAAAGTCTAAACTACTTTTTCAACAGTGTTCTGTCAATTACCGGTCAAAGTCCTAATCCATCAAATCTTCTGAGTGACCATTTATAATGTGCTGAAGAATAAACATTTTGACTCTTTGGTAAGAGAGATTTGGCCACTGATCCAACAGTGTGATTTGGCTCATAACCAAGTGGTGAATAGTCATGTTCTCCCAACAAGGAACACTGTTTTAGAGAACACAAACCATTTATTTCTCTGATACCGAAGATAAAAGACAAGGATGTACAAGGCAATGTAGGGTTTTAAGAGAGTTCCTGTCTCTTTATTGTCTGGATTCTGATATTTTTTTGTGTGTGCATTTTGCTTCTTTTAGGTTTTCCAAATACAATAGGTTTTCCAAATAACCCAGCAACCCTGCTGTCACTGAGGGATCCAGGTGGGCTGGTGAGGATGGGCATGTTGTTATCTCACTGAGAATTTGGATGGGGGTGAGAGCAGAGACCAATCACTCTGTGAGTCTGAGAAGGATTTGGGTGAGCTGCTAAAGGAAATGTAAAGGATTGTAGATGATGTACCTGCTATTGGGAGTCACCTTGCTATCCACCTCATGAGAAAGCCTGTCTCTCTCCTGCAGACGAGAAACTGCACTCAGTGTGGAAGCAGGCCAGAATTTAAAAAAAAAGATTGAGTGAGAAGGCAATATAAATGGAGAAAAAACTCTGAACTTAAGATTTTAATAAGACTTCTGACACCTCCCAGCCCAAGATTCAGTGTGTTTGAATGCATGCTTGATTATTGAAATTACGCAGAGATAACAGAAAAATCAGGAAAAAAAGTTATTTGAAATTTCAAATTACTTAATTCTTATAACTTTGTCATGGGATGTAAAGCTTTGTATGGAATCACTTCCTTTTTTTTTTCCATTGTCTGTGTTGTTTTCTTTGAATTTGGTCATGAAACGAAAAAATATGGTTTTTTTTCATGGCGTTAGAGGAAAACAGGTGGCATCTGATCATTAAATATGTTACATGAAAAACTGCCATATCCAATAGACTGCAAATATCTTAGTTATAAGGTTTCCAGTTGACTGGCTAGAAGTGTAAGCGGGTAAAGAAAATAGTACACTGTAAAGGAATCTAGTTTTTCCCTTCTCTGGCTGGTATTCTTGAAGCACTTTTCAGAGATGTAATCTCACATGTAAAACTTTCACTTTAGAGGGCCATTATTTGATGGTCTAGACAGACTATATCCTGTGTCTGTAACTAGAATCAAAGCCATATTTTTTGCTATTGTGTATTTGGACACCACAGACATGCATGTTAATTACATTGAGCACACTCTTTATTTAAAAAATTGAATTAATTTCTTATGTGAATGTAGTAGCTTATCCATGTCCACGAAAATGAAGAGGGAGAAAATTTAGAAACATTGGCTCTTGCCTGTGTGGTAACCCAGAAACATATTTGGTGAACCTTTACATTATTACTAGTTTCTCAATTTCTTTCCAGTGGAAATATTGGCTCTGACATTGGCTATACTGTATATGTAAATGCATTATTCCTTATCCTCTTTATATGTCTAGGCAAGCTGTCAGTTGGCTTTGGAGTGTAATAGAGCAATCTTTATCTCTGACAGATAATATAGACATAACCACCCTCAAATGATTTAGGCTACATGGTCTACTCATACCAACTAATCTCTGCTCATTTAGGGTTTTAAAAATCCTGCTAATGAAGATAATGTCCAGTCAGCTGCAATTTTATATGACAAAGAAATAAACAAAATGAAAATCTGGAAGTAGGAATTTTATCAATGATAAATATATGTCAAACACAAAATTACAATGTCTCTACATTGGATCCTGACCATGATGCAATTCGCAGTGTGTAATGTATTGCCATTCTGGAATGCTAAATCCTGGCACACACGTGGCTCACTGAGAGATTAGCAAATAGCCAGACTGAAGAAACTACCAAAGGAAGACTACTGAAAAAAGTCACAATTCTCTACCAAAAACAGATACAATGCAGGGCTTTTGGGTCTGAACAAACTATCACATGTGTGCTTCCAAGACATAATTATATAATTGTATCTAGTGGAATGACTTATCCCTGTTAAAACACATGCAGAAGTGTTAACGTCTTAGTATTTTTAATAACATTAAACTAATGAGTGGAAATCATTGCTTGAATTTGTCAGTGCGGTGTAACATCCAACTCTTTGGATGAGCAGTGGGGAACAGCTGTGGCAGAACTGAATTAAAATATTTTTATCTGAGTCAGAAGTACGTCCCATTTTTGACTGAATTTCTTGTCTTTAGATTTTCAAATGATATACAACCAATCATTCCTTAGAAAATCACCTCTCAATAAATATTGATGCTTGGAGAAATCAGCAACACAAATGATTCGTTTGGGGACCTGTACAACTGAAGTGCTACTGAAATTCACTCTCCAGTTCTGTGGTTGATGTTTAAAAAATAAATCTGAGCCTCTATATGTGCTAAAAGCTCTTTTCACCTTGTGAATAAAACTACTGTACCCTTCTTACTGTAAGCATTAGTGAGTTCTTGAGAAATAATAACCTCTACTTGAATGAAACAATGAAGAGTATTAATGATCAAAGAGCCAGATGGGTGGTATTTCACCTCTTTGAAATAATGAGCAATTATATTACTTGGAATTCATGTTGTGAAATGTTCTTTTTGCTTCCTCACATTATATATTTGCAAAAATAGTCCACGTTCTCCATTTTATTTGCCTATTTTTGGTGTGTATTTTCCCTGACTGCAAACATAAGTTAGAAATTTAAGAAAAAACTGTATATGGCTCTCATTCTGGCTGGAACATTAGGAGATTTCCAAGAAGATACATGATAGCTTGGAGATGACTTTTCTTTCTAATTACAGTTCTATTAGCCTTAGAACTGATTTTCTGTAACACTGGAGTTTCTTCATCTTATCTAATGAGGACATTTACAATTTTAAAATAATTCCTGGAAGAAATAAATGTCACCACTGAAGTCAAGTGAGAAACTGGGCTAAAGGCACCCTTGGCCCTCAGCAGAGAGATGGGGGAGGGAGAATCATGCAGCAAAAGGAACAAGACAAAGTTGTAGTGAATTGTTTTCCAGCTGCTTCCAGATTCCTGGGGATATAATGTATAAACAAGGTATCAGTATAAATCAGGGCTGTTTTGAGACTAATTTACATTTGATACCAGGGTGGCTACTGGCTGGAGAGGCTCAGCTCATTAACACAGCAGAATTGAGAAACAGATTCTCTCCTTCCTTTACGATTTCAGAATGGCAACGCAAGCCGAGTGTTTCCTTTAGAAGGGGTCAGTCCAGACCCTCAGACTGAGAACAGGGAGGAGTTCTCATTAATTCTGAAACAGAAAAGGCAGTTGACAAGAAAATATAGCCAAAGCAGACTATAACGGTTCCAGATAGTTCTAACTTCATGATGTCCTGACCACTTCCACATTTTCACTCTTCTCCAAGATAACAGACTGACAGAATTCACAGTTCTTTTTAATTTTTTTTTTCTTTTTCTGACGTCAGTGTTCCTTAGCCATTTCCCAGAATATAGTTGTTGATTTCTCTTTTACCACAGTATTTTCTATTATCTTTTAATTCAGTCCAATGCTGACTATTGGCAGTATGAATAACCTTTCTGCTGCTCCAGAAATCATAAATAAACTCCAGAAAAATACGTTCTTGAGACTGTTGAGAAAAATAATGTCTGCAAATACAGCATTTGGCCTGTATTCTGGGACTGGACATTGGATGCCCTGCTGGTGACTTGTGGCAGCAGTTGTCTCTCAGTGCTCCCTGAGCAGATGTGAAGCTGATCCCTGAATCAGTTTGTTCCATGCATTTCCAGTTACTTCATCAAACTATGGTGAGGGAAGGGGCAGAACAGGAAAGCAGAGGGGAAGACAAAGCACTCTCCACCTGTCCTCAACACTCCCCAGTTTTGTACCTACTTCCTGTGCACAGGTAAATGATGCAATAAAAGTACTTCAGAAGGGTTGGTTACCTCTGTCAGCAGCCTCTCTTTCTATCTCACTCTTTTCCCTTAACCTCTGCCCATACATGATGAGGGTGCTTAATGATCAAGTTTGGGTATGCACATGCTTCTTGTATCACAAAACGCAAGGGGATTCCCATAAAAATTGTCCACAAGACCAGACTAACCAAAAATTTTCCATCACAAATATTTTTAGGTGTTTTGTACCTTTTGATTTATTTTTTTCTGTTTATTTTATTTTGGTGTTGCTGCATTAAAAATTGGGATTGCTAATAGCACTAGTTATTTTCTTAAACAGGTCTTAAAAAAGAAAGAGGAGTTAGGCAGAGCTTTCTGTCTCAGATTCTGTTGGCTTCCTTGGGGATGGTAGTCCAAGAAAAGCACCAATATTTCTGTTACCTGACCCTTGCCCAAGCCCTAAAATGAAATAAACTTGAATTAGAAATGTTGGTACTTCTTTCCTCTTTACAATATTTTTGAAATTTTGCATAGTTTGTAATCAAATCTAGACTACTAAAACACTTTGTGAAGCAGAATTTGCATTTCCATACAGTTCCTATAATTTATAGGAGTGCTTTTTCACATCTTTTCAGTGGTCAATCTTTCATCAGAATGTTGTTTCAGTAATAAGTGATTCCATCTTCTTGCCCTCCCGTTAACTGTATTTCTGTAATTTCTATTCAGTTTTGTAGCCATAGTGATGAAATCTATTTTTTGCTGCTGTCATAATAACTCTAAACATGTATTAATTTCATATCCACAAACCTGAACACTTTATTAACAAAATTGTAAGTTTGATGACTATGTTCTTGAAATACTCATACCTGTTTCCTTGTGATGTATAAAACGTTTTGATGTTTGGGACACTTAAAGTTGTTCTGGTGTGTTCTCTAACATTTGGTACATTGACAACCAAGACAGGATCAAACTCTTCTGGGCAGTAGATTCCGCATGAATTTCTGAGGCATACTTGCGCAACTTTGTCAAAATTTGGAGAAAATGCTTCCTAATCACAAGCAGCAATGCAGGAAGAGTAAAACTCATCTCTCCACACAGGTATTTTATTACCTTTATTGCGCATATGAAATTATTTGGGCAGAACATAACTGTTTCCAGAATGTAGTTTTCAGTTTAATGGATTTTTTTGACTCCTTGTTCTGAATATTGCATTTCTGTTAAGAAAAGTGTAATTCTAATAATGTTTCCAAATGCTTATAGTGCTTTAAATATATAATCTTTGAGATTTTATTGTTCCTTGATAAGGAGAACCTGTAAGAAACACAAGTTGGCAGGGCTACATCTCTTCTCCACTTTCTTAGTGTGCCTTTTTTGCCGGCCACTTCTCTACCTCAGGCACTCAGCCACTAGACTCTCTTTATAAAATGAAGAGAAGAACCTAATGTCATGCATGAGTTTTGAAGCTGTCAGGAAATAATAAAACTCAAAAAAATAAAAATCAGGGCGATTTGTTTTAGGCATTTCAATGTGGCTTACTGGTTATCTTTGTATTGTTTGAATTTGATTGGAATCATTGTGTATGCAAATTTAATTGCTTTTCGGGCTGCTCACAGTATGGGGGGAGTATGGGAGCCAGTTCATCCCACCATTCCTCTCTTTTTTCTGGTTGTTTGGCCTGCCTTATCTGAATGAGGGACTTAGGCATCTCAGTGTAATTCTTTGGCACAATTAGAAATTTTTTACCCTACTCAGAGGACAATAATATCCATACAAAAATATATAGATTTTATTTTGTTTTTTCTCACATAGTTTTCTAAACCAAGTTATGGGTGGATCATGTGGGAACCAAATTAATGAAGACATGTACTTTCCATGTAGACATTTGTGTGTAGAGCTGCCATAGATTTTTATTGAAGCACTGCATAATTCGGAGCATTTATGAACTGTAATGGCCTTATGAGACAATTTAAACATATTTTTTAAATGATGCATGTAGTTCCCTTCTCTTTATGTCCAACAAATAAAGCTATTTGGATAGCATCTGCTTTTCTTGCTGCCTTGAATCAAGTCAATCAAGTCTTCTTTGCAAGTTTCTGTGAATATAAACTTCACACCAAGAATGTGGCTTAGCTCAGTAGAAAGCGATGGAGAAAGAAGATGGAAAACTTATGAAAAATCTCATTTTAGCCCGAGTTCCTTTTTTCTGAGATGGTGAAATTGTATAAATACTTTGAAAGGAGATATCACAAATAAGTTTTTGGGTTTTTATAATCTTCTTATTAGTGGCATTTAAGGCACACCATGGACCACATCTTCCTTACAACCAATTACTTGATTTTATAAAAAATCATGAAACCATTGGTAAAGTTAATTAAATGTATTTGGAATTAAGGTAGTCTAAAGAGAAATAATGGGGCTAATATTCACAAAAGAATTAGTGAGGAATTTTGGCTTAATTTCATAGGTATGATTTTTCTTCCTTATTTTATTTTTATATTTTGCTTTCAATTTTTAATTTTTTTTATAGTTAATGTTCTGCATGGATATTAATACATAAAAATGAAGGGGATAAAAACTGGAGTGGAAAATCGTAACAGGTGATTAAACTTAATCATTAATCTATACAATACTTGAAGATTGATATATGCTTTTGTTTTGAAATTTATAATTGATCTGATTACTGAATTCTAGGTCAGAGTAACTTGAAGAGTCATATTGGCTCTTTGAGCTGAGACACCTTTAATACAAGCAGTGATTAAAGCTGTATATTTAGTGGTATAATCTTGTGCCATCTTTTTATTTTGTTCACTCAACCAAACAAGTAACTTTAATCATGGCCACTAATCCTAAGGTTAATACAAGGCTCTTCCTACCTTTTTTTTTTTTTTTTTAATATTGGAAATAAGACATTGGTCTTACTGATTCAATAGTTACTAGTAGAGTTGCTGCATACAGTTTCACGGATGCATCTAGTTTTTTTATTATTTCTGAGCTGCAACCAGTCAAGAATAGGAGAAAAAATATCTGAAAGCATTTTACTGAGATGATTTATAGTTTATAAAAAGATCGCAAATGAAATGTTGCGTTCTCGGCAGCCACTAGAACTGAAATTTCCATGACTGCAAAGAAATAGGTAAAAGATATATGGAGATTAAAATAGTCATACTGTTCCATTTCTGCTCTGAAATCATTAAAGAACTTTAAATAGTAAGCAGTCCAGCTAGAAAGTATTGCAGAGATATCCAGTGTCAGTCTAATAGGATATGATCAGCCCTGGCAGGCGCTCTGTGGTCCCTAGTGGAATCTGGAAAAACCAGTCTATGAAGACTGAAAATAACTGTCAACATTCCCTTTTATCAAAATCTACCTCTTTCATCATCCTCTCCTTACTTCATACTTAAAGTTTTGGATATGCAGCTAAACCCATGCCTAACATGGTTTTGAATCCACAGTGGCATGACAGAATGCATATTTAGGGTAACGAATCTATCACTCTATAGGAAGTTTTGACTGTAGCTATGCGGGGGTAACAAGTCAGGAGATGAGAAGTGTTCAGAAAAATCCTTTGGGAAAACTATTTAATGGAAAAAACAAAGCAGCTCTGTCCTCAGGTGTTCGGCTGTGGAACTTGAGTTGGTGTTGCATGCCAGAAAAAGAAAAGTGTTCTATTCATTCCATGCACTCTACTGAAAAATTAAACCGAATACATTATTCTAGCTTACAAATGACTAACTTTATTTTGGCATGTGTTTAATCATTTAGGAAAGGGTCTTATTCAAGAAAGCCTCTAAGTGTTCACTTAAAACACAGTAGATGCTTAAGGACTTTATTGAATAAGGGCCAGAGTGCTTAAAATTAGGAGGTGCACATCTTTTTAGTGTAAAAAAGAAAAACAACAAACCAACAAAAAAACCCCACAAACCGAACCCTAACTGAAAATTGAAGCAAGGCTTCCTTCCATAGTACTAAGTGGTAATAACCACTACAGCCAAAGAGCTTTTCTGAACTTTATAAATATTTAATTTTAAAAAGATACTGAACCAATACCTGTGTAATCATGTTTCCAATAGGTATGAGAGCATGCAAGACCTACCTGTATGCTAATGTTGCTCTGACTGTTTTTTTGGAAACCTTTCAAAAAACTCCTGGAGTGGCTGAGGTACTGAAACATGTTCCTACACAATGTTCTTTATTTGCCAGAAGCTAAAAATATAAAATTGTGGAGATATCTGATGGCCAGAGATCTTTCCTGTTTTGCTCCAGTATGAATGTTTTGGAAAGATGATTCTTTCTCCTGAACTTTTTACCAAGAGAGAAAAGAAACAGAAATATCAGGTTAACTAGGAAACTGGAGGTTTAGTTCTGGATTTAGAATAGAGATTCTGTGAGGGAAATGTCTACACCTGAGGATTTTAAAAGGGCATAGGAGAGACATGCACTGTCAAAACCAGACCTAATATTCTACAGAGGTCATATATAGGTCCTTAGTGGAAAAACATCGATTATCTAGACTTGATGGAAATATGGAATGCTTTTTTCTCTGCAGAAAACAAGCCAACTTAACAACTCGATATTGAGAAACACAAACACCTATGTGCAGCAATGAATTCTGAAAAAGCATGACTTAAGCTTCAGTATCTACAAAACTAAAATGCTTCCTGTATAGACTGAGTATACCACAGACTGTACAGGTTGATGAGAAAAGTATTCAACAGTATTTATTTTAGTCATGTGAAAGCTCCCTACTGAAGAAAGGGGAATTTTGTTGGAGGTTGATGAACGGAGTGTCTAAAATTTCAGAACAGGGCAGCGGAAAAATATTTCAAACAATTGTTGTCCATCATTAATAAGAGAAGTGAAAGGAGTTGAGTTCTTTTTAGATACAAATCATCAAAAGCCAGAAGGACATTATTCAAAAGAGTTATTAAAAGAAAATGATAAATATTCATCACTGTAGCCAAGACCAATCATCAGTGAATTATTCAGCTTCTCCAGGCTACACCCTATTTTCCTATAGATAAAAGCATATTTTTCCTATACTTGCAAGTTGAGAATTGAACATCAGGATCCTGATGAAGAAAGGAATAAGAATGTATATGTACTAAATTAGGATTCTTTGAGTGTTTCTCCCTTTAAGCATCAGTGATCCATTCAAGATCATTGATTTCACAGATATACAAAGAAGAGCATTAATCTTATCAGAAAGAGGAACTGCTGTCAGCAGAATTATTGTCATGGGGAAAAGAATTACCTTTCTCCCAGTGCAGAGCTTTTGGTAGACTACAGTAAAATGTCATGTGCAGTATGACTCATTGGGAGTGATATGTTCAGTTCTGGGCTTCCCAGTACAATAAAGACATGGACTTAAAAGAGTGAATGTAGCAAAGAGCCACAAAGATGAGATTATGTTTGTGTATAAACATGAGAATGAAGATGAGGGACTGAGACTCCTCAGGACTGCCAGGACAGGACATAAGGCAATGGGTACAAATTAAGGCACACAAAATTTCCTCTGAACACAGCCAAGCACTTTCATACTATGAGTTGACAAACACTAGAAGAGATTTCACAGAGAGATACTAGCATTTGTATTCATGGGGATACTAAAAACCAAACTGAACACAGCCCTGGGCAACCTTTTCTAGTGGGAGAAGGTGACCTCTAGAGGTGCCTTTCAACCCCAACCACTCTGTGATTCTGTGAAGGAAAGGAAGAAAAATTGAAAAGCCTCCAAAAGAGTCTAATACGTTTACTAATCCCAATTCAAAATAAAATGAATCACAGGCATAAACAAAAGTTGAATTCTCCAAATGAAATCTAAGTCAAGATTAACAGCATGTTCCTGAATTAGTGCTCTGATGTTTCAGAAAGGCTGTATCATTTGGACTTCAATAACAGTTGTAGTGCACTCAGGGACATATAATATGAATATACTAATATGAATATAATATGAATACCTATTAATATGAATTCAAATCTGTGAGTGAAACTATAAGGTTCTGATTCTGTGATCTGTCCATCTGAAGCTAATAAATTCTGTCAGTGTCCAAATGTCCAATTCAATTGCTGTTCAATCTTCAAATTCAATCTTTTGGGGTCTTTAAGGTTGTAATAATTTGTCCACTGAGGGGTGCCAGTTGGGAGATAGAAATAACACACTGGAAAAATTGAATAGCTACTTTTGTGATTTGAAAGAATAGGGAATCATGTAGAGTTAGTATGTAGTCAGAATTTCTGTATACTAAAAGTACAAATGGACAAGTGTATTATATCCATATAGATACACAAAGGTCAAACATTGTAGGGATGGCAATAGGGAGAATCTTTAAGATAACAATATTAACACAACATTTTCTTTAAAAAAAGCAATTCCTGCTCTGTGTCTGACCCACAGTAAGTCTATTCAACAATACAAGAAATATCAAAAAGTGCCACCTCTGCATTTTCCATCACTTCATGGGTTGCAGCCAAGAGTAATAAGTCACAGCTACAGCAGAAACCAAAATAATAGTCCAAGCAGTTGGCTATAATAGCAGTGATGGAAAATAAGAGGGGAACAAAAAGCATCACAACTCTGTAGCCCAGCAAACTAGCTCTTGACTGTAAACTGGGGAGACACAAGTCTTAACTATGACAATAAAAACATTATTGGCTTATGAATGTGGTTCTTGCATCCATCTGGTTTGAGATAGAATTTTTGGCTGTAAGAGATGCATAGTATTTCCTAGTTTTCACCTTATAAATCTGTTTGTCCATAGAGTTCTTGGAAGAGTTTTCTGGATTATTATTTAAGTGGCCATTTTACATAAGGCCTTGTTTTAAATTCAAGTGAGATGAATAACAAATATTTGATCCTTGTTTACAAGATATCTAATGGCAGTAGTTTGAGTAAATAATGCTTAGCACAAATATTGTTATACTAGAATGACAGCAGGAATAATGAAAAATAAGATTTAGAAAGAGATATTAAAATTAACTGGTTAAATACTCCAGAACTGTTTGAAGAATCACAAAAATAACCAACAGTATTTTAAATATTAAATTAGAGGAATCTTTTTTTCCCAACAAAACTATTCCTAGAAATAGTGGAATCAATAATCCACCAGGAGACATACAGGCTGTTAAGAATTGTGAAATGAGAAAACAGAGCACCAGAAGTGTAAGGGAACTCAGTTTTGAATGATCTGAAGTAAAATTCCACCAATGTCTTGTACTATGACTAAATTTTGAGCAGTACAGAAACTTGGCTAATAAAGGCTTAGACACTGAAATACAGTGTATTCTGACAGAAAATGATATAAATCATCTTATGAGAACGATAGAGAATTAATCAAGTAATAAACTATAAAAATTAACTATGTCCATGAGACTCACCTTATAAAGCAGTTTTCATTATCAAGATGTGATATCCAAGGTGTTATTCAGCAGCTGGTAACTTAAGTAGAGTCAGCCTTCTCAATTCGAATCCATATTTTAATTCTGTGTTGGGGAGGAGGGCGAGAGTGACTCTCAGAGCACATATCTTCTAAGATTCGAAAGAATGGAACTAGTGAAATCAAGAGGGAAAATTTAGCAAAATATCTTCCTCTCCCTTCTTCTCAAGCCCATCTCTTTTATCTCTTGTGTCTTGTCATGAAGGGAAAGATTTGCATGCATATCTTTGTCTGTTGAACTGTTGGCACCAACTTCTATCGATCAAACAAAATGTTAAATGGCCTTTTTGGTTCTTCACTATGAATTTACATTTTTCAGTCTTTTGGAAAGGCTTTAAAATTCTTTGTCCGTACTGTTCAGAAATAAACCTCATATGCCTGGTAAATTTGCCAGGTCTCTCTATTAGCTTATTAAAGCTCAACATGCCTGCTATACATCTGTTCTTATGCACAGTTTTCAACAAGTGTGTTCTGTCACCACTGTTGAGGTACTGAATTTGAAATTATTAAGATTCAAAGCTATCAGGAAATATAGATGGCCACAGGATTAAAACATTTCATTGGAATGTAGCAGCCTTGATGAGCAGGCATGGTCTTTTCATTGCTCCTCAGCAGTTTCAGTAGCAATTTACCATGAAATTTTAATATATAGTGGGAATTTCCTAGGCATTTTTTCCCTCATATATGTGAAAATAGGATTGTAAACACTGGATCCTGACCTGTACTGGCTCTACACATTCTTGCTCAAAGGATATCTTCCCTAACATTCCTGACCTGCAAATGAAACACGCAAACTTAAAATCGTTTTTAGTTCCAAACCTGAGTGAAGATCAGCTTACTCTTCTGCCAGTCCACTCCTAGTAGGTGCTGCATAGGAGTGTGCTTTTGTACATCTCCATACATAACTGTAGTTGATAGCAATTTATACTTTCCCTGTCAATTCCTTCTCTTAATGCCAATACAGAATTTCCTACTGAGAGATATCCAGATCCTCAAAGCCAGGAGATTAGTGTTTAGTTAAAGACAAAACTTCCCCTATATGTTCTCTCTAACTATAAATTGTCATAGTCTGAAATTATGGAAATGCAGAGTAGTCTGATGCATGTTCTTATCTGTTGCTAACTTCAGTGTTTTGTAGAGCTGAGATAATCTGAGAAACAGTATACTTTGCTAAACTTGCATTTTTATTTTCCACTATATGAAAGCAGGACATCTGGTATGTAATGTCAACAGATGCACAAGGTATTCCTTCAATTATTATTTTTATTTGCATTAGCTATACTAAAACAAATATCTTTACTCTCATTACTGGGAGTGTCTAAATAACCTGTGTTCTGATTCCCATTACACCTTAGCACAATCAAATAGAAAACCAAGTATTTTTGAAAAGCACACCTTTCCATAATTTTTGCTAGATTTGTCTTGTTTCATTTGTTTATAGTGACTTCAGAGTCTGTCCATATTATAAACTTACATACAGCATATAGACTCTTAAACTGAGGGGAAGGATAACCCATTGATCATAGTGCCAGTAAAGGACTCAGGAGATCCACGTTCAATAACCTGCTTCATCAGTTTCCTTCCTGTATAGTCTTGGCAAGTCTGTTAGGCTATTTCAGTTCTGAAATATTCTCTGATAATCTGTCCTTTAGATTATCAGTTTCACATATGTCATACAAAGATAGTAACACTGGATTTACAGTTGTGGGGATATTTGAACTACACGTGAAACTGCAGAAGGCAATAAAGAATTTCTTAGGTGGCTACTGAGACCTCAGCTTCATATCCATTATATCTTTTCTGAAATGGAAAAACTAATCTCTTTGAGCCTTCAAAACAGGGTGGCTGAATGTGCTCAGAAGTCATTTGGGAGAGTGCTACCTGCCATAGGCCAAAAGCCAGTGAGTGCTCTTGCATTTTAAGTCCACAAACACATCACCAGTGCCTAAAAATATGCCTGGGCATGATTTAATTTTCTACTTTAGGTGTAGTTTTTTCCCCACTCTGGGATTTTGTATGAAGAGAGGATGTCAGATGTAGCTACAGGATATTGAGGGTTCTCGGGACGGAAAGGATGTTCCTTTTCCTGAGATAGAACAAAAGTTCCTTGAGAAAAGCTGCATG
Organism: Anabacerthia variegaticeps; assembly: GCA_035583185.1. Lineage (NCBI taxonomy): Eukaryota > Metazoa > Chordata > Aves > Passeriformes > Furnariidae > Anabacerthia > Anabacerthia variegaticeps. The sequence continues at coordinate 1,957,064 of JAWWEW010000001.1, read as the reverse complement.
ACCTCCAATTTTTAGAAGCTCAAATTCCAATAGGAAGTATTGTCAATTCTAGCATATTCTAATGAGCTGTATCTGAGCTGTATTTGATCACATCTCAAATGCAAATGCAAGGTTCAAGGGCTGCCCAACCATTTCCTTAGGAGCTGATCAAAAATCTTTAGTGTTTTCCCCTTCCACAGTTCGTTTGAACCCCAGTCCTATTCTCTTGCAGAGTCATGCATAAAGGATGTCATGGCTATGCTCATGACTACGTGACTCTTCATCTAGAAGTCACTGTTTACTCAGTTTTCCCTTGAAGCCTATGAATAAAGCTCATCAATAGGAACCTCTTCAGAGATCTATGTGAACTGGATTCAGACGGACTTCAACAGCTGTAACCACTATTGTGGGTATTTTCACACTTAGGTCCACACTATAATTGCCTACAAGGTCCTTCAGGAAAAAGATGCTCAATTGAGAGCTTTTAAAAAGGGAGAGTTCAATTTTTGTGTGTCCTGTGCTTGAAAGTCATTATTCTGTGTTTGAAAAGGACTTTTTTATTTTACGTGACTTACAACACAAGCAGGAGGTGACTAGAGTGTTAGGTGTAATGTTTCAACAAGGTGTATAAAACAACCGGGACAGGTGGAGAAAGGTAGAGCCTATCCTTCCCCTAGCACTTGTTTGAGAGCTTAGCCTCTACAAAAGCTGATCTGTGCCAGACTGGGGGAAAATTTGTTTCATTTTCTTGGAGGAGATTGCTCTTTATAGTAGAGATATCTGGTTGGGATACTAAATTACTGCATAAGTCATGCAGAAATTAGCTGTCTTTCCCAGCTAATTACTGACTCTTGTATAAGTCACCTGCAGATGCAACACAGTTGTTTCCTTCTCTCTCACAGGTACAGGAATTGCTGGAGGCATGGCAAAAAAAGAATCATAAAGTTGGCAACAAGTTAAAAAATGTCTGTTTGAGGGAATTATTCATCAGCACAATGATTCATGCTCACCAGTTTTGCAGAGGAGATGGTCACAGAACTTTTTTTCCACTGGGAGGAGGGAGACGAGGCAGACAGGCAAAGCCAATTCCAAGGCTTGGCTCCAAACTCAAGAGAAATGAATGTGAATTCTCTCATCTTTCCTTCAATATTTTCTCAGCTCCTGGATGTGTGGGAGGAAAAGGAAGCAATTCAGGATCTGTTATGATTTTCCACTACGTTGCTGCATTTTGGATTACTGTTTGTCTTACGTCTACAGCCCATTGTCTCTTGAGGGAACTGATTCCTACCTCCCTATTCTGTTATCTCTCAATTAAGGCAACAAAATTACCTGTAAAAGACTACTTGGATATGCTTTTCAGGCCTGGTTAAGATTCCACTTAAATGCATAAAAAGATTTCAAAGATTAAAAAATGCCTTGATTTGGGTCTATGGTATCAGAACTGTATTTGAGAAACTTCTGGGTATTAAGCTCTGCTATCAATTCAGGACCCATATATTATGATGGTTTAGAGCCAGCCTCACTCAGAATATTTTATAAAGAGCAAAACAGAATGGTGACCCAGCTTGGGAAGAGGAAAAATACTCACATTATTTCTAAAATCCCAGTTTGAATTTACTGTAGTTTCTTGGGGATCCTCCAGAAACAATGTCTTGATGATTCCTCATATTTTTAAAGCTTTTAATCTTCCCATGTTATTTATACTGAGGGAATTCCTCTGACCCTTAAACTCTGTGCGTAACAAGAAAGATGTGTCCTATTAATAAAGTTATATTGTTAAAAGTATTCCCTATTCAACATAGTCTGTTTCAAGCTCCTTACTTAAAGAAATAAGACTTTTGTTTTTTCATAAAAGGGAAAACTACATGTTTATTCATCTGTTCCAGGTGCGTGAAAGCAAAAAAAAGGTGAAGCTTTAATCTATGTTTAACATTTGAAAAAGAATCTTAGTGCTCTGATGCTGACCATTAAATTATTCGTTTTCAAGGTGTGTGGCCCTATTAGATTTGGAAATTCATACACAGCTCACACATGCATGCGTCTGCTTCTGGTAGCAAGGGTATTTTGACATGCACCAAACACTGAAGCCTGGAACTGACATCATTTTTTGGCAGACACGTGAATATTTTGTATTGTAATTGCTGGCATGCATGCCAGTACATTCCTGCTGCCTAATAAACAGAATGATATCCTTGTGCTTGGGGTGTTTTGCCAATCCTTTCTATTGGCTAAGCAAATAAAGGTTTTTTCACAGGCTAAGTCTCTATGTACAGTATATGCAAGAGAGAAATGGCCAGCTTTCTGTACTTTTGCTGGAGAACCATATCCTAAAGTTATATGAACATTCACTTGAACAATTTATTTTTACTTCCTCATTTAAGTGCTTTCAGTGAACATTCCCAGTGAAGTGTTTTGCAAGCTGGGCCTACTGGGGGTCATAAACAGGGTCAAAAATTCCCTCTACAACTCTTCCCTTATAGGTAAATTGGAGGGAGTGGTGATGTGTTACCAGAAACATTTTGCTGTAAAATAAGGCCATAAACATGGAAAAATGTTGGCAGTCATTGCCGTAGTGGGCAAAGTTTTTGGCAGCAATATTACGCCACTTTAATTCCAATATTTAGAAAACAATCAGGAAGAGTGAATCCTTATTCCCACTCATGAACAAAAAAGTCAGCCTTATCTTAGAGTGTAATTTTTGCTAAAAAGAGCAATACTTGCATTTTACATATAATTGAACCAGATTAATAGATATATAGCTTACAGGCAGCTTAACTGAAAAAAAAAGCTTAATCTTTTCAGTGATTAGAAACAAACTAATTTTGCTGGAGACATAATTTTTTTAAAATCTCTCTGATTCATTCAGTATTTATGTAGACATATAAATTACTATATGAAAATATTGTTAATTGCTTAGAATTCCCTCAAACCATCTTGTAATTGATATTAGTATTTCTCCTCTGGTTTCTGGAAATACTATTTACCCATAAAATGTGTCAGCACTGAAGATTTCACAGGAATTTTCCTAGTAGTACAAACCAAATTGCAATAAGCAATATCACATGCAAACAGTAGTATTTATGGGCATATAGTAGTTATAACAAATATTTTCCCTGCTCCAAAAAAGCAGTAGCTTGGTATTGATTGTAAATTAAAGTATTAATCATCTTTAATTGTTAGACATATTTCATATTTTCAGCAAAAAAGGAATCAGGAGGGATATAAAGTTACTATAATTGCTACAGAACAAGGTTTTGATATCAAATAGGGAAGTAAAGGTAAGAGAACACAGATTTGCTCACTTAAAGTTGACTGAGCCTTATAGTCTTCCTCTTGAGAATTTACAGGCACAGTAGCTGACATCCCCAATTCTATTTTTGTGGAAAATAGTGAAGGCATTGAAAAACAGGAGGACAAATCTACCAGCTGACAGACAATGTTCCTAATATAACTGTAAGAACACTGGATTGCATAAAGAGAGCTCAAAATGACCCTAAACAATTCAGGCAGTGGCCTGGAGAAGAAAAGCCCATTATTCATTAGAACTCAATACACCATTCTATGCCCAGAAAGGAATAATGAGCAAGTTGTCTGACACTTTCATGGTCAAATAGTATTTCTACAGAAAAAATCTAGATACTGTCAGAAATCTTTAGCTTATGCTCAAAAAGGGTGTCACACTGTTACAGAAATATGTACACCCAGAGGAGTGCATGGCATACAATACAGTATAGTACTGAAGGATGAGACATCAAAAGCTGTTGTGTAAACCATTTCCTTTTACTGAGGCAGAAGTAGCTTTATTTAAGCAGTTTCTGGCATAGTTGGAAGTACTTAAGCTCAAACAAAACAAATTTAGGTTGCTCCAAAACTGCTTCTCCAGGTGTTCTGTTTCTTCTCAGTCTCTGTCTCTATAGAAAAAATATCACTAATTTCTTTCATTTTCCTCTTGAAGGCCAGCTTCTGTGACTTGTAAATCTAATTCCTGTTGATTTGTAAGCTTCTTGCAATACAGTACTCATAATCCCAAAACTGATTACTGTTTTTCAACCTGAACATTTCAGTGTTAAGCAGAGAGAAAGTCCTATGGGGGGGAGGGGGGGGGCCTTATCAGATCTAATTCTGGGCTGAAATCTGAGTGAAAAGGAGTCAGCAACTGTTAGTTTTGGGAGAAGACCAATATAACTCAGTGTAATACAACAAGAAAAACTTCAAAATGTTAAAGGTCTTGATTTTTTTTCTTCCTTCAAACTATTAATTCTTTCAAAATTTAAGTCCCAGAGGCAGATTTCAAGGTTTATCAGAAGAGTGGCAACTGTCTTTGTGTGCTTCCCACATCCATTGACTTTATTCAGTTTTCAAAACTCACCTAAAATGCAGGCTGGAAAAAGTTCCCAAGCTGTTGTCTAGAGGGAGCTCTTGCCTTTGATTCGAAGCTACGTGTTTCATCCTAGCAAAGTACAGAAAAGTATGCAAGCTTGTGTCGTGGGTTTCTCTGATTAGGTTTTTTTGATAAGAGGAAAAATGGCTTCTTTTAGAAGCTGCTAGAAGTTTTCCTCTATCCTATAGAGCAGAGCCAATGAGGGTCAGCTCCGAGGAAAACTTCCTACTTCTGAATCATTAAGTAATGCCCCTGTGTGAAAACATATTTAAGAAGTTGTTGCGCAGTTGGAAAATGGTCAGCCACGGACTAACAACATCACAACGCAGACATCAAGGTCTGTGAAAGAGGAGAAAGCAGGGGGAGGGACCCCACAGATCAGGGAAAGGACTTAAAGCCATGATTCCCTGACTACCATGGTGATGACCATCGTGCTTATGAGCTGTCCCCTCGAAGCCCATGGGATACATCGGGGTACAAAGACCCCCTGTCAGAGCAGGGGGATGACGAAAGAGGCTGTTACCTCGTGAGAGTCCCCAAGATGGAGCGGAGTCCTGCAAAAGATTTGTGGCTGAGACCCATGGAGAGAGAAGCCCAAATTTCGCAGGAGGCCCCCAAGGTGGAACCGAGTCCTGCAAAAGATTTACAGCCGACACCCATGGAGGGAGAAGCCCACGCTAAGCAGGTACAGCCAGCTTTTCGTAAGAGACTGCACCCCATGGAATGACCCATGAGAGAGCAGAGGATGTCTCTCATGGGGGGGAACCCTCGGAACGCAGGGGAAGGACTCAGAGTTATGATTCCCCTATGACTGTGGCGATGACTGTGGTGAAGCAAACTGTCCCCTTTGCAGCCCACAGGAAAGACCCCTGAGACAGCACATTTGGAAGAACTGCTGCTTAAGTCTTGGACTTAAATCTGCGAATGGCTGACCCAACAACTACTGACTGCAAACCTTCCATTCCCTGTCCCCCACACCATCGGGGAAGGAGGGAGAGCATGGACAGACCAAGGGGTGGTGGTGGGAAGTTGTTTCTAAACTGTTTTTGTTTGTTATTTCTAGTTCTTAGTTTGTTAGTAATAAATTTAAACATTGCTCTAAGTTCTGCTTTGCCCGTGGTATTAATCAAAGCTCCTCTTTTGGTTGTTATCTCTAGTAGTAAATTTCTAGCTGTTTTTTTTTTTCCTTTCCCCTGGAAGGTGAAAAAAGGGGAGGGAAGAATGACCTTGAAGCAGTTTTGTTGGACACCAGGTGTTTAGCCAGGGTCAAACCACCACAGCTTGTTTGAAAACTGCATTATTCCTTGGTTTAAATGTTTAAATGCAATTGTCATTTAGGAGAATACTTTAAATTATTAGGTATAATCAGGTCTGATATGTTTTATAAGTATATATACATGTATATATATATATGTGTGTGTGTGTGTGTATGTATCCATAATATATATGTATATTTATCTCAGCTTGAGAGGCTGAAATCTTTCTCCAGTGTGAAAGTATTGGATACTCAGCCCCCTCACCAGGTACTGCTTACATCATTAGCTTTTTTTATTTTCTTTTCTTTAAAGCAGCAGCCAGATATGAATAAAAAGTCACTTAAACCTCTTTGAAAGACATATTAGATCACCATCATTATCTTTCATAAACAAAGTATGGATTATGTATGTAACTTACTTGAAATGTATTGGCATCTGTGACCCATACCATGAACATATGCATTTTTAATTTTTTTCCTTTATACATGTTCTGTTACTTCTATGTGATGTTTGGCCTTGTGGTGAGAACTTAGACAGGAATAGATATGCAGTGGTATAATAAGCATGCAGAGCTCTACTGTAGCTGTGTAAGAAATGTGAGAGCACTGGGACTCCGGGAGAGAAGAAATATTTTCTTTCTAGAACTAAAGAAAATCTCCTGTGAAGGGGGACAAAAAAGCCAGTAATAAACATTTACTTTCTCTGTGCTCACAGTCCTCAGCTCATACTTGGAATAATTAGGTAAAACTATGCTGACCACACTCTGGTCCAGCTGCATCCATGAGAACAGACTGTAAAAAGCAGAGGAGTAGTGTTTGATTATAGTTTTGCTCTCAGGCATCTTGCTTATCAATCATACAACTCTGTGAGTTCTCAGGTCCATAGGATGATTATGCACATAAACTTAAAACCTGTTGCTGTTATTAAAATTATAAAAGCAAAAGGTATATTATAATGTTTAAGGATTCTGTATGTCTTGCAGTGAGTTTTCACTGTTTCATGAAATCAAAAATTTCTTTACAAAAACAATGTCTGAGGTAACATTTTACCTAGGTTACCCTGAATTGAAATCAGTATTACATATATAGAGATATATATACATATGAGTGTTCTTCATTTTTAAAAGAAGTAGATGAGTTGACAGGTTTTTTTAGTTGAACTAAAGCACTTCTCAATTGTCAAGTTGGAATGTGCCAATCAGTTCGGTCCAAATAAGAATATGTTGCCCAGGGTCTAACATTTATCGGTGGAAAAACCTCAGATTACAAGTTGATTTGAATGGGCTATTTATTTATTTAGTGAGGGGAGACCCTCTGCTGTCTTGTCAGCCCCAGGCTACTGTCTCTGTGTTTGGACACACTGGGTCAGACTAGATTGCAAAATAAAGGTGAACAGAACCATCAGCAATTCAGGTATTTCTCATTTTGGAGAGTCTGCAGGCCCAGAGAGGCTCCATTCCAGTGCTGTATATCAACTTTTTCTTCATGTTCATAAAGGCAAAACTTTTCCTACAATGTTAAATAATAACTAATACATTTGACAATTCATGCTGCCTCCATGGTTGGTGCCCACAACATGTCTTTGGGGTTGTAGAGGGAAGTGAGGCCAGGGTTGCCCAGTTTCTCAGGGGCACAGAGTCTTCCATGAATCCTTCTAAGGTGGCAGTATTTGAACAAAAGAAGACTCATATTCATTCCCTGTCCTTCATGGGGCAAATTCATTAACAAAGGGGAAATAGACTGGGAAATGCAGAGCCACTCAGGGCTGCAAGGCCCCACAGACTGCACAGAGCTGCAGCCACTCTTAGACACTTCCAGTTAAAGAGGTCCTGACCTGTAGCAGCCTAAAGGGACTCCATTCCAAGACTGACTAGAGTCACATTGCACTGTAGCCATGTTGCTCTTCATAGGCAGGAAGTTTCAGTGGCATGTTTCTACACATCTCCATCCTGCACCCTTGCCTGACCAAATAAGAAGGTGAAAACAAGTTCTGCCCCACAAAATTATTCTTGAACTAGATCTGGAGCAAAAAAACTAGGGTGAGTTCTCACTCTCATTTAAATAACTGGGTATGTTTCTGTTTGTTTGGCTTCTGCCAGCATCTCTAAATTATTCCCTGGGCATTAGAGTTTGGGGTAAATAGCAAGCCCGACCTTCGCAATGCCTTCAGACCTTCCCCAGGGTCTCAATGGGGAGTGGAATACAATGTATGTGCCAGTAATAAATCTTCACAGGATCACTCCATGGGATACATCAGGGTAATTGTCTATCTTTTCCTACTCCCTCGTTTACAATTCTCCATGGTGTACTGCTACATCAGTGCTATGCCAGTCTTCCTAGATGCGTGTGTCTGGTGGCTGCATTTGACCTTAATTAGCTAAATAATAGTATATTATGGCAGAATTGACAACTAGTACTGGTCCCAAACTGCTTCTTTCTATAGTTTCTATCAGCTAGACTGTACTTGCTTTCTACATGTTAATGATTATCTGTTGAGCAGCAGACCACTAAATTTCAAAAAAATATTTTTAATTGACCTGTAATTCTTCAGTGATATCGTGGAAAATGTGCTTGATTTTAATTACCTATATGATTATCTTGTTTTCTTGAGAGCGCTATTGTGCAAAAAATTAGGTGTGCTGGCATTCAGGCAGATGAATCATGGCCAGGTATGGTTGAAAATCCTTAAACTGAAGATGGTTTACTACTTATTTACCAGGAAAAATCAAAGTCTATGCTTTTTGAAAATAATATTTTTGAAACTTGAATCACCATTTTTTTTCCTAAACTTTGAAAGAAAAAAACCCTTCAGATTTTATTGCTAGTCAACAAATTTTTGCCTATTGTGTGTATAAAATGTTATTGTATGGAGCTAAGAATAAACAAATTACTCTACAGCCAGTAAATAGGTGTCTCTTCAAAGAGATGAAAATTTTAGAATGAAACTTAAACTTTTGATGTAGATTTGACCATTTTCTATTCACCCTCATGTTTTTAAAATTTTTTTTTTTTTTTTTACCCATATTTCAGTCAAAACTTAGTAGGATACATGAAGAATACAATTCAGACTGTACTGACAATTGCTTGTGATGTAGGTAAAAGTATGCAGTAATGTGGTTCTTGTCATATAAATTAAAGCTATACTACAGCACTTGAGAATTTGGGTCTGCTTTGGGAGAAAATATTTATGGTATTTTAGAAAAGCATACCATGAATGACAACAGCTTCTGGTTTTGTGTCAGGATCAGTTAACTATTGGAAAGTGTGACTGTCTTAGTTTAGGGGGAAAACTAAAATGTCTATCTGGACTAGGCAGGGGGCCTCTTCCCAAAAACCACCACCAACCTTTGATATTAATAGACTTTAATCAGCAAATGTATAGAAAAGGACAACAGTTCTTAAGTACAAATATATATATAACTAAAACCAGAACAGAACAAAATAGTAACACCATAACCAGAACCCTTAAACGCATTGGTTGTACCTCTGCTCCTTTGGGTGCAGTGGCATTTACGGACAGCAGGAGTTGA
>JAWWEW010000001.1:1922819-1934086 GCA_035583185.1 Anabacerthia variegaticeps | reverse complement strand
ACTTCCAGCCCAAAGAGCTCAGCAGCCTCTGCAAAGCAGGATGTTAAGTGCTGCAGAGCTGCTTCTGTGTGAGCAATGAGGGTAGCATCGTCAGCAGAAAGCTGCTCACGGACAAGGTGGTTAGGGTCTTAGTGTGGGCCTTCAGTCGCCTTAGGTTGAATAGGCTTCCATTGGTACGATATCGGATGTAGATGACATTTTCTTCATCGAGGACTGCCATGGCCCTTTGGAGCATCATGTTGAAGAAAATTGTGAATAGGATTGGTGCGAGAACACAACCTTGTTTCACACCACTGGTTATTGGAAAGGGCTCAGAGAGTGCATTGCAATATTTGGCTTGGCCGCACTGATCCTCATGTAGCAGGATGACCATTTTGAGGAACTTGGAGGAGCATCCTAATCATTCCATGATCTGTCACAGACCTTTTTTGCTCACAATGTCAGAAGCTTTGGTGAAGTCAACGGAACTTATGTAGAGGTCTTTGTTCTGTTGCCTACACTTCTCTTGCAGTTGCCTGAGAACAAATATCATGTCTGCAGTACTCCTAGTAGCTCTGAAACCACATTGGTAGAAGTTCTTCTGCAATAGTGGGTACTAATCTGTTCAAAAGTATTCTGGCAAGGATTTTAACAGCAATGGAGAGTAAGGTAGTACCTCAGTAATTTGAGCAGTCTGTTTTTTCTCCTTTCTTCTTGTACAGGGTGATGATGACTGCATCACGGAAATCTGATGGTAGTTCGCCCTGTTCCCAGCAACGCACAATGAGCTTGTGAAACTTTGTCTTTTTGGGTTTGTTTTTGTTTGATCGCAAGGAAGATGCCCATTGGCCACAGCAAGACAACTGGGTGAAGGGTAGAGATGAGGTTTGGTTAGGCCACCTTTTCTAGGCCATGTGGAGCAAGCAGTGCTCTCCTTGGAAAAGGCTGCTTGGTCATTCAGGATGCTGCCAAACCAGATTGTCATCTTCAGGTCACTCTCGAGTGACCAATGTCCTGAACTGCCTGCATGAGGGGTTGGGGCTGCGGCTTCCAGTGCACCTCATCACCTGCTGTTTCATCCCTCACCTGTTGCTAGAGGGCTTTGTGAGTGTGGGGGAATCCTTAAAGCCTGCACAATGGATTTTTTTGGTGAGACACAGTGTGCGCAGAACTGGCCCCACCCTTCACTCCTAAGGTTCATCTGCCAGGGCCAAGTGAGGTTGGACAGTGACAGCGAAGTCCTCAGGACATAGGTTTGGTTAGTGTCCTTCTCTTAGATGGATGGCCTTACAGGGCTAAGCGACTTCCATCTGCCCGGGTTTGAAATTAGAGTTGTCCTTCTGGGATGGTTGCTGGGGAGCTAGTGAGCCCATCCTGCCCGTGGACACACTTTGTCTGACCCTTCAGCTGAGACCCGACTTGCATGGGAGACCCTACTGGAGGCATGTACCATCGCCAGCACAGCTCACAACCTCATAAGGGCATGCAAGCTTCTCCCCTATGACAAGGAGGTGTCCATGGAGAATTTTGATGAACATAAATAAAATTAAAAGTGCAATGATGACACTTTTTGCCAAAGCAGTTTCAAATCTGAGAGGCTTACTGTACTTAAATGGAGGTGTGTCAGGAGACCATATTTAGGCAGCAGAATCTGACAGTCACAGGAACTTTGCCTATAAAATTCCTGTGAAGTACCTTGTTTTTTTGCTACTCATTCATAACATCCCAGTGGCAGGGTATTAATTGAGGACTGATTTAATCTCATGACTTTGTTTGCTATCATTGAATTTTAATTTCTCTGAAACTGTGGTTTGTTTTTTTTTTTGAGAGCACAATAAGAATTCCTGAATCGGTTCAGCACTGCATATGAAATGGGGTTGAGTGGCTGACACTGAGTACACTATGAGCTTTCAAAAGAATGAAGAGACTTTAGGTATACAGAAGCTTTTACTTATTAGGAGTGTATTTCCCAGACTAGGACAACATAAATAATCCCAGAGCTGGAGCTCAGCAACACAGCTGGTCCACTGCTGAAGAGAGGAATGAGTTTGCTGAGGTAATACTCATTATGGCATGTCTTTCCCTTGTTTTTGTTTGCCATCTTGTTGCAAATGGGTGTATTTTCTCAATTCAGGGTTATTTCAAATATTTGCCAGTAGAATTCTGATTCTTAGCTAATTGCCAGATGTTTCTGTCTGCTGTGTGATTAAAAGTCATAAAACAAGCAGTTTGGTTCAGTTTTCATGTTAGATAGAATGTCCATAATCAGCACAAGACTTACAAAAATTTGAGAATAATTTCTTAAAAACTTAACATAAACAATGCTGAGAGTAAGCACATTCCCCATGGTGATGAGACTAGGGATGCTGCTTTTCATCTAGGTGCATGTGATGTCTCCAACTATAAGCGAAGCTATTCTGACAAAATCACAGTAAAATAAAGTTTACCTCAATTTTTCAGGTGAAGAAACTGAGGTAGATCCTGTGACCTGTACAATTTCATGCAAGAGGTATGTAGCAGAGCCAAGAACTGAACAAGAAACTGAGTTTCAGTCAAGTGCCTCAGTCACAAGCACATCCATAATCAGAACAGTCAGTTTTAAAGAGCATTTTTATTTGTTTCTCTCCTTCCCATCAGTCTGCTTGTCATAAAAAATGAACTAAAGAAGGAAATGAATGCAAAAGGAAATACTAAGGTGGATTTTTTTACAGTAAATTCATGTGTCTCTAGTGTGTAATAAATTAAAAGGTATAATTTAGCTTATTAGGGTAATGAAATGGTTACATAAAAATGAACTGATTTTAACCAACACTGTAGCAAGTGGATTTTTTTGGTGTACTCTTGCCAGTTCTCTTGTATTTTGGATGGAAAATGAGACCAAAACAAGGTGTTAATTTCTTTTTCTATGACACATTAGTCAAGTGACACTGCGTATTTCCTCCCTTATACTAAGGTTGAGTGATATTTTTCCACAATAAGGAAAACTTTACTAGCTATACAAATTTGGAACAAAAATTAGTATTCTCAATCTATGTGATAACCGATAGTAAAACCTTTTGTGATGGGCATATTCATCCATATTATATATTTTTCAAAACCAGCACTGAAGCCCAGTTTATAATTAACATGTAGTAACTGGACATATAACTGTAGAGTAGAATGTTTATAATCTCGTGATAATTTTCAGCAAAAGTTTAGCCAAATGGAACTTTTTCTTTTGGTTTAAACACTGAACAGTTGAAACACCTTTTCTGTAACAGCATCTGTGAGGAAGAGAGTCTCTGATCTTTTCTTGGGATTTGAGTAATTTGTATTTAGACCCATATTCTGAGGCCAGACTGTGACTTCAAACCTTTGCCCATGTCAAAGAGTGGAAGAGTCCACCAAGGAGAAACTTTGCAATAACAGCTCCTGGAGGTGAAAGCTGAAGTCTTCTTCCCATGTACCACTGACAGCTATGCCGTGCAGATGTACAGCCTCCTTTCCTCCATATGAAATCCTCAGCCTGGGTCAGGGTTGGCCAATGGTGACCAAGCTCAGACTCTAGCTCTCCTGTTGCTATCTTTGTGACCTTGAGAAAATGCTTCCCTTCTGTTTAACTTTCCTTTTCCTCATAGAGTGACTTTCCTCATATAGTGCTTTCAACTTTTGTTGTGAGATTTATGGGATCATCCTTTGGACTAATCCTAAACAACAGATCTGGATTTCTGCTAATTTGTTTTTTTAACTGGAAATAGTGTCCATCAATATTAGGATTCCCCTTTTACAGATCACAAGGCAGAAACCCAGGGTTTATATTTACTTGTCAAAAGCACATCAGAGGTTGCCAGATGAGGCAGAAACTCAATACAGAACCCCATGACTCAATCTAGTTCCTTAGAGAAAATCTTTGAAAAAGGAATATTGCTGGGTTTTGTCTCTTACCTGTTCATTTTCTCTCATCTGACTCCTCTAACATGCTAATTTTCTAGCTGATTTGTCCTTTTCTATCTCAAGAACACTTAAGAGGTTTACAAGTGGCAGAGGAGCATAGTTCACTGGTCTACTTGTCCCACAGCTCTGAGACAGAGTTAATCCTGTGTGTGACAACAGGGGTGCAGAACGGATAAATCTATGCAGAGAAGAGACTTAGAAGTGTGACCATAATGCAATTCAATAACAATGCAGTAATGATATTTTATTATTTGAAACACTTTTTTCCTCTTTTTTTTTGATCAAATTTGTAATGTAAAAGGGTTCAAAATGTGTCAAGATTGGAAGCAGAGGAGGGTAGGGGTAAAAGATAATATGCACTTTGTGAGGAAGCATGTGGAATATAACACAGGAGGCACTGTTCTGTACTGTCTTAAAAGAGTGATCTAATGCTGAAAGGGTCAGTCAACTGCTTCCTTCTACTTAGTTGTGTCTAAACAATCACTAAGAGTAAATAGGCATGAGTTCAAATCTACCAATCTACCAGACAGAAGGATTAGGTCAAAAGTTTCACTTTATTTTTTTTTTTTTCCACAGCTACCTCAAGAAAATAGAGCCATGAATAAAAATAGAAGGTAATCTTCCAAAATCAGGATAAAGAATTCTGATGCAAAAGTAATGACTTAGGAAGCAGACTATTGAAAATCTGCTGGTGTTTGACATCTTGTGTATCTAGGAGCTGTTACTATAAGATATTTCTCCACTGTGTTTTCCTTCAAGAACTACGTGGTCTCAGCTGGTAACAAACATTTCTAATTATATTTAGTGTAATTTACCATGAAGAACTTTGCTAGTCAGAGCAGTTTTGATTTCTGAATGTGTTTCTAGAAAATGCTGGTCAGCTGTTTTGAAGACTTTATTTAGCTACATTACTGATCCTTATTCGTTTTTTTCAAGAAACAGTGGAAAAGATGTTTGTGCTTTTTATTTCCCCACAGTAAACTGAGTCATTTCTAAATGGCAAATCCCACAACTCTCTGCTTCTCAAACATCGTTTGGTCCATATTTTTGCATCCAGGTCCTCTGAATCATTCACAGAATCATAGAATGATTTGGGTTGGAAAGGACCTTAGGGATCATCTAGTTGCAATCCCTCTGCCGTGGGCAGGGACATCTTCCACTAGACCAGGCTGCTCCAAGCCCCATCTAACCTGGCCTTGAACACTTCCAGGAATGGGGCAGCCAGAGCTTCTCTGGGAAGCTGTTGCAGTGCCTCACCAGTCTCATAGTAAGGAATTTCTTCATAGTACCTAACTGAAACCTACCCTCATTCAGTTTGAAGCCATTCCCATACATTCCAACAGTAAAAAGTCCTATAATTTTCTAAGTGTTTTCATCTAATTAAAATTGTAAGGTGGCTGATTAAGAGGTGCTTTCAAAGACAGCAGATTCTTGCAAAGACTTTAAAAATACCTCTTAAATGTGGAAATGGTGGTTTGGCTTCCCAGACTTTGAGGTATTTAGATGCCCAGATTTTGTTGATTTCATATTCTCATTGTACATCTCTTCTTGAAAGGCAGGAAAATTCAGGTGAAAGGTAAACTGGAGTTCAGTTCCTGAAGCACAATGAATTTTCTTGTCACCAGTTGGTAGTAAAACAATTGTCAGTACCCAAAATAAGCGCCAGCACAGTATTTATCTGCTATTCAGCTTTCAGCATCAGTAAGAAAGGCAGTGTAGTACCATCCATTGGCATGAAGCCAGTTAACTCACCCCATCTGCTAGTGTTCTACCTTTCTCTTCATATCTGGCTTACGTCTTTGAATCACAAATCCTCTGAGAAACAGGTAGCTTCTTACTTACTGTTTAGAGCACAGTGTGCCCACATTTCTGCTGGAACTCTCCTATTTTTATAGTAGTTCAAATAATAATGCCATTACAGTTTTTGTTTGTTTTTCCACAGCAGCACAACTGTGATTGTTTGCAATAATTTTGATTATTTCCACAAACCTTTATGAAACTATCTCATCTGTCTGAACCTAGACATTTATCTGTCTCTCCTTAGAGAAATATTCCTCTCTGGTGAGCCCTTAATAGCTTTTTAAAGAGAATACTGTTTCTGCCCTGAAGGGTTTGCATGACACTCAAAATAAAGACTTGTCATGAGCCTTGCAGCTTTCTCTGCTTTTAGCTACCCTTCTTAATGTTAGGTGTTTACTTACTGTGTACCAGCCCAAAGAGTAGTGAAGAAGCATTTTTTTGTCCCTGTGGTTTAGTCGTGAGCTCTCCAATTTCAGCTTGACCTCAGCTCCTTTCAAACTACCTTGCCAAATGAAGTTGGAAATTGGAATCAGGGATAAAAGGAGAAACTCCATATTTTTCCTCTGCAACTCTATACCATTTGCTGATACCAATCTTTTGCCTGATGATGATCTCTAGTGTGAACCATGCAACTTGAATGATCCCTATAGAAAGGTTAATCCATGTTGTGTAATATCTTGCAAAGTGTGTCAGTGGTTTTCTCCAGACATTTTTAAAGTTGTTAAAAAATGCTCAAAACAACTTAGAATGAGCAAAAGGAAGTATTTAGAACACTTCTGTGGGGTACATAAGCTCAGATTGATGAACATAGGTTTATAAACTTGTTATCACAAAAAATTAATGTGAGGAAAACAACTTGGTGTAGATTATGCTATCTTTTTTGTTAATAAATGAGCCTGCCAAAAGACTGTAGAATTTTCCTCAGTCTATTGGATTCAAAATATTACATCTGAATATATAGAACGATAGGATACCCTAAGTTGGGAGGGACCCACAAGGATCAACTAGGTCCAACTTCTGGGCCTGTACAGGACAGCCACAAGAATCCCACCATGTGCCTGAGAGCATTATCTAAGGGCTTCATGATATGTTTAGTGGTGCAGCAAACCACTAATAACCTAGGAACACCCAGGTTTGAAAGTCTTGCCTTTGCTGTTTCCTGGGGAATTGCATGGGTGACTTGTTGTAATACTGAATAAATCAGGAAGAGGATTGCTGGGAAAGTGGTGTAATATTATATACACATAATTATGGGTTAAGTTAAGATACTGGACTTCAAATTATTTTGCAGCCTAGGGGAAGAATAAACTTTCTTTTCTGGGTTGGCAATTGCTTGAAGTGTAGCTTTATTTGTACAGGGTTTCCCCCAGAAAAGATTCATTCTCTGTTTTCTTTTCATAAATCCCAGATGAATCTTTTAAATCCAAAATAGTTTGAAGCCACTGAACTGTCATAAGATTTGCTCTAGCAACTTATTTGCATGGAAGACAGAAGTCTGAGACAAGAATGACAGCAGACTAGAATGTACCATAGATCTATGCCAGAGGCATTGAACTCAGGTACAAGTAAATTATTTTCAAGTAATCCAGTCCACACAATGGAATATTTCCTGTCTGGATGACTTACTTACATGCCGCCTGGGTGGATTTGTGAATGGTGAGAAAAACCCCTCAAAGATTAAAGAGTCCCAGCTCCACTAAAGCAAGGATGTCTGAAATTACAAGGACTCCTGTAAATGTTTCAGGTTTGTCCTGCCATGGGCTGATCAAAGGCTGCAGGGTGTTTTGCCTTAACAAACACTCTCATTATCTCCTATTTTGTATCAGATATATAAATGCAGTAATTTTGCCTTGTCCTGTCAGTGACTACATGGTAGATTCAAAAGAGAGGAAAAAGTATAATTTTTAAAGTTTTTATTATTGTAGCACATCATTTGAACATCTGCTACCCTTAGGTGGAGGCTAAGGAGGGGAACCTACTTAGAATTATGTCACCTTAAAATCTTCACATTTCTGAGCACAGGGTAATTACCACCTGATGAGAATTAGAAAGAAGTTTCCCTGGACTTGGTTCTCCAGGTGCCAAACCCTGTTGGTTGTGTGATGCTGGGCATCAACTAGCTAGTGTCAATCAGAGCAGCCACTTTATTTAGACCATCTTTAAATTGTTTTGCTGCACAGCCTGGAACCTTTCACCTGGGAAGAACCATCTAAGAAGTGATTAATCCCACCAGGCAGATTTCTGAAAGTATGGCTGCAGGAGGGAAAGTTTTATTTTGCATAAAGAGCAATGTCTCTTCCTTAATGCTAAAAGACAATTACTTTCCATTACACATTTTCAAATTTTTTGGTCTGGTGAAAAGCTGAAGTTTCTAATTTGTTTATATCTAACTTTGTGCAACCTAATGATAAGCAACCTTCATAACCTACAGCAAACAGCACTCAGAATCTATGTCTCATTCAGAGAGCTGTTCTGTCACTTCTTGCAGCAACTGCACCCCCCTTCCCAAAAGAAGCAGATATGTTTTGGATCACCTTCCCAAATGGGGACCAGTGTCTTGAGCTGGTCATCACTGAGGGAACAGGAACATAGAGTGGAGAGTTCCACTGTACTGTCCTTTCCAGGGGAGTAGGTTAAAGTCAATTTGTTTAATATCTGTGAACAAACCTTACAGATGAGCTCATGATGTCCTTGAGGAATCAGGCCTGTGGGCCCCAAGGCTCCAAGTCATTATGTTACCCTTCTCCGTTTATTATTTTTGAGCTAAAATGTAATGTAACTGAATAGTTTTATCCAAGAGTAACAAAAATCAATCCCTAATGTAGCCCCATTAAATTTATTGGAGTTACACCAAACATGACTTCTGCCCATTATATGTTTTCTCTGAAGATGTGAATCATCTCTAACACAACTTCTCTCATTTAACATTTTGGACAACAGACTCATACTAGCAATTCTACAAAACCTCAGAAGCCATCCTCAAAAATTTCCATAACCACTTTTTTCAAAACTACATAAATTGTGCAGAATGAAACAGCAAGCCACAGAACTTGTATAGAAAACTTATAAATATCTTATTTTAAGGCATTTCTTAGCAAAACAATTTCTGGCAGTATTTTTTCTCTGAAATAAGAAGGCTGTTGTTCCTTGGTCTTACTGTTGTGAGTTTGAATGTGATCTATAAGGTCCTCTGTCTAAATCATACTCTTTCTGTACAGTTTTGGTAATAAATGTGATCTCCCTTGTGAATATAACCTTGTTTAGACTGATTTCCAAGAAGAAAAATGCTGCCACCATGTAAAATCTTTCCTTTTTTTGTTTGTTTGTTTGGTGTTTTTTTTTTGGTTTTTTGTTTGGGTTTTTTTTGTTTGTTTGGTTGGTTTGGGTTGAGTTTTTTTAGAAATTTGCAGTAATTTTGGTTCAAACAGGTCAATCAGGTTTTCTAAGTTTAAACAGATTTCCAGTTATATTCTTACACCTGAATTCAGGTTTCATTGGTACTGACCTCATGATCAAGTTTTATTCTGAGATATGGATATCTGTATTAACATGGCTCTGTTCATTGTAAATGTGTAATTATAACCGATACTAAAATTACTTATGCCACATTTGGGAATTTGAAATGAAGCAAAACAATAGCACAGGCCTTGTTTTGCTGAGGATGATGTACTCTGGTTAGACAACGCTGATTCTGAGCTAAATTTTGGAGGACAGTTACCCACCAAAATCTTGAGAACTCCCTTTTAGTAATACTGAGATGTGTGCTTGTTTCATTATAATTCCCCTCAAATACAGAGGCAACATATTTAATACTAATGCATGTAGCATTCTCTACTTTTGAATCAAATAACTGCAATTTATCACATTAATCAATTGGACAATTTCAGTTTTATTCATTGGAGAAGACTGTTCTTTAAGCATCTTGTAGCTGAATCATTACAGAAGCCCTTCTACAGCCAGGAACAACTTCTTTTGTATATTTTTCTGACTAGACAAGCATTTAAAGAATGGAAAGCTGAATCAGTTGCAATACATACCAGTTTTATCGCTGGCTGTAAATGTATTTAGATACCTAATTCATAAGAATGCTGAGGTCCAGACCTGACGAATTTCTGGCTTCATCTGTTTAATGTCAGCATAAGTTTTCTCTGCTCTTTTTACATTACTTATCTTGATTTTAAGTTGGCTGTTGCTGAGATTATTCCTTGTTTTGAGCATGAACAAAACCTAGCTTAAATGGGTATCTAAATATTTCTAAGTACATAAAATAATATAAAATTATAGCATACCAAAAGGCACTCATCAACAAATATGTTAGAGAAGATTTTTAGACTGAGTTCACTAATGTTGAATATCTTTAGCAGAAAGTAATCTTTTATCTTGTGTATGGGAGTTATGAGTACAGTAAAGGAGTATAAAAAATGAAACATTTTGTTCATTTTAGGACAAGATTTAATAGAAGCACTGAGAACCTGAGAAACAAATATTTAAAAACCAAAGAGATCTCCACAGCTAAATTATTTGAAAAATTTTGTAATTTATCTGGAAAACCACCAGGAAAATTAAAAATATTTTTATAGAAAGAGCAACAATTTATCCATGGAGCTTACTAAAAATTCATTGTCCTTGGCTCTTTGAAAAGTGAATCCCTTCTTCTTCACACAGCAATGAAAATTATGGCAAATAGCTGTGTAAACAAAAAAGTGTATTTTGTCATGATAGAGGAAGAAAATACTAGGGAGTCTTAATTTCCAAACAAAGCTACCTTTTGGAGGATGAAAAAAACAATCACAAATGAAGTGGCAGCCCTATGTCTCCCCTCCTCTTTAACTTTGAAATTCAGCAGGGGAAAAAAAAAAAAAAGCGAAAAAAAAAAGGATAGCCAACTTCAGCATCTGTTCAATAGCTTACTTTTCCAGTATGGACCAATGCTCAGGAGGTTTTGCACAGATCTAGATTCTTTTTGTCTTTATAGCATGTTTTGTAGGAGAAGAAAGTCTAATAAGTTTCTCCTTGTTTCCAGAGGAAATTATTACTTTTTTACCTACATTTAGAACTGGCCACTAAGAATTCATTAAGTCACAGTTAAGTATCATTTCCTTCCTTGAAGAAAATATCTTGATCTAGAAGCAGCCTGATTCAATATGTGTCCCAGAATCTTCTTGCTAAACGGGAAATATTTTTTCTTAATATTCATGTATTTGAAAGTACTCCTGTACACTTACCTTTGTTTCTGTAATGAAAAAGTAATTCTTTCAGCACTTCCTACTCAGTCTTTCAGTATCTGTGGTGAGTCACAGTTAAAAATATTATAGACCATATTTAGGAGAAGAGGGTAGTATTAGGAGTATTTAAGACATTCACCATGAATTCAGGATGAATTACAATAAAGAAAGTGTATGTTGGATCTAACTGAGTTGCTGAAGAAACGTAATTAAAAAAAAAAAAAAAAAGATGAATTATTAAGGAACCCTCGTGTTGTCCTAGTTCAGCAGGTGGGACCAGTTATCACTGTGTGGGGGTGATCAAAGCTATGTATTCTACCCCCTCTATTC